>JAJJMC010028069.1:361968-470144 GCA_023531435.1 Papaver californicum
ACAAGATTTAATGAAATTCTCGAAATAAAAAAAATCCTAGCAGGCATAAATGGGGACAATAACGAAACTATAGAATGAAAAGAGGGCATCTACACTGTTTGAGTCATGGCTTCATCTTCTTTAGTCCTCCCATCAATTTCTATCAAAACCTTAGTTTTATCTAAACAAGGAACAAACACTTCTTTGTCTTTACTTTTTTCAAATCTATGTCTTTCTTCTTCTCTCAAAACCAAACCCATTTCATTTTCTTCCTCATGTCCATCTAATAAAGGGTTTTTGTCTTCTCGTTTTGTCACAAGGGTTGCTGCTGAATTTGACCAAACTTCTTCCGGTCGAGATGAAACTAATTTCTCTCCTGATTTGAAGATTTTTGTGGGTAAATTTCTAGAAAGTAACATAAGAGAGGTTGAAATCTCTAATCCTTCGACACGTGCTGAATCAATGCCAGCTAATAGTTTTACGCATGTACGAGCGTAATGTCTTATATTATCTCTCGCAATAAATTAGACTAAAATAAAAAAGTGATATTATACCTATTTTACCAGTACCGAGAAAATATTATTAACATGGGGTGCATAACATTTAAGGATGATGCTAAAACTATTTAGAAGTTGTAACTTTATCTTATATGTTACGATTGGTACTTATAAGGAAAGAGATCAAAGGGTTTTCAACAGCAAAGCTCTCAAGACATTGTAATGGAGATTAAGACTACTGCTTCTGCTTGGAAAAAAGTTTTTCTTTAGGAGATTATGATTACTTTCCCTGCTTTAAAAAGATTTAGAAAAAATTTCTTCATAAAAAATTCAATTTTCTTTTGTCAATAAACTCAAGGACACGGCATAATGATTGCGTATCTACATGATTACATTTTACCTAGTACAGGTTTGGCAGATTGAGGAGCCATTACGGTCCTGCAATATCCCCCTTGTATGGGTCCTAATTTTCTACTCCACTCGGTTAACTTTTTTTGATTAGATATTACATTCCTAATACTCTTCGCCGAGGAAAAATAATAATTAGTACATGCCTAATAATTGACACCGTAAGTACTCCTAAAAACAACCGGAAACCATCCATTAATAGTTGGGATATATCGCCTTGAAAAAGGTGAACGAATGCTAAGAAAAAACGAAGAAATATTTTTCGTCGTTCCATGGATTCGACCCTTAAAACACCTTTTGTCATGGGCAATATGATACATGCAAAGGATTCAAAGGCTCTTTGGATACCAGTTAAGAAGCTATTTTCTGATTTTTAAAAATAAAAATGTTAGAAATTAATTTGGATATATAATTTTAGAATAATTTTTAAAATAAATTAATTTTATAAAAGATAAATTGTTTTTGTTTTTGATTTTTGAGATTGATTTCTGCTTATGGTACGACAATGCTACTAGTACTGTAAGGAATGCAATAGAAGCCGTTGGCTATACGTATGTGTAAGCGGCCATCATCTCGAGAAAGGTTGTCCTTTCTCATATTCTATAATTCCGATCTATATCGTAACGATTTTAGGGCGGGAGATGCGCGATCATCTTCTTTTTCAGACCGTGTTGAATTATTTAAGCAAATAGGTTCCTTTTACGATTCTAAGCCAGGCAGAACCTCTCATCTTAGAAGCATGGAAGAGGATTTTTTTTTTTTGTCTCTTCTCTGCTAGATTTCTCCTTTCTCCCTAGATAGAGTACATTTTTATACATCCAGTTTCTAGATTGGTTAACAAAGTCTAGCTAGTATTATGTGCACGAGCTATGTTGAGTCATTGATCCAAAAGCTCCTTATTTATCTCTTATTAGTTGAGCTTTACATAGACACTTGGAAACTATTACAGCATAAGTTTCTAGCAATAAAGGTTACTGCCTGGTGACACACCAAGTTGATTACAGTAATCCCTGAAGTACCTAACTCTAGCTTGAACTGCTCCCGAGTTTCCTCCGTTACACTCAACACTGTTGATTTTGCGAATTGTCGGACCAAAACCTTGATTTGAAGTTATGACCGAGTGGACATTTTCCATCCAAAACCAGAATACTGTCTTGAAGGAGATGACGGCGTTACGAGACACCGTTTCTGGAGCATTTAAACCATCAAGGCCGATGCTTCTACCGGCTGCGCCGTAATTGTAATTCCATGATAGTTGTATGGGTCCTCGGCCATGGTATTTTTTTTTCAGGAACACATGGATATTGTCTGTTTCCCCAGTCACAATAGTCTCTGGTTGCTCCATTAGTTTCTTCTTTGTAACAGAAAACTGTAATTCAATAAGAAAACATAGCACACGTTGATTAACTAGCAGCTTATTGAAGTGACAAACAAAGAAGAATATGACATTCTAAATGACTGCGAAGTTCATAAGAATTGAGTTTTTCGCTTTGATGACTTACATCCGGTTTCATGTGTAACATGAGCAAAGAATGCAGCGATTTCACGTTTAGAGTCATCAAGGCTCCCAGTTCTACCAAAGCTAGGATAAGATCTAGCGGCTTCAAGGAAGGCACTACGTGTATAGAAACCTTTTCCGTCACATCGTGAACCAGCAGCTTGACCAGCAATCCTATTAAAGAATGATGGTGTTACAATACTGTCAATAGAGGCGCCATTAGTTGGGGTAGCAGAGCATGGACCTGACTGGCACCCCTTACCGCAGTATGCATCACTAGTACCACAGTAGCCCCACTGGCTGCAACATAATCCTCCTGCACAACCACAATTCTGTGCCACAATGGACTGTGTTAGGAAACCGGCAAGAACCCCGATGATAACCGAAATAAGTTTTAAGTGGTTTGGAGACAACATTTTTGTATCCGGAACCGAAGGAGTAGTGAGTGTTTTAAAGATGAGTGAAATTTAGACTAACCTTCACTGGTATTTATAGCTAGATTAATGAGTGTTTCAATATATAAGTTTTTTGTTCTCATGCTGTCCACTTTAGACATTTGTGATTTGTGTTCCAATATCCATCTGTCAGTCAATGCACGTGGACTAAATTCCAATTATTAGTTTTTTACGTGGGGACAATTTTTTTTTGAATTTTAGCTGAATGCAATTTAGGCCAAAAGGGGTGTGTCTTTAGTGTGCAAGTCTTCCTATAATTTCTATATGCAACTGAGTTGATTATAACTCTCACGAACTTGACCTTTTCATGGATGCTATGGGGGTACAAATATGTTTGGGGGCGTACCAATCCATTAGGGATTTGGTGCCCTTCCAAACAAAATTGCTACCCCTATTATCAATGTTGGAGCAAAAGAATTTCTTTTTTACTTTTGGAAAATAGTAGAAGGTAACTAAACAAGGTGCGATAGAATCCATTTGATTATGCAAAATACTAAATTCTAAAGGGAACTTCACTAAAGAATGAGAAATCATCATCACTTTGAAAGTAGAAAACCAAAGGAAAACAAGATGGATTTATTACATTGGAATGGAAAAAAAATCGTATAACTAATCATCAAGAACAAATATGACTTATGAGAAATTATTGCATTGTACTGAGAATTAAAAAAATAATAATAACTTAAATTTTCGTAATATTAAAGACAAAGGAAACAAAAAAATCAGGTACACAATATTAGAAAAAATTAAGCGGGCGTTTGATACCATAGGTCCATAGTAAGAATAACTTTTCAACTTAATTGAATTTTTTTAATAGAAAAAGGTAGATTCATTAATTTAGATCTCGCTGAGTTGTATTAGGTTTTTCTATTATAAGAGAAGATAATCATAATGATAAATCTTTGTATCATAAAACAGAGTTAACACTAATTAAGTTTTATATCTTTCGTCAAAAGATCAGCTACTTCATTAATTTTTTTTATAACATAACAATATTTTCAGTTATTAAAAAATTAAAGAAGCTCTAAACAATTATAAATAATATTATTTGGTGTCTATTTCCCAGAACCTATCTTAGCGCCATTAATTACATTCACCATATTGACACAGTCCCCTTCTAGCTGGAGGTTTAAGATGTGGTGTTCTGGTGCCCATTCCAAAGAAGCAACTGCTTCTGCCCCGCATCTTCGACTACTGTAAGTATGCACCCCTCTTCTCTCCAATTTCCGGCTTTATCAATCATTAATTAATAATACAGTCTCCATAAGTTTAGTATCCTCCAAGAAAGAAGCACCAAAGTCAAAAATGGAAAAATAGCTTAAAATTTTTAATTCATAATGACTTAAAGTAAAAGTATACTTCCTTCGTCCTATTTTAGATGAAAAGAAATGGATTTTTTTAAGTACCAAATTAGATGAAGGTTTTTATATTTTTACCAAGTTTTTCCTCATTTGTCCCTGTATTGGAATCAAATGCTAAAAACAAAGAATAAAAAATTAGAAGATTTAAATATTTTTAAAACTTATATCAAGGGGTATATTAGAAAAAAGAATTAATCTCTCCTATTTTTCTTAATCTATATAAAAATACATAAACCTCCATCTAAACCGGAACAGAGGGAGTATATCTTTGGTAAACCAAAGAAACTGTGCTCATCACTTTTGCGAATTATCCTTGCTTCCGGATAAGCAAAAACATTTCCCGTATAGGTTCTAAGCAGAAGCATTCAATAGACGGAAGTCATAGACTCGTTGAGTAGTAAATTCCAGCCTACCAGTAATCATTTTTACTTTTGGAAAATAATAAAAGGTAACCAAGAAGTTCTAGAACCCATTCTGTAATGCGAAATATTAAACTCAAAAACGAACTTCACTGGAGAATGAGCAATCATCACCTTGAAAGAAAAAAACCAAAAAAGAAAAAAAATCATCCAAAATGAAATGAGATTTCTCAATGAGAAAGACTTTGGAATTTTTAGTCAATGGAGCCAAGGACACGCCAGACAAGGATATTTTTAGATGGGCCGTAACTGTAATTCCACTATAGTTGTATGGTTTCTGGACCATGATATTTTTTTTTTTTGCCAGGAACAAAGGATATTTGTAACCAAAATCTGTAATTCAAGAAAGTCCAAGAAGAAAACATGGTTAGTTGATCATCATTCATGAATATATTAGTTATATATACAGTTATATCTATTTTTGCAGGACTTGGTAAATGCATAATTGGGTTGCGACTTCTTCAATGGCCAGGTAATTGGATAAGAGAACTTATGTCAAGTTTCATGCGTAACATGGGCAAAGAAAGCAGCAATTTCATCGTTTCATGCGGATGTGATGGGATCATTAGCTACAGTTTCTGGAGCATTTAAACCATCAAAACCAATGCTTCTTCCGGCTGGGCCGTAATTATAATTCCACGATATCTGTATGGGTCCTCGACCATAATATCCTTAGCCAGGAACACACGGATATTGTTTGTTCCCTTCGTCACAATAGTCTCTGGTTGCTCCTCTTATTTCTTCTTTGTGACAGAAATTTGCAATCTAAAAAGAAAACAAAGCACATGCAGCTTATTAAACTGACAAACAAAGAAGTATACGATCACATTCTAAATCGGTTGCGAATTTTATAAAAGATTGATTTTGGTTTACTTACGTCCGGTTTCATGTGTAACATGAGCAAAGAATGCAGCGATTTGTTTAGAGTCATCAAGACTCCCAGTCCTACCAAAGCTAGGATTAGCTTTAGCGGCTCCAAGAAAAGCACTACGTATATAGCAAAAATTTCTTCTGAAACACCAACAATCGCTCTAATTTTCTTGTCTTAGTGCCGAACGATGTAATCTTCTTGTCTTAGTGCCGAACCACGTAATTTAGTACCATTTTTCTTATAAAACCTAAAAGGAAATGAATTCGAAGCTAATTTTTTTGTGACATGTTTTTCTATAAGGTTCTATACATTCCTACAAAAAATTAGCATATTCTGATACGTAGAAGACCACCATCTACCACTTTGAAAATCATCCGTCGAAGATTAACGGTTAAAATTAAACTTTGTGGATGGCGAGGTTTCGTATTTCCGAATGCACTTGTTTTTTTATAGGAATTAGGGCCTTATAAAAAGAACTTGTCACCAAAAAATTAGCTTCAAGTTCATTTCCGTTTGGGTTTTATAGAAAAATAACACTTAAATATTGAAATAATATTATTTTAACTATATCAACAGATCCTTCCCCTTATTTATTTATCATTGATCAATAATCTTAACATTCTGTAATCAATGATATCTATCTTAATTTAATGTATATATCAAAATTTAAGATGGTAGCATAGCATAAATACTCGATTTATATACTGCTTCCATTTCTTTAACATTTTTGAAGAATATGATATATGTTTTCGTTTTCCATTGTTTCGTCATTTAACACGAAATGTGTGATTGACTCCATCACAATTGGTATCTTTCTTTTTAGGAAACTTTTCACTATTTGCATATAAAGGTTTCATAATTAACTTTTATAGTCATTGTTGGCTTATCTTCTTTCTGTTAACAAATATAATGATACATCTCTTTCAAGTTCAACGATCGGGTTGATGGATGAATCATTTACCAAGATTAACTTAATGTTAATAAGTTATGTTGACAGTGTCAAAGCGTCTTTCAAATCTATTTGCTCTAATTCTTTCGGACGCTAAATCTGTGGTGGATTTTTTTTTTGTTTCACCAATTTCAAACTTTCAATTGAAATCAGATCTACTTTCATCGTGATTTAAACGAATACTTCTTCTGTTCCACTTTAGATGATAGTTTAGGGTTATTTCTTTGTTCCACATTTTTCATATTTTTCTATAAAACTACCAATAATATCCTAACATTTTATCTTGAAACTATAAGTTAATTTAAAAATTCACTAATAGCAATTAATGTCTGAAGACTTTTTTTAAGGGCATGGATGGAAAATTTTCATATCTCTCTCCATTTCTAATCTGCATAAAAACTTCCAAACTATCATCTAAAGTGGAATGGAGGGAGTATTAATTAAGTTCCTTATATTCAGTTAATCAACATGATAATGAAAGGGACCAGAACGAATCACTTCATCTTTCCGCAAGTCCGACTTGAAGTCCAGGCATAAGCAGTCTATGCGGCAGGCCTGAAAAACAGCGCTAAAAGCATCAGGTAGAGGAAGCGGTTGCAGGGGAGAAAGAATTGCTTTGCCTATCGAACCGGGCCAAAAAAGGGAAAGAAAGTTTCTGCCGACCAAAAAACAAGTTCACATGGAGATCTAGATCAGTTCACAAGAGAGAGGGGGTGTTTCCCTGAAGAATCGAAGGAAAGCCGACAAACATCTACAATAATTTTCGTACTTGCCATCCTTGCAGGTGAAAGAAAAATAGTAGATAAAAAAATAGTAGGAAATGTGGGCTTATCACCCCTAGAACTGACTTCTTTTAAAAGGTAGAAGCCTTAGAACTGCTCTATCTTTTCGACTACGGATGTAGCTGTAGCATTCTAATCCCAGCTTATTTTATTATACTCCGGGGTTGCTCCAATCCCCTTTCTTAGATAGTATAAAGGCAAGATTGCCCAATTTCCATCTAGTCTTAGAGTTCCAAGAGTTGCTAAGTTCTGAGTTAGTTGCTAGCTTTAATGAGTTAACAGTTAGTAGATTTGCTTTTGTTTTGCAGTAGTTGACTTGCATATCTCCCATACTGGGGAAAATCCTAGTTTATAGTTTCATATATGATTGTCTTTTGTTTTAGACATTATTTATCTGCATTATATATCTCCCATACTGGTGAAAACTCATTGTTTATGCTTGCATATAAGATTTTTTTATTTCATACACAATGATCAACCAGTACATATTTCATATACTGATAAAAAACCCATACTTCGAGTCTACATGAGTTTGGAAATGATAATAGCTCCAGTTAAAGATACAGAAAAAAAATGTCTCTTTAACATGCAAGATGCTTTCAACAACTTCTCCTGAGCAGAGTTGGAAACCAACTGATGATATAGACTGTTATCCTCATATCCGATAGACATGAGAAAAACTTAAAATTATGTTTGTTTTTGTCTTAATAATTTAAGACAGGATAGACCTTATTCCGTTTAATATTAAAAACTATGATCTAAGGTACATGGTGATCATAGAAAATACACTAAGAAAATTTGAGTAATACTTTGTATACAAAACAACTGATTACGATTTTTGAAACTATTCTTTAAAGAGAATCAAAATGGCAAGATTACAAAAATAGAAAATATTCGAATTAGACGGTGAGATGATTAATAGGAGTCACTTGTATATAAGTATTCGTTTGAAAGAATAAGAAATCCAAATGTGGATCAGAAACAAAGACAATCACATATGCAAGCATAAACAATGATTTTTCACAAGTATGAGAGATATGTACTACAAGTTCACAATGTATAGAACAAAGACAAGCAAAGGAAACTATTATATATGTATTGAAGGATCATATTGGGATATTTGACTTCTCGAATGAAACCAGCGTCCAATAGTTTCTTCAATTTTTTCTCAACTGCTTGATGATATCCAAGAGCGACCTTGCGTAATCGCTGCCTGAATGGGGTTGTACCTGGTTGGATGTGGAGCTCATGCCGGATAATATCTGGATCTATCCCAGGCATGTCATCCATTTGTCAGGCAAAAACATCTGAATATTCGTTGAGCAGCTTGTGGAGAGCTTGTTCTCGTTCTGGTCCCATCAAAGTGCCTATATTTATCATCTTCGGTTGATCTTCAACAAAAATGTTTACTTCTTTTGTTTCCTCTACTGTAGAAAAGGTTTGCTTGGGGGCTCCCAGGAATGGAGCTCCCTTTAATATCTATTTGGGAGCAATCCCTTCCTCAGCGGCTTTAGATGTTCCAACTTCGGTGTTGAAGCTTGCACTTTTGACATTGGCGAGGGTTTTTCCTGCGGTTTCGATCATGTACTAGTTGATTACATCTTCTTTGGCTTTTTCCTTGCAGTCCTTTCGTCACTGCTGTTGGGATTGAACACGTTCTTCATCATTTTGGGCTTTGGTTAGCACACAGATTGCAGTGGTTTGATCTCTTTTGATCTCCATTTCCCCCTGCCGTGTGGGAAACCGCAGGTATTGATGATAGGTTGTTGTTAATCCTTTCAATCTATGGACCCAATGCCTGCTAATGATTGCATTGTAGGGTGATGGTGCATCTACTACACTGAATATCGTAAGGATCTTCATTGGTCTGGCCATTACTTCTATAAAAACTTCTCCCTTGGATTTTGAAGCTGCGCCATTGAATCCATAATAGATGGTGTAGCAAGAGGACATGAGGTGATCATCTTTAAGCTCATTCTTTAGAATGCATCATAAAAAAGTACATTGAGTAAACTTCCTCCATCCATAAGTACCTTTTTCACATTTCATCCATACATGGGGAAAGTTGGAACTAATGGATCATTATGGGTTTCCATCTTCTGATCTACTTCATTTGCAGGGAAAATCAACGGCACTGCCATCCAGTCGTCCCATGCTTCTGCTACTCCTGTGATTTTAAAAATCCCATACGTGGACTAGATGCTTCTACTAGAAAATAGTTTTAAGCCAGATCCGTTCAAATATTAATTTTTCTTCAATTGTGATAAAAATACAATCAAAACTGTTTCACAAATCAAGTAAAATAAGTTCTCGTAAATCAAATATTATTCTTTAAAAAAACATATTAAATCATAAATCATGAAATTCTTTAACAAAGATCAGGTAAAATAAATCTTTACTACTGTCTCGGTTTCAAACGCTAAACTGTAAACGTAGAAAATTATCGGATCGATCCTGCGTCACATTTAATTCACTAGATCAAAGTAAAATGTTGCATAGTAGTCAATCATAATCGGACCATGAATAAATTAACAATCACAAGAGTAAAATCCGTCACAAGTAATAAATGCAGAAATCGAATATTGAAATGGTTACAGAAGTGTTCAAGATCAAATTGATCCTAAATGAGAAAGATGAATATTGCTTTTACACCTAATCTTACTCTCAATTTCTTTTTTTTCACTGTTTTCTCTAACTCCTTTTCTCCTCAAATTGCGGACGCCTTCTCCTTTGGTTAAGATGGGTATTTATAGAAGTTCTTATATGGGACCCATTGAATTTTAGTTGTTCTCCACTCTAATAGTCAAACCGTAATAATTATGATTGTAACGTACATATGTCCTGCGGTCCATTCATATTCTGATGTCTTCATTCGATTTTGACCGCATTCTACCATGGGTCTCACTTCTTGTTCGGTCAATCAGATTCCTCTACGCGGACATCCCGATGGTAAACTGTGGATGAGATAATCTCGTTCTAACTATTTTATCAAGGTTCGCTGTATGCCTGACACCTACTCTGTGGGTTAGGAACATGATGATTGTTTCTTTTTTTCCAGTACTCTACATGGTCGACTAGTGATATTTATGCATTAATGTTGTCAGTCTCTATCTATCATTTGTTCTTCTCTGTTAAGTCATTTCATCCGCCAGTTGATACTAATTATCACAGTAGGTTTTGAGTGTGTCTCGAGATGATAAAAAGATGCCTTTTGGTCCCTGATCCTATATGTTTCATGTAGCTGTCCTCCACTACTTCCGTTATTAGGACGCTGACACATGTGTGGTTGAGATTATGTGCTCACAATTTCTTTCTGTGTAATAGAAATACGAAATTCAAGAAAGACAAGAAGACATGGTTAGTTGATCATCATGAATGTGTCAGTTGTATATATGACTACTGTTGGGAAATAAAATAGGAGCGACACGTGTAAGAAGATTAAGAAAGAAACAGTGAAATTAAGAAGGACGAGAAGCACACAATCAAAGCCATATTAAACTAGCGGAACGGGACAGAAGTGACAGGCTGAGCAAATCTCTGCACGATTGACACGTAAGATCGGGAAAATAATATCACACTGATCGAAACAGACAACATTAAATACATATAGAACGGGAAAGGAAGAATAATGATGAGCATGGAGCGGGAAAGTAAGGTAATAATTACTTTACTAACACATATGATCGGGACGAAGTTGATATTCAAGGAGTGAAGAGCACGTGTAAACCATGCAAGGAACGCACCAAAGATTTCAAGGAATGAAGAGCACGTGTAAACCATGCAAGGAGCGCACCAAAGAGAAAACATGACCTGTCAATCTTATAAGCATCCCGATCCTAATATAATAAGAAGAACGATAGTGGGTATCGGGACAAGTGGGACCCGCTACTATAACTATAAATAGAAGAGAGCATTCAACGAAGAAGGGGTCGAAAAAATTAGAAAGAGAAGGGAGGAAAGAAGACTAAGAAAATCAGAAGAAAAAAGGTTATTAGGTACGTACGATGGATGATCCAAAGAATAGAACATTCATGATAAAATTTCTTGCTTTTAAGAGATGTAGTTGAGATTGTACTTTTGATCATATTTCTGATCTATCTGCCATTAAATTGTAAAAATGTTTATCAAATTGTTATTTCTTAAAATGATTCTATGTATCAGTTCATTTATTAAAATCTCAAGTTAAATATGCAATCTTCTAATCATTGGTTGTTAATGTCAATGGAAAAATTGACATAAACAACTACATCTGTAATAGAGAAGATAAAAGATGAAAGTGAATCGGCGAATTAAGGAGAGAGAAGCTCTATGAATCGGCGAATTTTATGAGTTGACTCATTTCAAAAATTATTGTTCTTCTAAATGATCTTCTATGAGTTTCTGCTTAGTGATCATGATTCTAGAATTATTATGAGATCAATCGACCAAGAGTCCACGCGATTTTTCTGCTCATTTTGAACCTAAGGGAGGCAAGAATCTTTAACAAGCAATTTTGCGATTTGGTATTGTAGATGGTTTTTTTTTTTTTTTCTTATTCCTTTATACTCTTTTTATGTCTAAATCTTTTATTTATTGTTAGAATCTTTAGATTAAGGTGGTATTTCTGATAGGATGTTCTTCTGCAGCATTTCTTTTCGAAAATATCTTTCCAAATATCTCAAGAGTAAAGTAGTTTTTGGTTCATTGTCTTCTGAATATCTTTATTAGTTGTTTTCTTTCATGATTTTTTTTTTTCTTTTCTTCTTTTTTAACTATTTTGTTTCCTTTGCATTTCAGATTCTGTTTCTTTCTCATGGAGAACTAATCTTTTCCTGGTATTTTGATATTTTCTTCATTAACAGTTTTGTGATTGAAGATCTTGCTCTCTAAGCAGTTGTAACAAGAGAGTTTCTACAACAGAGTCAATTCGGTCGTTTATTTCCTTTTTAAAATTATTCTGCCTTGCTGTTAGTTCCCTAATCTTTGCAATTTTCATCAATATGGCAACTAATATATTTCATGCGTTTAATCACCGTGATTGGTGTATAAAATTTGGCAAAATTTATATTCTTTGCTGTATCATCATATCTATATATTCATGTCATCCTAATCAACCAACTACATTTATTCAATACCCACCAAATAATCAGAGTCAAAATTTATATTCTTTGCTAGTAATATCTAATTGGCTCATTTCTCATGAATACCTCATAAAACCAAGCTTCATCGACCTCAATACCTATTGAAACTATTACTAGCAAAATGAGCCAATTAGCCTCATTACTAGACCAAACATTCCAAGGAGGAAAACCAAATCCTCAACAGCTCTAAGGGAAAGTGTCGACCAATGGGCCTATTCTTTCTTGGGAAGGCTTTATGCTAAAAAAAAGCCTATTGACATCGGAGTAGTGGATAATGAACTTAAGAAATTATGGCCGAAAAAGCCTTTTCAATTGAAGCTAGTGGTGCAAAATTCTTTTATCATCAAGCTTACTTCAAAAACGGATTATGATGATTCCCTAGAAAATGAACCTCGGTGTGTTGATGGCTATTTGCTTCTATTGGAGAAATGGGATACGCCATTAGTGAAGGGCCCAAAAGTTATACATCAAATTTTTTGGATTCGCCTATATAATATGGATTTTACATTCTTGTACCCAGATATTATAAAAGATATTGTGGAACCCTTAGGAAATTAATGGTTCCAAAGAATGCTAATCCTATTAGAGGGAAAGTTGTCAAAGTCAGGATTACAGTCGATATTGCCGCTCCACTTGTCAGAGGATTTTGGCAAACAACTGCTGCTGGTGAAGAAACCAAAGCATCTTTGTAAGAAATGTTATGTTATAGTCTTATAGACCACCAACAAGCTCATTGCAAATACATTGAAGAACAACTCTTGATGGATCAAATTGGTATGATACCCCCAGAGAACCAATTAGAAGAATATATTCAAGCTATCAAAGATAAAAAATTCATCAAAGTAGTGCACTTTGGAATTGATCACATTACTCGTTCATATGTATCTGAAGAATTGCCAGCTAATATACTGAAGGAAAAAAATTTGGAGACAAGTAGCCATGTTGCTTTTCAAAGTGGGCTAGAACTAACCGGCTCTCTGATAGCAAAAAAACCCACTATCATATTATCACTACCACTATCTCGAATCCCCTTTTGCATTCAATTATAATCCCTAATTTTACTATGAATACCAAAGATGGTGCTGAGTATGTAGAAAATGATGTTGGTGATGAAAATGTTGTTATAAAGGAATTTTCTGGGCAGACTAATTACAATCAAGGAATACGTGTGGGAACATCTGAAACTCTAGCTATCACATCTGGGATGGAGATACGAAAGGAGCAAGAATTCAATCACAATTCTGACAATGATGAAAATATCAATAGAGATCAGGTAATTTTGAAACATTGGTTTAACTTTTTCATAAATCTTAATCATTATATTAGTTTAAACTCCTATTTTAGTTCAGGTTCTCATAAGTACATTGTTATTCGTTCCTTTCTAGAGAATCTTGCTGCTATTACCTTTATTTGCCCTAATTCTTTCATTCATTTTGATCTGATTAGAGTGAACACTTCTACCAATTGTTTAAGTTACTTCCATATAGATAACATGAAGATAATTGCTTGGAATTGTAATGGTTTTGCTGCAAAAATGACTAGGGACTATATTAAGGATATTAATAGATTGATAAATTCTGATATTATATTTCTTCAGGAAACTAAGATAAACTCTGATAAAATATTAAATCTCATCAGACCTCTTAATTTACCAAACTCATTCTATGTGTCCTCTATAGGAAGAGCTAGAGGTATTTGCCTGCTATGGAAAGATGGGTTTAATATTGATATCATTTACCATGATAAGAACATGATTCATTATATTGTTAGAAGTGACCCTGCTAAACCTCAATGGCTTCTTTCTTGTGTTTATGGTTCCCCATATCCCCCAGAAAAAAAGACCCAATGGAACTTTATTAAAAATCTTTGTGATGAGTTTGATATATATCTGCTCCTTGGGTTCTTATTGGAGACCTCAATATAATCCTTAATAATGATGAAAGGCCTTTGACATGGTGGAGTGGGTTTTATTAGACTTAGTAATGAAGAAGTTTGTTTTTAGTAACAAATGGTGTGATCTTATTAAGGAACGTGTAAGCACTATAGAAATTCAGATTTTGCTTAATGGATCTCCTTGTCATCCTTTTAAGCCAACAAGAGGCATTAGACAAGGGGATCAAATCTCTCCTTATCTTTTTCTCATCACCATGGAAGTTTTTACCAGAGCCCTTGCTCAAGCTGAACATCTAAGAAGAATTCAAGGAATACAAATAGCCAAAAATGCACCTCAAGTTACACACCTTCTTTTTACAGATGATTGTCTGTTCTTTATAAATGCAGACATTCATAATACCAATCATCTCATTGATGTTGTTACTAAGTTTAGTGAAGCTTCTGGGCAACAGATTAATTTCCAGAAGTCTGCAGTTTTCTGCTCTAAGAATCTTCATCCAAGACTTTGCAGATTGATGTTTAAGGAAGTTAAAAATGCAGAGAATGAGTTTGGAGGAAAAATATCTGGGTATTCCTCTATTTTTAAATAGAAGGAAAACTACTTCCTTTGCTAGTAGTGTTGGCAATATGAAGAAGAGACTTACCAGGTGGAAAGGAAAATTTATGAACCAAGCTGGTAGGACTGTCATGGTAATGCATGTTCTTAATGCTATGCCTTCCCATCAGATGAGTGTTTTCAAAATTCCTGACATAACCATCAAAGAGATGAACAGAGTTCAAATGAATTTTTGGTGGGGCAAATCAAAAGGTAAAGGTATATATTTGACTTCTTGGACCAGAGTTAGCAAAAGTAAAGCTCTAGGAGGCTTAAGATTCAGATACTTAGGGTGCTTCAATCAAGCTCTTTTGGAAAAAATAGCTTGGAGATTATGTAATAGAAAGGATCATCTTTGGGCTACTGCCCTAAAGCAAAAACATTCTCCAGATACTTCATTACTACATACAAAAAAGAAGAAGAATAGAACTTGGGCCTAGCAGAGCATACATGGCAGTGTGAGTTTTGTTAAACAATTTAGTTTTTGGGTGGTAGGTAATGGGCAACACATTATGATTGGAAGGATATATGGATACAAGGTATTCATGTACCACCAATTCCAGTTGTTGAGGAAGCTCTAAATTTCACCTTTGTTGCTGATCTGATTGATCAAGATACCAAAACCTGGAAAGCAAGTATTGTGTGTCATATCTTCTCACCAGATGTAGCTGAAATGGTTCTTCAAATGAGAATTCCAAATACTTCTCAAGACAAACTCATTTGGACTCTTACAAGGAATGGTCAATTTAGTGTTAAGTCTGCCTATAACAAGCTAGTGGAGATCAAGTCTAATAGCAGACTGGTGTATGATGCTGAACAAGCTAAGTTTTGGAAAGACTTATAGGGCTTAAACACTCTTCCAAGAATTAAAAATTTCTTATGGAAATATATTCTAGACATTGTGCCTTCTAGTGAAAGACTGGCTAGAGTTATGAGATATGGGGGAGAAAATTACACAAAGTGCAATCAAGATGTGGAGACAACTAAACATATTCTGTGGGATTGTCCCTTTGCAAGTGCAGTTTGGATCTCTGTTCCTGGTGCTAGAAGAAGTATGAGCTCTGCTAATGTTGGTGTCCAAAATTGGATCAAAAGCTGGTTCAGGAATGATTTTTGTAATCTTGTTGATAATTGGATAGTTAAAATGGCTAACACTTCTTGAGAAATATGGAAGGCCAAATGTAGATGTGTTTTTGAAGGCATCAAACCAAACCTTGTTGAGATGATTAGAAATATCCAAAATCTCAATGCTATGACTGGCATGGAGATGAGGCAGAAACATAATAGAGATACTTCTCATCCCTATAGCAACATAATTCAGTCAACTTAGATTAAGCCTACTAATTCTTATTATTCTATTTGTTGTGATGCTTCATTTAAGAAAACTGTTCTATCTGAGTCTAGTATTGGACTAATCATTAGAAATTGTGCAGGTGAATATGTGCAAGCTAGATGCGGTTATACAGACAGATTTGTAAATGCTGAACAAGTGGAATATAAAGGTTTGTTGCAAGCTGTGGTGTGGGAAGAAGAACTTGGCCTTCAACAAGTGTGCCTGGAATTAGACGCAAAATTAGTTGCTAAAGCAGTTTTGGGAGACTATAAAAAAGTTTCTTGGAAAAATCAGTCTATTGTCTTAGACATTAAGGAAAAATTAGCTAGACATCCATTATGAATTTGCAAATTTATTAGAAGAAAATGTAATAAGCCTGCTGGCTTATTAGCTAGGCATGCTAGGAAATTTAAAACTTCTACTACTTGGTATTCTTATCCTCCATACTTCATACAAATGATTTACTAGAGGATAACAACAACATTGGTAATGAATCTCTTCTTTGAATCAAAAAAAATAAAATGGTTACATCTATTTATGCAGGACTTGGTAAATGCATAACTGGGTTGCGACTTCTTCAATGACAGAGTAACTGGATAAAAAAACTTACGTCAAGTTTTCATGCGTAACAATGTCAAAGAAAGCAGCAATTTCATCGTTTCATGGGAATGTAAGGTATGACCTAGCAGCCTCAAGAAAAGTACTGTGGGTCATGGCATTAGGATGAAATTTCATGGCCTAAAAACTTAATTAGCGATAAAAATCATAACGGCCCACACTAATTGGGCCATCCATAAAGGTTGGTCCTGGTCCTGGTCCTGCGTACAGACTTTCCAAAACTTTATCGCAAAGCATATGTGTAGTTGACTGATTTTAGCTAATACTATCTCTGTTTCAGTAAAAATGTTATTATCACTTTTGTTGAAAGGAAAAAATATTTGATTAAGCTTGCACTAATATTCACGGAAGTTCAGGTTCCAATAGTCTTTATCAGCTTTCACATGTTCTTTACTATATGTATGATGCATGCCTAGACTTTTTCTTTTCTTTTCTTTTTTATCTTTTTGCCGGCTGCCTGAAGCAAATTAAGCATCCAAATTCAAAGGCATGAAAAACCCGGACAAGCCAAGCTAGGAGCAAAAATTTCTTCTGGTCACTCTTTCGGGTACAAGTTAAATTCGAAAATTTGTACTGGATTTACGAAATCAGGTCAGTTTATTAGGCTTGTAGTTTGATTCCCGCTGTATCATTCAAATTCTTCACGTGTACGTTAGTGAACTTTCACAGCCTACAGGAGATGACGGCCGGTCACCTGGTAATAATGAAGACATACGGTGTATTATTAATTAGTGCTCTTAATTTATTTCCAATTATTCAGGTTATACACCTGTTACAGGAACGGATCGTAATTAAACATGAAAAGATTCTAGCATACTTTCACACACGCAATAATAGAGCTCGCAATAAGATATATATATATATACTGCTGATTCCATGACCATACGGTCATACCCCTAGCAAGTAAGATTTGGACCAGGTGTTACACCGATTTGCCTACAGTATTCCCTGTAGTACTTCACCCTGGCACGAACTGCTGCTGGCCTTCCACCATCGCACTCGCCACCGTTGATTCTACGGATCGTACGACCAAAACCTCCACCAGAAGTTATAACTGAATGAACGTTATTCATCCAAAACCAAAACGCAGCCTTGAATGAAATGGTTGCGTTGGTAGCCACGAGGTCTGGATTCTTTAGAAGGTTCTCACCAATAGCCTTACCACAGGCTCCATAATTATAATTCCATGTAAGTTGAATCGGCCCTCGTCCGTAATAATTCTTTCCAGGAGCGCATGGGTATTGTGTGCTCGTCTGACAATATCTTCCTCGAGCTATTTCTCGTATGTAACAGAAATCTGTAGGAGAAAACAAAAGTGTTTAGCAATTTAATCAACTAGTAATTAAATGTAAGTAAACATAGAGCTTGATCGAAAAACTTACGTCCTGTTTCATGAGTTACATGAGCAAAGAAGGCAGCAATTTCACGTTTAGACTTGGTCACACTACCAGCATGGCCAAATTTCGGATTCGCTCTTGCAGCTGCAAGAAACGTACTTCTCTTATAAAATCTCTTCCCTTCACATCCTGTACCAGCCTGAGCAATTATACGGTTAAAAAATGCTGGTGTAACATAGCTAGCAACGGACCTTTCCTGAGCCACAACTGATTCAGAGAAGATTCCGACCAGAATTCCAAATATCAGAACTAGTTTAACTGCGTTAAGTCCTTCCATTTTCCTATTCTCTCTTTGAATATGGATGATATGAAACGCTAATGAGTTATAATGTGTGTTTGGATGAGCATATTAGTGTGCGTTTTGAGGGGTATTTATAATGTTTTAAACCAAAGACTGGAATATGATCTTTGTATATTTAAGGTTGATGAAAATGATCTAACGGTTGTTATTTGGTCAATAACATTCTCAAGTCTAATAATCTTATCTAGTCCATATTTTAAACAAATCATTATCTTTAGTTGTTTCGTGATCCTGTCATAATCATCTTCATGATCTGGCTACAATTTAATCTAATGAATCAATTCCATTCACACGACCTACATCAATGGAAACTCTAAGCATTTGTTTGGATGACTAGAAATGGAAATGGAAATGGAGTAGGCTGAAACCTAGGGGTCTTATTTAGAAGTTAAAACACTGGAAAACTTTTATTCCCTATACCCTTATTAATATGTGTATATGAATATATATATAAAATATTATAACATAAGTTAAAAAATAAGATAAACATAAATTAGGAAACTATTATCCATGTATACTCTGTTAAAAATATTGTTAAGAATATAATATAATATTATTTTTTTAGATTAGATATATTATATACAGTTACTATGTATTTACTTAATATTCTTTTTTAAACTCATATTTCCTTTATATCTCAACCCCTAATTAATATTATTGTACTAGTGTAAATGTGTAGTTATATTTACAGGGATTTACACCTTTTATTCTCAATCCCGGCTCTGCTCCTAAAATTCTCTAAAAATATAGCCTACGGAGAACCCAAACAGATGATCGATATATCTGAATAAAACCGGCCGAACAAACAAAACCTAGATGGTTTTGTATGTGTGCGAAAATTTAAAATGAGATGGAAATTAAAGCAAGTAAATGACCAAGTCTACACTTCCTAGCTAAGATATTGACTCTGACTTTCTTTCCTAGTCTCAAGTCATTTGACCAAGGGAGCTTTTACGGAGCTTATTTATCTTGCGTAATCAAACCCAAATCATAAGCGCTTAACTGAAGGGCATCGCTTCTTAACTCGTGAAAGAAAGTGAATTGAAAGAGAAACAGACGGCTATGATTAAAGATGGAGAATCTAATCAACGGATAAACATAATCAGTACATGGTACGGTTCCGTCGGTTCCAAGGGAGAACCGAGGACCCGTATCTCCTTATGCTCGATTCCCTATTTTTATATCTGTACCCTCGGTTCGATCCGTTTCAGGTACAGTTCCGTCGGTTCCAATTTGGTTCCGGTTCCGATCGGTTCCTGTACAGCCCTAACTTTTACCCTGAATAATACGTCAGTTAACGATAATAAAAAAAAAATGATACAAACACTTAACTAAAACCATCTTTTATTGATCATCCATCATAAACATCAGCATCAACATCAGCCAATCACTCAAAATTAAAAGGAACATATTAGAACAACAATAGTATTAAAACCCTAGAAGGAACCGAAATCAGCTACCGACGATCTGGTGCTTTGTGGCCCAGATAATGTCATAGAAGACCTGTCTTGATCTCGAGCATCATGATGTTCTTCATCAAAATCATCATCTTCTTCGTTTTGAACTTCACCAACTCGAAAAATAGTTATCACAATCATGGAGTCTTGCACATAGCTCTTCTTCATTTTCTAATATCATATTATTAGCGATGAGAACTTGTTCTCCCATCTGGATTTCTGCAGAGGCAAGTTCTCATCGCTAATAATATGATATTAAAAAATGAAGAGGAGATGAGAAACTATGTATAAGACCCCATGACTGTAATAACTGTTTTTCGAGTTTGTGAAGTTCAAAACGAAGAAGAAGATGATGACTTTGATCCTGATACTCAAGATCAAGACAGGTTTTCTATAATATTATGCAAATATCTGCTCTTTTAGAACTAAAACGCTGTGAACTAGATTAACAACTAAAACAAACTCAGGGCATGATATCATGGATCCTTACAGGTGTCAGCAGAAAATTGAAAGGGTTCATCTCTTGAGGCTTGACCTCTACCATATAAGGAGCTTCAGCAACTTCATTTCCAACATCATCTTCAACAAATAAAAGATGCAAATCTATTAAAATATCATTAGATCGTTACCCTAAAACCCAATGGCTAGAAATTCCTGAGGCTCCATTTTGAAAAGGGAAAGAAAGAGATGTTGGTTTTTGGTAAGAAGAAGGAGGATTAGTTTGCTTTTATAACATATAAAAACCTTAAAATGTGAATCATACCAAGATCATGATAAGTTTTTGCTTTTCAGAAGTTGTTATTGAGATTCCCTTCAGAGACGAGCTGTGTCAAAGACAAAATCACAGTGCAGTGACCAGATGATTACACGTGTTTGTATGTTTGAAAATTATAACCGTTCATTTTAAAAAAAAAAAATTATATGGAAGATGTCTAAGATCAATTGTGTATCCAAACAGGCTCTAAATTCTGCCTTTTCAACTTATATTAAGCCGGAAAGTAGGGCTGTTCATGGCCAGTCTCGGTTCGATTTCTGTCCAAACCAAAACCGATATAGCCGGTTAACCTTACCATAACCGAACCTTTAGCCGTCGGTTCGATTTTTAAACGGTTCTTTCCGGTTTCGGTTTTTCCATCCGGTTTCGATTAACCGTTTATTTTTGTCAGTTTCAGAAAACTGACAATACAAATCCAAAAAAAAACAAAAAAAATACAAGTATACAACAGAGGTACAAAGAATATTCAACCCACAAGTGTTTGCTCTTTCATAACTAATAATGCAGTATACAACCTCTTTGTCCATCAAATGACAGGTACCTTTGAGGTGAGAAACAAATATTCATGTCAAACATACCACAGAAACTAGGCTTTCTAGTTTTGTTCCTCCAAATTGAAGAAGTTCCATTGTAACACGCACACAAGGAAAAAATGTGGTTCTCTCATCTTTAGCTTGGCCAAGAGATCGTGCTTCGGTGTACTAAGAACACAAATCTTTACTCCCTCCAGAGCTCAAACTGGTCATATGCACTTAGGTTATACACGATTCTCTCTTTCCAAGAATGTGGGCTTCTCATAGGCACAAGCTTCAAATAACTCAACAGCCTACGACATCCTCTTGCGAAAATTTGTTGTCATACAGAAATTCACTTAACCAAATAGCTCTTCTATACTGCCTGTGATCCTCTTGTGCAGTACAGGGCCAGACACGAGTCAAGGAGTAGCAAAATGCAGATGACATCAGAAAGATTATTCAAATGATCTACTGCACTTAGTAAAGTTGAAAATCATTGACACAGACGGATAAAATATGATATTCAAAAGTTACCGAACAATATAGCTTAAAGAAAGCAATGATCCTTCATCAAAACAAGACGACTATAATGTATTGCAAGACCCTTGCCCATATATGTGGCCAAGGTTCTGTTGGTTAAATGCCTTCCTGTAACAGAAAAACACAAACACAGAGAACTTGAAGAAGATTAAGGGAGGGTTAGAATTAAACTGCACACACACTCAAACACAAAGAGGTGAAGTCGCCTGTTCAACAGACTTCCCTTAACTCAATATTTGCCAGGTACACCTTCAGGAAGATGCTGCTATACCCTTTCAGTGACAAACTTGAATTCAGGATAAAATCACCTGATACCAACCCAGCTAGCAAAGCTCGTTGGCCCGTTGTGAACTTAACAGAAGATGAAAGAAAAAGAAAGTAAACTAGTGCGCAAATCAAAGCAAGAAGAGGGGAAAAGTCGTCAGGACAGTGGCTGCGACTGGGGTAAACGAAAACTTTAGCAAAGTTGTTCTTTTATAGAAGAAGAAAACCCTTGAGTTTTAAAACGGTGAAAATTTAATTTCAACAATTAACTCCCATTAAAACAAACGTTAAAATATTTATGATTTTATTTTTCCATTTAATACAAACGGTAAAATATTTAATTAGAATTAAAGAAACGTTTTCTCATTGATGGGTACTCGTGTGCACACGCAGGCACATGCCAAGCACGCGCCAGCCACACGTCAGGCTCACGCCAAGGCTCGCTACAAGGCTCGCTCCAAGGCTCACGCCAAGGCTCGCGCCAAGGCTCACGCCAAAAACACACGCAAAAGCACACGCAAGCACCGCAAGCTCCGCAAGCCCGCAAGCCCGCAAGCCCGCGGTGCTTCGATGCGAAGCACCGCACATGTATGCATTTGCCCACTAGTCCATTTCCCAAGTCCATGTCCAATCCACTAGTTCTTTTCCTTATATAGAACATATGTGGTAATATGCATGAACTTGCTCCTTGGTTTGCCCAATGTGGGACAACCAAAGGTTTCTCATTCACTAAGAAGTGAAAATGGATGGCTATAATTCCACCCAAGTTTGGACTAGTGATCCAAACACCCATCAATCTATTTATAGTAACAAAAATTAATTTAAGTAGTAAAACATTAATTTTAGTAACATACATTTTTTTATTTCCCAACAATCCCCCACATGAATGACGAAACCGAAAAATCGGAAAAACGGAAAACACGAGAAATACCTCTTAAGCAAAAGGTGACCATTTGGAATTGAACCTTTGCTTAGTGAGAAGCACCGGAACTACTTGATGGTCAGTGAACGTGATGTCTTGAACTGCCATCGTTTAGTGTAATTCTTCAATAACTCCTTACGCGAGATATCTCTTAAATTGCTGTTAAGTTCACGCCGTTGTGTCCGTTTTGGCCCTGGACGTATCCCGTTTCTCAGAATGCTCTAGAGAATCAGCTCAGTTCTCATAGGAAGCGACCCACTTCCTCATTCAGATAGGTGAGTTCTATCAAGAGTGTTTAACTGCTACACCCCATTTCAATCTTAAATTGAAACTATAGAACTCATTAAGACTTTACTCTAAGTCATCCTCACTTGCAGTCACACTATCACGTCTACACCATAGGGAAGGGACAGAGAAAATAATTCTCTGATAGTGTTTAATTTTTACCCGCCACAAATTAGTTGTCTCATTCAAAACCTTGATCTTGGGATCTCCAGTCAGCAAGGTTGAGTATCCTTCATGGCAAGTTTTAATTGATGAGCTTAAGTCCCATCCCCCTCGATGCATTACTAACTACCTCCTTGGACAAGCCTTTCGTCAAAGGGTCCGCGATATTCTCCTTAGACCTCACAAAGTCAACAGAAATAACGCCAGTTGAGATTAGTTGTTAGAGAATTGTGTCTTCTCCTTATATGAATGGATTTTCCATTATAGTTGCTGTTTTTAGCATTAGCTATTGCAGCTTGGTTATCACAATGTATAGATACAGCTGGCACAGGCCTATGCCAGAGAGGAATGTCTTCTAAAAAGCATCTTAGCCAAGCGGCTTCCTCTCCTGCTTTATCTAACGCTATAAACTCGGATTCCATAGTGGATCGAGCGATACAGGTCTGTTTGGAACTCTTCCAAGACACTGCTCCACAGCCTAGAGTGAAAACGTATCCACTCGTAGACTTAGACTCCTCTGAGTCAGCTATCCAGTTTGCATCACAGTATCCTTCTAGAACCGCAGGGTATCTCTCATAACTTAACCGAAAGGTTAAAGTGTATTTAAGATACCTCAGCACTCTGAAAAGTGCATCCCAATGCTCTTGTCCTGGATTACAGGTATACCTACTTAGTCTACTCACTGCATAGGCAATGTCTGGTCTCGTGCAGTTCATTAAGTACATCAGACTTCCTATGACACGTGAATATTCAAGTTGCGAGACTCCAGTGCCTTTGTTTTTCTTGAGTCTACAGGAAGGGTCAAAAGGAGTACTTGCAGGTTTACTATCAAACTGGTTAAATTTCTTCAGAACAGACTCAACATAATGAGATTGACTGAGACTGAATCCATTAGACTCCTTTCTAATTTTCATCCCTAGGATTACATCAGCAGGACCTAAGTCTTTCATATCAAAGTTCTCATTCAACATGTTCTTAGTGGAATTAATGATTTCTAAGGTTGTACCTAGTATAAGCATATCATCAACATACAGGCATACCATCACACAAGCATCATTGACAGATTTAGTGTAAACACATTTGTCAGCTTCATTTATTTTAAAACCACTAGAGAACATCACATGATCAAATTTTTCATGCCATTGTTTAGGTGCTTGTTTTAAGCCATATAAAGATTTTTTAAGTCTACACACCTTCTTTTCATAACCCTTCACCACAAAGCCCTCGGGTTGATCCATATAAATTTCTTCATCTAGTTCACCATTTAGAAACGCAGTTTTTACATCCATTTGATGTATCTCTAGGTTATGGATTGCAGCAATTGCAATTAGCAACCTAATTGAAGTTATTCTAGTGACAGGTGAATAGGTGTCAAAGAAATCTACACCTTCTATTTGTTTATAGCCTTTAGCTACAAGTCTAGCTTTATATTTTTCCACGCTTCCATCAACCTTACGTTTTCTCTTAAAGATCCATTTACAACCTATGGTTTTGCTCCCTGGAGGTAAATCTACTATTTCCCAGGTTTCATTCTGAATAATAGAATCCATCTCACTAATAGTGGATTCTTTCCACCATGGAGCTTCAGACGAGGTCATGGCCTCTTCATAAGTTTGTGGATCAGATTCAACTAAACAGGTAATGAAGTCTGGCCCAAAAGATTTTTCTAATCTAGGTCTTTTGCTTCTTCTTGGCTCATAAACGGGTTCATCTTCTTCTACCGGCAATCAATGGCTAGAAGAAGGGACATCTAGAGGATCTACACATATCACGCGAGATTCAGTTTTCATTGGAAAAATATTTTCAAAAAATGAAGCATCTCTAGATTCCATAATGGTGCTCGCACCAATTTCTGAGTTATCGGAACTCACAACCATAAATCTATAAGCAGTGGTGTGCTCGGGATATCCTAGAAATACACAATCAACGGTTTTAGGTCCTATTTTAGTCCTCTTAGGTGGAGGAATAGAGACCTTGGCTAAACACCCCCACACTTTGAGGTATCCATAAGAGGGTTGTTTGCCTTTCCATAGTTCATACGGTGATTTTTCTGTTCCTTTAAGGGGCACTCTGTTCAGGATATAGCAAGCTGAGAGGACGGCCTCCCCCCACAAGTTCGCCGGTAGTCCAGAACTGATTAACATGGCATTCATCATCTCCTTAAGGGTTCGGTTTCTCCGTTCAGCCACACCATTAGATTGTGGTGAATAAGGAGGAGTTACCTCATGAATAATGCCATGTTGCGCACAAAATTCTCCTAGATGATATATGCCCATAAATAATCAACAACCAAATCAATGCAGGATTCCAGGGAAAAAAAAAGTGACTAAATAATTATGTACTCACCATGAGCTTGGGCTTACTTCTTATCTTATTTACAGGGTTCAAAATGAAACTCAATGTCTGTAGAATGATATGAATATTACTTCCAAAAACTCAACGAAGATTACCAGTTTATATGTTTTCAGGGTTCGTATCCTCCTGTAGTTACGAAATCAGAGATACCCATATAAAACATACCAAAAATCAACAAATCATCATACAGAAACCTAAAAATCAACACACCCATAAATCGAAACCTAAAAAATCATCACACCCAGATACAAAAACATCCCAAATAACGAAACAAATAAGAAAAATGCAGTAACCCTAATTATCAAGATCTATATCAACGGTCTATATTATTCGTTTTTCATGGCATAACGATTCGGTTTTTGGTCAAAACCAAAATCGAAACCGTGACTATCGGTTCTTAATTTTTTTTCCAAAACCGTTTCATTAACAAATGGTTCAGTTCGGTTTCGCTCTAAACGGTTTGATTCGGTTTCTGTGAAAACCCGTTACCATGAACAGCCCTAGCCGTGACCTAGTTCTAAAAAGAATTTGTTTAGCCCCATAACTCCTAAACTTCGAACCTAAACCTGAAATCTTAGAACAAAAACAAAAGAAATCTTGATTCGACATTCTTGGCATTGAGTAATAGAGTTAGATGGATAGTGATCGTAAACCTCGTGCAAAGAAAAAAAAAGAAGTGATACAAGTGATCAAGAACGGCCTCATAAGAATGAAAAATAGTTGTGACACAAAAAAGAAAGAAAAACATATTTGAAGAATCAAATAAGAAAGATCATCATCAGCACATTGATATTAGTGACCAAGATCATAAACGTCGACGTAATTAAGATGAGCAGAATTCTCCTCGTCGTATAAGGAAAGAAACAAGTATAATTGAACAACAATTTCATAACAATGAGAAAAAAGTTAGGAAGGAAAAAACAAAGACAAAGAAATTTGAAGATAGAGGTTCCTTTGCATCTACTAATGTGAGTTGATTTTATTGTTTTTTGTAATTATTTTTTGCTCCGTTTTTACTGAATTATAAATTTATGATTAATCATCTCAGAGGCTCTATAATTATTGGGGGTTTTCTTAAAGAAAGCTTTTTTTCTGCGCACCCCTTTCTTCTATTATGACACGCACACTTTGATAGCTCATAGAGTCCATTTGGACGCCCAATGTAAACTACGCACCCCTTTTGGGATTTATTAATCAGAGGGAGAGAGCTGATTCTGATTTTTGACTGTCATTTTATAAGCTTTCTTCTATTATGCCACAACTAAGTTGCAGGTGAGGCTAACACCGATTATCTTTTGCAAGGCGATAAAATTGACTCTCCTTTTTCTTTCTTGGAGAACCTCTGTATTGTATTGTCATCCCCAAAGAGGTATATATCTGCAAGTTGTCACCTTGGTATACTCTGACCTCCGAGGTCATATGCTTGTTCCAAGTTTCAACAGCACTATTTTTCGAGTGACCAGGACATGAACAATTTATATCTCACAGTTGTTGTTTCTATTTGCCAAGCAAATGCCAAGAATTGTGCCATTTTTTGGTAGCTAGCTTCTTGGTGTGTCCTGTAGTAATTTTTCTTTTCTTTTCTTTTTTTGCTAATTGCTACAGGAAGTTGTTCGTTTGATAAGTGAAAAACGGTTCCCAGCTGCTCTTAAATGTTACCATAACTTCCATAAGATAATCTCTCTTGCAGAAAATAACGTACATTTTAAGATGGTTATCCATGTATATAGAGATTCAGCTTTCAGGCAGTACCAGAAGGAGATGAGGTCTTCCCTAAACTCACATTTATATAGCTGATCTATGGACTTTTCTTTCCATAGTTGTGTATATATCCTATATCTATTTGTTTGTTCTTCTGAATGACAAAGCTATATTTCATTTCAGGCATAATCCAGTCATGTGGCCATTGTATAGAGGTAAATATCGTCCATCCCGAGTTTTCTATCTTATTTCTATATTTCGTTTTAAGGACGAGTTTTCTAGATTGAAGGATTTTTGTTGATAATCATAATTAGATTTCTGTTGGCCATCATATGCGGGATGTATGATTTGAACTTGGTTTTTATTAGTTTGTTTAGATTTGTAAATACGTGGTTGTTGCTTGTTATTTCACAACTCTGGTGAAGATTATATTTCTGTGTTGGGGTATGTCAGTCAGTACATTTCTAGTTCCACTAGTTATGATTTGTCTATCACTGAGTTTTCCTTTCTCTGTCTAGGATTTTTTGTTGACATAAACTTGTTCAATGTGAGCAAGGACAAAGCTGCAGAAATTGCAGAAGATAACAGTGTGCAATTAGAGAATGCAAATGGTAGCTCCGAGACAAGTACATCAGGAACAGATGGTTTAGCTGATGAAGATGCTAATCTGATGATCAAATTGAAATTCCTCACGTATAAGGTATGCGATTTCTGGTAGTGACCCATTGCAATGCATTTTTACAAAAGTTCATCTCTGAAGGAAAAATTTCCCTTGGATTTTGGTTACAGGTCTTTTGACTTCTTCATTTTGTATATCGAAATTGTCATATTTCTAATTGGAGCATATGCTTGAAGCATAACTGTGTAACGATGTTCAGATCAAATAAGGTGTATGAAGGGTTACTCAGTTCTAATGTCGCACAAGTGAAGTTACACTTACACTTGCTTGTGTTTTTATGACCGAGTGTTTTCATGGCATCTTTAAGCTCTAAAGTTGACTTGGTTCATAATCATTAGAAACTCGCATCCTTGTTTGAAGTGAACGGGCATGTAAATATAATGCAATTAGATATTCGTTGTGACTGCTTGCATGTGCTTTTCTAGAATCTCCATATATTGGTATATATTTCGAAATGCCACTAAAAGTTTCGAATGTTGGTGTTGGTTGGGGTTTTGGACAGATACGGACTTTTTCGTTCGAAATGGGTTGTCAATTCTTTTTAAGGATGGTCCCGCAACTTACAGGACTTATTATCTGAGGTTAGTTTGTAATTTTAGTTTCCGAAAACCCATTTGTATCTGAATCAGTTGCTGACATTGTAAAGTAACTGCCGACTTATTATCTCTTTGAATAAAGTGCAGGAATTCCATTGTGATTTTAGGGACATAAACTCCCCTTAGCACCATCACATGTTGATTCCTTGAGATTAAATTTGGTAGTTTTCAGTTTAGCTGAACCGTGATTATACTACCAAGTTGCCAATAATATCAGAATATCAACTCTTATTAAATATATTATAAAGTCTTGTCCATCTATTACGTTTAAATACTTAGTACTGGTTATGCATCGTCAGGCAAATGAAAATATGGGGTACATCTTCTCGGAAGCAAAAGGAACTCAACAAGAAGCTAGATGAGTGGTACATAGTGTTTCATTTGCATGTGGCTTCTTTTAACCTGCCTTTCGTTTTTTGTCCTTTTCTGTTTCTTGTTACATTTGGCTGATGTGAACTGAATTATCAAAAAATATACAGGGCTTCGTATATGCGAAGGAAGTGTGGAAACAATCAGTTATCATCTTCTATATATATCTCACTGAAGCTGAGCCTTCCCTTGAGCAATATGCAAAACGCAGTCCACAGAATCAGGTTCTTATAGGATCTGCTGGGAGTTTAGTAAGGTCTGAAGATTTTTTGGCAATTGTTGAGTCTGGCAGGGATGAAGAGGGTGACCTTGAAACAGAACGGAATGCAGCAACTTCTGGCCCTACTCATACTGTAATGGATTCAGTTCCAAAAGACGAGGGTCTCATTGTATTTTTTCCTGGTAAATAATCCCCTTGAATTCGTGATTGGTGAGCTAGATACTATTGGTTTTGTATTCATTGGCCTTTGTGTAGATATTGACCTTTAAATTAGGATAGGTTCTGCAATCAATGTTCATTCTCATTTCAGGAATATCAGACTGCCAAGTCGGCACTGTGCAAGGAAATATTAAATGCTTCTGGTGGACTAGGTGATGACCGTCCAGTACATAGCCTCACGGGTGATCTTATCAAAGGTGTGTGATATTGATTTCTCTAATGCAATGAAATAATGTTTCAAAAATGGTGAAGGAATGCTGAAGGATGCACACTGAAGCATCTTGATCAGATTAAGTTGAAGTTCGCTATGACGGAGTCAAGTGTGTGATGCCTCAGTTCCCATTCTTAGTAAGCATAAGGTGATAACCTATTATCATATAAATGCAGGGAAATATTGGCAGACGGTTGCTAATGACACAGGAAGAAACCGTACACTATAACTCTCGCTGATAAAAATGCACCTAATGAAGAAGTTTGGAGACAGGTAAAGCTTTGGTTTCCTGTTATGCTTTGCTGATGGGCATTAAAAGGCTCTATCTAGACATATCTTGTATTTTCATTTGAGTAACTTTTAATTGACATGTTATAATGTTGCAGATTGAGGGTATGTGCAGAAGCACATAGAGTACATAACTGATCATGATCCACAAATTCCATTCGACATGTTTAACAAGTTTATGTTTGCAGGGTCTTCTGATGTTTTGACAGTAAAAAGAGAAGAAGAAAGTTGTGGTCAATAACTTTGGAAGTCATGGAAGGTGATCTGAGAAAACAATTATAAGAGTTTGGAGGCTAAAGCAACTGCAACTCCTCAAGTAGATAATCAGACAGAAAATGACTTCAAAAGGTAGGAAACAATTGGGGGTTTATCGGACAGGGTGTTCTATCACTTCTTCATGTAGTTTCGATTGCTTTGTCTTCAACTTGCATTTTGTTTATCATTTAAGATAAAAGCTTGTCTCGTCATTCTTTTATAAGATGAAATGAAGAAAAGAAAAATATTCTCACAGAAAAATCCCCCTATGAAATACACCGTAAAATATGGTTGGTACAACTGAAAACAGCGAATTTACGGTTCAACGAATCATTCAACATTTCCTCCAAAAAAAGAGAATTCTAATTCAGAGAGCAAGGTCAACAAACACCACTTGACATTTGAAGTTAATATTCTCCAGACTGCTATCCTCACAAATGCCTCCACAGGCTTTACATACAGTGTTATGTCTTCCTGGCAGCCAAGCTGTTTGCTCAACTGGAGTTGAAATATTCACCTTTCCAGAGTTAGAGGATTACTAAACAATAGATATACAAGGCTCAAACTATGTGACAAAATTTCTCGAAGTGAATTTATCCCCGTGCAATGTGATCCTCCAGCAATCAGTTTGCAAGATAAATACAGACGGTTTCTTTGGTACAACTGTAAAATACACAATGAAGAAGTCGATATTATGCAGGACGGCAGGAACACATAAGAAAGAAAACCTAACCTCTCCATGATAAAACAAAGACAAAAGCTAATGGGATGTAAGGAACCTCGAAATTTGTTATCCTGCGTAATTATCCCAAATGTTTCTGCAGTTTCTCGAATCATTATACCACTCACTCCGGTGTAAGAATTTACTTTGCAATAAGCGACTGCATGAAACCAGATAAAAATGATTGTATTAATCGCCTTCCCAAAATTTAAAACCAACAAAACTAATCATAATGCAAGAGTAATAGGAAAGATACATGCCCCAGAAGCGAATGAGAAGTCCCCAGAAAAGGATCACCAAGTGTAAACACAAATGGATTCAAAATTGAGGGGAATTGATACTAATGGAATATGGTCATAATGTGTAGCATGAAAACATTTTGGATCCTCTCACAAACCACCAAAAAATGCATACTGGAAGTAAAAGAATGATAAAGAAAAAAGTATTTACCTAGAAAAATAGCACCATGTAAGTCTGCGGCCATAAGACACTGAAATAATTGATTTGTCCTAAAATATTGGAAAAGAAGAAATGAATGACTAAGTCGATCTATGTATATAATGCGCATTTGGAGCAAAGAAGGAAGATGAGAGGAGAGACATGTATCTTACCCTATATTCTTAAGGAGTTGAGTAATATAACCTTTCCACATTTCATGCATTGGCTTGCAATATTCATAACTACACCATAACCAAGTAAGATCAGCATACAAACTGGAAATGAAATCTGGAAGTCAATATACTCGGTACTTCATAAGAACCTTACCTGTGAAACTCTTTAGGCAAATCAAACGAACCGCACTTCTTATGCTGTTTCATCGACATGTGCTTTCTTGAGCGCTTTGAGTGACTTTGATAATATTTAATACGAGCACCAACTGTTGCACCATGGCCTTGTACCAAATTATCAAGAAGCATCCAGTTGTCAATTTTCATGCTTCTAGACCCCTGCATGTATTTCTGTGCTGAGTCACCACTTTGGAGAAGTTTGTGAAGAATCTTGTCAACTGTGCTCCCTCGACTTGTAGGCTGCATTGTTCAATATCGAGCTAAGAGGCTTAAATTAATGCTTCTCCAATGCACACTAACTACTTAAAGTATAATCTAAGTAATAGTATCAAACAAATACCTCAACATCAGTTTGCAGCAAATTGCCGTGCACGGATTGACAGATTTGTGAGTATGTAGGACCATCTCCTTCATAATCTGTATAAATAAGTATGAGGTAAATTAGTTTAATGTAAATTGCCAAATGACACCTCATTCTGAAGGAGTAGCCTGTGACAATATGTAACATATGATCTTTAAATACTATGAACAATAAGAAACAGCAGTTACTCATAACTAGACAGTTAATAGCAGCTACAACCAAAGCAAAATTCTTGGCACAAGTAACTAGCTTCTACAAACTTTATTAGAAAAATAAACAATGTACAATATATCACCTGAGGCTCCAGGAGTTCCTCGCACTGGGGTATACCCCGTGAATGCAAAATGTCCTGAAATTATCAATTACAAAAAGAAAAAAAGATGTCAGTAAACTAAATTCAGAAAAGCCATATCACAGGAGAACTGTTTCCGGAATCAACTATGTACTTTCATCGAATGTCTTCAAGGTTCAATAACAGTATTCAAAACTATCAAATTTCCTGAATAAAATGTTTAGGGAGATAATTTCCTAGAAGTTAAATTCTCTCAAACACTATTTTGCACCCATATATCATCTGGGAACACTAGTGCACGGGATGAATTTTAGGTATAGTGAATAGAAATTAAAGCAAACTTAATGTGCAAAAAAGTTTAAAGAATGTACCTTTAGTAGAGACTGGTGTTGAAGATGATGCATCAGGCTTATTACTCTCTGTAGCAAGAGATTTTGAAGACGAATTCTTGTTTTTAATACCCTCTTCATTTCCTTGTTGTACATGAGAAAGCTTTCTATTCTTAGGTGGTGGTGATGGCTGTAGTTGTTGAAGAACCTCGGCTTTAGCAAGAGCAAATCTTCTTTCTAGTGCCTCAAATGTTCGTTTCTTCTGGTCCTAAACTTAACATAGTGAGCAAATTGGTTGTACATATCATATTGGCTGACATCTAGAATGGTGACAGTGGCAGTGGCAGGTAAAATTAAAATCGGTTTCCCCACATTAAAATGAATCAAAGTTATATTTTCAAGGGATCAAATACCTTCACAGAGCTAAGAAATTCACACAACACTCCTTTGAAGTTCATATCCTCTGAGAGAGCAATACATCTACAAGTTCTTACAGTCAATTGCACAATTGCCTACACCAGCTCCAGAGCTTATAACGGTGTTTAACTACTTTCAAAACAGGCTGTTTATCTGCAAATAGGGTTGAAGTTGTATTCCTAATCCTAAACTAGATATCCTTCTCCTTTAAGATCTGGCGGAACATAGAACAAACGCTACAAGCACTAATCAAAAGAAATGCGCCACCGAAAAGTTATTTTTGCTCTTCCCGAGGAAAATTGCAAAACTGGTTAAGCTTAAAGATTAAAAAATCACAAAGCTAAGGAAAATCACTCTTATTTCCTACATCCAAATTCACAGAATTTGTAGAGCATTATGGTAGCATCTGAACAGAAAACAGGCTCAAAAAACTAATTTGGGGAAAAACTTCAAACATAAATTCTAGCATTTTCAAAGACAAACTTCCACCCTACAAACAAGAATCATTATCTGAAAGTTTTGCAATGAATTCAGAGATCCAACAATCCTTTCATCTAAAAGACCAAAACATCAAATTTTTGTTGACGAATGCTACTCCAGAGCATGTAACAGTGTTGGCCCCTGATTATGAACCTCAATCTTACTGCCCACTGCAAGCAAATAGAGAACTCCCACCATTTTGACTAGTTCCGAGCAGGAAAACACACATCTCACTATTCTACTTGTTCTTATTAATACAAGTTATTTATCTGTAAGAACATTCAACAAACACCTGAATTGCATTTTCATGGAGGAACATCATAAACAAATCCTGGAGACGGAGGGTTTTCATTTGGTTTACCTCTTCATGCTTATGAGTAAGAGTAAGACGTTCATCTTCAGTCATATCAGGTCTTAAAACAGCCATACTTTCACATCGTCTCAAACCATGTGGACATTGAGGTTCTTCTTTCTCTTCAGTAGCCAAAATACACTTCATCATCTTCTCCAACACCTCCTTCAAAGAATAAAACTGAAAAATCTGAACTTTGTTGAAATTACAAGATTTGTTTTGAAAGAAATCTTGAGATTTGCAGGTGAGAAAAAAAGAAATCGGTACTCAGGCTTCGCCCGATTCACGGAGTAATATTGAACTTTTGATTTTCATGAGAAACCCTAATTATAAATCTAAACAACCTAAACCCCAAGATTGAGCATACAGCTTTACAGAAACATAGCATGCATCATTCATACATCCTTGATATATTGGTACAACCACATGGATACCAACATCAACATACAAGAAAGACTAGAAAGTACTGCTGAATCATCATTCAACAAGAAAATTAAGTAGAGCACTACCTATCAAACACTTCTAGACCCTCCTACCCACAACATGAGTCGCAGCATAATTGAAAACAACACCAAATAAGACCCTTGAGCAACCAAAGATTAGATTACAGTAAAGATAGTTAATCAAGGGTTTCTACTAAGCAGCTTGCCCATTTCGAACGAAATTAACACATTAAACAAGAAAATTTGGTACAAAATTAACTAAACCAAGATCCAAGCTTCTTCTTAAACTATCAATTTGACATAGAAAGGGGAAAACAGATTTCTTGAAACTAGTAACAGTGAACTTAACATTTTAAGAGCAATATGATGTGACAAGATCGGGCTGTCATGATATTGTAACATCTTTACAACTTCCTACCAACTGATAAAAAGAAAGAAAAAAATAAAGAACTTTACAACTTGAATCTGGCGACTGCAAAATCAGTTATCCATCAATGAACTAAACACAAACATTCTGTTTCAGCAAATGTACAAGAGTAAAGAGGAACATAGGATACCAACTCAACTGTGTATTATTCTGACCTGTGATTGGTAGCTTTCCCTTTAGGATTCAAATGTCTACAGTCATAGTAGATATAATATAAGAATATTCAGTGTTGTTTCCCTAGCCTGCTAGTAACAGATTTATGATGGGAGTGTTTACATAGTAAAGAAAATTGAAGGCGCCTAAGTGATAAACATAGGTCTACTACTCTTACAGTTGAATGGGGACAAGAGAAGTGTCGCAAGTAACAATGAGTCATCTGGAATCAACAAAGACTGCTAGTCAGTCTCCTAAAACATTTATAATGGAAATTTTCATGCATTTCAATTCACATGGAAGCGATAAATTACGAAACCATTTGATTGTAGCAGCTGCAATGGCTAAGCCAAGTTCATCTAATATGAACCAACAGACACCAAATTTCAGATTGAAAACAGTTGAATAGAACAAATAGGTCATCGATTCTCATGAATAGAACCCACAGACCCTAATAATTTCAGATTGGAAACAGTTGAAACTTAACATTAAAATTTAGGGTTTTGTAAAATGCAGAAATGATTGAAATGCTTACCAGTTTTGATCAAATGCGAGAAATTGATGAGGATGCGAGTGATGAAACTAGTATGTTTATGCTTCAGACACTAAGAATCTACAGGTTTATGCGTCACTTGCCGCCTTCATATGGCTGCTGCCCTAAAACCCTTACAGAGAAAAATATCCGTTAATGAAATTTAGTCCCTGTTTTTATAGATTAACAGATTTGTAATAAGAATAGAATCAATTTTGATTCAAGCAAAGTGAATCAATTTTGATTTGCAGTAGAGAGGAGAATAGAATCAAATCGCATGTCTGAAGACTCTGAACTCTGAAGAGTGAAGGAGGCGGAGAAGAGAATCAGTTCTGTGGTAAGTTTCATATTAGATGTATGGCTAGGATTAAATCTATAAATCTCAATCAATGGCTCATATCAATCGGGCTATATAGACGGGTTCGGGCGGGTGCGGTACTAAAACCGTAAACCGACCCGTGGTGGCCGAGTTATGAATTTTCAAAACCGTATACCAATCCGAGGTGGACGGGTTCGGTTAAAAATCCGCGGTTTTATCGGGTTTGTACGGGTGCAGTTTTTCGGATCGGTTCCTGTGCAGCCCTAGTCATTTCCGATGGTATTAGGCCAAGTATAATGACTTGGAATTTCCGATGGTATTAGGCGAGTCTAATGACTTAGAATTTCCGATGGTATTAGGTCGAGTCTAATGACTTGGAATTTCCGATGGTATAAGGTCATTTCGGATGGTATTAGGCCGAGTCTAATGACTTAGAATTTTTCTTGTTAACGAATTTTTTTTTACGGAGAAAAAAAGAATTTATTAGAGAAGGTCAAAGAATTTTTTTCCTTGTCTAGTGACGCTGTACAATAAGCTAAAGTATGAAGAACAAAAAGATTATAATTCTGAGAATTGTAAGAGATTGCCATACCCAAAAGATGTTAAGGAAATACACTAACTCGCCTCGCCCTATGATGACCAAAATACAGCAAGAAGCAACAGGTCTCGTACATGTTTTATTGGGCCTTGTATTCCTCCTTTGGACCAAGATGATGCTAATTGTATAACTGAGTTTGGAGGATTCCATGTGAAGTGTGAGGGGATAAGCAGTAGCCATTCTTGCAGAGGAAAATGGGCAATTCAACAATAAATGAGAGGATGATTCAGTAATAATTTGATAAATGCATAATTTATATATTTTAAGTATCATTTTCTTATATTTATTTGCTAGATTTTGTGTGAATTAGTGTGTGTTATTATTACTTTTGTAGTTTATGTGTTTTATTAGGTTACATCTCTGAAAGAAGTGAAATTGAACTCTACAAGGAAGAATTGTTAAAGACCCAGTGTATCTCATTCAAATCCAAGATTTCTGTAGATAATTGAAAGATGAAGCCAGCGCAAAAAAATGAGGTCATTCCGTGTTCGTAGGAAGAAGTTATGAACAAAACCGTGAAACCAACTTGGATTTGGTATCTGTTGGGCCTTATTGGGCCTGCATGGGAAGAGAAATAAGGAAGCGTTTTGGGCTCTCCTTTAACATGAAAATTAGGGTCTTTGTTGGTTTTTGAGGAGGTTAAGTTTCCTAGTTGGAAAAGGATCAAGAGGAGGTTACCAAAGCCTATATAAAGGGAGCCTCGATACAATTTTGAGAACAACTTCTCACAGATATAAATTATTATTTTCTTAATCAATTTTTAATGACTTTTAAGAAAGCTATGTCTAGCTAAACCCAACCACTGGGACAATGGAGGAAGCCATATTTCATGAATGAATGATAACTATGTTTGATTTTTAATGACTTTTGCATTGTTTTAATTGAGTTATGATTTTTCTTAATTAGTTGTGATTTTGTTTGATGGTGTATGCTGGGACTTAAGAGCTTTTGATGCGCCATGCTTGTGATTTATAATTAATGTTTTAGAAATCTACTTTTGGCAAAAAAACAGAGTCAATAAAAGAGCTATAATTGTTAAAGAATTATTGTGGAAATCATTCAAAAGTGATTTTGGTGGAATCTTAAGTTCCATTTCTTCCCAATTTTATTATTATTTTTTTAGTATTTTCTAGTTTAAATTAAAATTAGGTCTAAAACGAATCTTCACAAGTCACAGCGAACGGACTATTTTTACCACTTTTTTAAAACGATCATAACCTTATGTTAGGCAACATCATTAGTTGAATACTCACTAGAATGCTTCCTTCGAACTTCTTCACCCAGAATCATATCGTGTATGTCATTACACTTTAGCTTCTCTTTGCCGAGGGAATTACTTATGGCAGTTCTCACAACTTCCCAACTGTTGGGTAGAGAAGCCAAAAGGACTAGGGCACGAAGTTCATCATCAAATCTGATCTCGACAGATGATAGAGCATTCACGATTTCAGTGAACTCATTCAAGTGATTTGTAACTGAAGCGCCCTCTTCCATGTTCAATCTGAACAACTTCTTCATTTGATGCACCTTGTTTTTCGCCCATGGCTTTTCATACATACTCGTCAAGGCCGTCATCATACCAGCAGTGGTATTTTCTTTCACAACACCGTGTGCAACTGACTTGGCTAAGGTTAATCGAACAACCCCTAGAATCTTTCGATCCAGGAGTTTCCAATCTGCCTCGGACATCCCATATGGCTTCATTGAATCCAATAGAAGTTGTTGCAAATTTCTCCATAGAGATTATCTTCAATCTGCATTCTCCAGTACCCGAAATCTGACCCATCAAACTTTTCGATTGCGTTTGCAGATCCGATTGCAACACCTCCAGATCCGACCCCTATCGCAGATGATGTCGACGCCCCTTTATCTGTCGTTCTGTCTTTTTCTCCTCATTCCATCGATTCTTCCCAAAATTCTTCACGATGTTATTGAGAAAACAAAACAAAAAACATAAGATTTACTTGGTTCACCCAAAACTGGGCTACATCCAAGGAGCGGCTGCGGGTTTAACTATAATCACAAAACATTATTCAGAGGAATACAACGATACAAACCCTAAATAGGGCAACTCGAAATATATATAGAGACTACTCAAAAATTTGGGCCCATCTGGCCGCAGTTCCAGCATCCTGCCGGACCCCGTGGACCTCTAGATTGGCCCCTGATTTGCTCTCTTCTTGATTTAGATCTTTTTCTGTTCTGATTTATCTGAGATGATCTGCCTCTTGACTCGACGTTAAAGGCATCATCATTATTCGAATACTCACCAGAATCTTTCCTTCGAACTTCTTCACCCAGAATCAGATCGCGTATGTCATTATACTTTAGCTTCTCTTTGTCGGATGAATTACTTACGACAGTTCTCACAACTTCCCAACTGCTGGGTAGAGAAGCCAAAAGGATTAGGGAACGAACTTCATCATCAAATTCGATCTCGACAGATGATAGAGCATTCATGATTTCACTGAACTCATTCAAGTGTTTTGTAACTGAAGCGCCCTCTGTCATGTTCAATCTGAATAACTTCTTCATCAGATGCACCTTGTTGTTCGCCGAAGAATTTGCATACATACTCGTCAAGGCCGCCATCAGACCAACAATGATTTTTTCTTTCACAACACTGTGTGCAACTGACTTGGCTAAGGTTAATCGAACAACCCCTAGCTCATTGTCACTATTTGTGAATGAAACTTTTAGTCTCACATAGGAGAAACTAAAGATGTTGTCTTTCCATATTACTAAGAAATTTGCTTCTTAGATTGGGCCTTTGGGTCAACACACTTTTGTGTGAGAGGAGAGGACTAAGAAAATAGGCTAGTCGGGCGGGTTGGGTCGGGCTCAGATGTGGGTCAACGAAGACTTATTTTTATGGACAAAATTCTTTTGAAATATTTTCTAAATAAATTTGAATTTCAAAATCTTGTCTTTATGTGGGGAGCGTCTGACCCGGCGGATAAAAATTTTCTTACCAATTTTTTTTCTTCTACAACATCATGTCGACATTTTATGGTCGTCTTTTCTTCTACAACATTAGGTCGACATTGATTTGCATTAACTCTCTCTTATTTTTCGCCTATAAAAAGAGAACGATTTCTACATTTCAATTCGTCCCAGAGCAGGCTACTATCCCTAGCTTTTTTCCTCTCTTCTTGCTTTGCTTGCGCTTTGTGTTTTTTTTTCTTTCCTTCATCTTGTTGTTAAGTTCGTTTGAATGGGCAAATATTGTAGTGTTATACAATACGTATATCGGGCAGTTCTTGAGACATACCGATGAACTATTATATTAAAGAAACTTTGATGATTAAATGACTCTACCCTCAAATCAGTATTTAAATTCAGAAATTTTATTTAACGTTAACATCATTTATTTTTCAGTATATTATTATCACGGAACCAACATTTAATTCTAACGTATAACATAGCAACTTCAGTTAAACTTCTTGAACATATGAGACGTTGCCTTTATTTATATAGCTTACGATGGAGGTTTTAAGTTCGAGTATAATTTGGAAACCTAGCTAAATAGGAAATGTGTAGGAAAGTTTCAAGTTCGACTATAATTAGGAAACCTAAAAAAGCAAAAGAGTAGAGAACCTGTTTACAAGCAGCATCCAAGGAAAATTATAGGGTATCAACTAGTCGATGAAATTGTGAAGCCTTTATGACCCGCTGACGGTATTCATTTGAAAAAATTAACCATCCCTGAAGGAATCAGGATGTTGTGCCAGACTACGAGCAACTCGCAACTTGTGTAGGAGTTGCCATGCACGGACATTAGTAGTTATTCCTAGTTCGAAACAGTGGCAGATTCAGGATGTTGCACTAGAGGGGGAAAAAAAATCTTGAGTCCATGGAGGCCGAGAGAACCCAAAACGTTCGGGAGGCAGTCAGCTGTGCCCCTAGCTAGTTGGCTCCGCCCTGGTTGGAGGCAACACGTACCGATGGAGTCAATTTTGGGGTGCACGTACAAATGGTCTCTGTTTCCTTTTTTTCTTTTTTTATGAGAAAATAGTTTCGGTTTCCTAATCTTAGCTACTCACGACTCTTAATCACTCTGTTTCCTTCTGCAACTATGACACATGTTTCTAATACTGCAATGACTTAGATTTCTTGTGATACCTGGGGACTCCCTCTGCTCTTTTGATAGTTCTCAACCAACCATTATCTCTCGTTTTGCTTGTGTCCAGTATTTTGTTCATCATCATCGACATGTACAACTGTTTCCAAAGCGTGCTAGTCAAATTTGATTATGGTAGTATAAATTTCGAATTATATGCCTTGGAGTTGCAAGGATTGGTATAGGGAGCAGAAAAGGCGTTAAGTAAAATGGTATTCGTTTAGTGAAAGAGATTTTCCGGAAGAAGTGTTTTTGAGGGATTATAGTGCAGAGGGATACACTAACAATTTCGACGAAAAATTAAAGGAAGCCATCGAATAGTACAAAGGCTGCAATTTTGGTTTTTATGTGGTCTGCTTAGAAATCGACTCATTACGTACGATTGATACAGTAATTTTTGAATTATTTCATGAAACCATAAGACATTTCCCTTGACCTGATAGTTCACCTAGCCTTGAAAAAGAATAGTGCTTGACTACTCAATTTCAAAAAATACACATAGAAGAAAATAAATCAAAACAAAAATAGCAAATTATGATTTTCAAAATGTTGCTTTGATTCTGAATTACTTGATTATCAGAATTCTGTCACTACGCCATAATCCCTTTTACAAAAGGGCCATCAATCATCTTAAAGATCCAAGCAGAACATACTTCTTTCGTTAGTTTTCTCCACCATCTCAATTTCTATTTGTTACGAAGAGCCATCAATCCATTTGTATGTAGTATATTGAGCTTCTGTTCTCACAACTTGGTAAGACATCTACGTATATGGCTGAATTTTTTGTTTTAATGTGTATAGCGACGCATTTATAGTTTTAAGTGTAGAGGAAGTAGTTTTACTCGACATTTACTAGATAGTCATCCACTTCTTATTTTCTTACTTGTACTACAAACCGTTTGTCATTATCTTCTTACTTGATATTCATCCACTTCTTAGTTCATCCTAAACTAATGACGATCTATAAACCGTGTGTCACTATCTTCATCTGATAAATGAAGTAAAAAGTTCACTTTTAAATTTTGGCAGCCAAATCAAATTGGTTCTTGGACAATTTTTTTAGGGACTTGATAGCACAGTAGAAAATAATAGTCAACAATAATTGTAGTTAGTAGTCTTTTTCTTAGACAATTTCTTGCAAGTTAGAAATATAAAATGTGAATTAATGAACAGTTATATTTTGGTGAATTATATATATATCTCAAGTCTGTTCTTATCTCTTGAAAAGTCAATGGTTCTTGCTTCAACATTGATGCATGAATCCATTCGAAATCTCAATGTATAGAATATAGCATTTCTAAGAGCGTATGTACGAGAAAGATATATGTGCCGAAATTAGAAAATGAAAGGAATTAAGGATTCTATATTACTAGTATTAACTGTAAGAATTCAACTTCATCAGCAAAAAAAGTCTTAGCTAGATCCTTTGGATCACATATTATGCTTATAAATTTCATTCTTTTATCTTCGATAATTAATGTGAAGGATACGTATTTTCAGAAACTTCACCGCAAAGCATGTGCAAACTTGACTTATCTAACTAATTTTTTTATTAATCTTTCGATAATCATCATGGATGGACGTGCTCATCGAATAATCTTATCAACTCTCGCGTATTCTTTTTTTTTTTTTGAAAAGAGAAAGGTTTATTAAAGAAAAAAAAGCAAGCCAATTACAAAAGTTTCAAAGACTAAATTGCATATGTAAGACAAGCTCCCACTTATGCGAAACTTGATTACCACTAATAAGTTTAGTAATGTCCAGAGGACCATAGTTTGCTCAACCAAAACAATCAGTTCCTAAAAGACTTTTTTCGCGCGCCAAACACCCTGTTATTGCTTTCCTTCCATATAATCCAAGTTATAACATAGTGTAAAACATCCCAGATTTCCTTTCGTCTCCCATCCATTATATTCCAACTTCATGCTTCGAAGAAATGCAAGACTGTAGAAGGGATGGGCCAAGATATACGAAATGCTTTAATAAAGTAATCCCATACATCAAAAGAATAGATCTCGCATACGCATGATGCATGCGTTATGGGTAGACGTATTGATTTTTTTCTTTTTAATGCTTTAGCCGGCTGTCTGGAGCAAATTAAGCCATCAAAGGCAAGAAACATGCACCGACAGGAAGCAATATTTTCTTCTGAAACACCATGAACGTACTACATTTGCAGGTACATGTATGTCCTACTCGAATCTGTTCTCTGTTCAACTGGAATATGCCATTGTACATTTGTACTGGATATACGAAATTATGTCAGTTTATTAGGCTTGTAGTTTGATTATCTTTAAAATTCATCGCGTACATGTTAAGTAAGCTTTCAGACTCTACCGGAGATGAAGATCATCTTGTAATGTTGAACCAAACAGTATCCTTGGTATATCAAACGAGTCATACATTTTAAACTCAAACATGACATAATAATCTAGCTAGCTTATATCATAGGGTACTTAGTTCTCTTTATTTAATTGCAATAATTAAGGTTATACACCTGTTACATAGATGGAGTAATTAAACATGAAAACATACTAGAAAACATTAATAGAGCACGGAATAAAGTATGCTAATTCTATGACTATATCTCTAGCAAGTAAGATTTGGCCCAGGTGTTACACCGATCTGCTTGCAGTACGCCTTGTAATACTTTACCCTGGCATTAACTGCTGGCCGATTTCCACCACCGCATTCACCGCCGTTGATTCTTCGGATAGTACGACCGAAACCTCCACCAGATGTTATAACTGAATGAACATTATTCATCCAAAACCAAAACGCAGTCTTGAATGCAATGGTTGAACTGGTAGCAACAAGATCTGGATTCTTTAAAAGGTTCTCGCCAATAGCCTTACCACAGGCTCCATAGTTATAGTTCCATGTAATTTGAATTGGCCCGCGTCCGTAATATTGCTTGCCAGGAGCACATGGATATTGTGTGCTACTCTGACAATAGGTTCCTCGAGCAATTTCTCTTACGTAACAGAAATCTGTAGGGAGGGAAAAAGATGACACCAAAAAAATTATTTAGCAACTAAACTTAATCTACTAAAACATTTAAGACAACATAAAGCTTGATCGAACAACTTACGTCCGGTTTCATGAGTTACATGAGCAAAGAATGCTGCAATCTCACGTTTCGATTTGGTTACAGTACCAGCATGACCGAATTTAGGATTCGCCTTTGCAGCTGCAAGAAAGTACTTAGCTTATAAAATTTCTTTCCCTCACATCCAGTACCCGCCTGAGCAATTATACGGTTAAAAAATGCTGGTGTAACAATACTATCAACGGATGGTCCAGCAGTACTAACAGGAGGGGTTTTAGTACATGGACCTTGTTGACATCCTGTGCCGCAATAAGGTTTTCCAGTTCCACAATAACCCCACTGGCTGCAACATAATCCAGATGCACAACCACAATTCTGACCCACGACCGAATCCGATAAGAATGCGGTGAGAATTCCCACTATCGCGACAAGTTTTACTATGTTAAAGGCTACCATTTCTGAATATGATATATGATAGCTGATAAGTGAATGTGTTTGAATGTATTTGGATGAGGAAAATGGTGTGAGATTTAGAGGTATTTATAGAGTTTAAATCAGACAATAGGTGATTAGGTGTAATGTTGATTAAGATGATATCAAACACCTTAATTACAACTTAAGATAGTCAATGACTTATTAAACCATTAAATATCTTTAAATAATTTTATATAAAGGCTTGGCCTTATCCAACTTAGACAGATGTCAGCAAATAGTAGGCAAAAGTCAGAGAGAAAATGAGGAATTGGAATAGAGGATCCGAAATGATATTGCTTTGACTTTTACCTCTACACTAAGATCACTTCGGATCTTACTTCGAGTAAAGAGAAAAGGCCATTGATTAGAGCCACATGGGTCGTGCTTAATTTATGGCCATGACCATGAGTATGATGCGACAACGCGGAAAAATCTCTGAGAGAAATTCTATGAATTCTTGGATATGCAATTCTCTCGCCTAATATTTTTATCTTTTTAATCTTTACAAACAGGACTAAACTAATCCTGAGCTGCGCTGCGCTGCAAATGTAAATACGCGTAGTATAATTGATATCGAGTGCTACGTTGTTCGACTACCGGTGTAACAAGTCATAATTATGAAAACATCAGTTCTTAAGTTCGGTTGGTGTAATATCATATATGAACCAATCTGAAATAATGAAAATGGTTAAACCAACTTGTAAAGATATGATAAATTCTCCCTATTCTATCCAAGTTATTGGTTCTCCTACCTTTCAACTTACTAACAGGCTTAGATATGTAAAGCATGTTCTTAAAAACTGGAACATACATCATTTTGGAAATATTGACCAAAAAATTAAAATAATAAGTGAGCAATTTCATATCCTGAATAATGATCTTCATACTATTTGGAATGAAGAGTCTATTAGACAAATAGAATTGGACTTGGAGCACTGGTAAAAAAACCCAAGAAGAATTATATGCACAAAAATCAAGGGAAGAGAATATCAAAAATTTTGATAAAAATACTAGTTTCTACCGCACTTATATAAACAGAAGGAAGCATTATAACGATATTAATACCTTGCAGCTTAATAATAGTCAATGGTCTAATGACAGAGCTGAACTGAAAGACCTTTTTGTTACTCACTTTAGTACTATCAGTACTACCTCACATCCCTTTAGAAACAACAATTTTTTAAATTGCATTTTATCATGTATTAATGCTGAGGATAATACCAAACTTCTTAGGCCTATTCTTCTTCAAGAAATCAGGGATACCATATCTCAAATGTCTCATTGGACAGTTTCAGGGCCGGATGGTTTTCCCCCAGGTTTCTACAAAGAGAACATGGATCTTCTTAAAATAGATAGATATTTTCTACTAATAAATTTTTGATTCAAAACATCTATTAAAAAAAATGAATCATACATTTCTCTCCCTGGTTCCTAAGAAGAATATCCAGCTAGTCCTGTCGATTTTAGGCCTATATCGCTTTGTAATTCTAATTACAAAATCATTTTTAAAATAATTGTAAATAGAATGAAGCCCCTCTTCCATAAAATGATTTCTCCCTTTCAAACTGCTTATGTGCCTAATAGACACATTGAAAATAATGTGATTATTGTACATGAAATTGTACATACGATCAAAAGGAAAAAGGATAATGGTGGAGTTATAGCCTGAAAATAGACATGTTTACTGACTCATATGTTTTATCTTTATCACAGAACAATCTATCTAAGGCTTTCGATAGGGTTGAATGGTCTTTTCTGATTAATATTTTAAAAAGTTTTGGTTTTTCTTCTCATTGGTGTGAGCTTTTTTCTAATGCATCAGTACCACTAGCATTTCAATCATGCTAAATGGTTCCCCATGCAAAGCTTTCAAACCTACCAGAGGCTTGAGACAAGGTGAAAGTCACTAGTGATGCTCCTAGTATTTCTCACTTATTGTTTGCTGATGACTGCCTCCTGTTTTGTAAAGCCACTCATGCTTAGTATAGCAACCTTATGTCTCTTGTTCATGATTTTAGTCTAGTCTCTGGTCAGGTTATTAACCTACAAAAATCTGGATGTTTTTCATCAAAAATGTGCACCTTGACTTAGCTGTCTCTCTCATCAGAACTTTGCAGGTTAAAATTTTTTATCCAAAAGATGAATATTTGGGACTAGTTAAGAGAGTAAAAACGCATTTTTTTTCCTCTTTTTCTAGATAGATCTAAAACTACATCTTTTGACTATCTTTTAGATCACTTTGATAAAAAAAAAATTATGTGGAAAGTTAAACATTTGAATCAGGCTGGTAGATCAATCCTAGTCCAGCATGTTTAAAAGATGATACTTCTTATAGTACGAGTACTTTTAAAATTCCTAATACCATTCTTAATAAATTGGAGAAGTCCCAAAGAGACTTTTGGTGGGATAAGAATAGACCAGGGGTCTATACTTAAAGCAAGGGGAAAAAGTTTGTTCCCGTAAATTCCAAAGGGGATTAGGTTTTAAAAACCTAAAGAAATTCAACCAGGCTTTACTTAGCAAGTTAGCCTGGAGTCTTATTCATTCACCTGATGATCTATATTTGAAAATTCTTAAATGCAAATATCTTTCTAATCTTCATCTTTTGCCTTCTAGGAAAAAAATGATTGTTCTTGGGTATGGAATTGCATTTGTTCTGGTTTAGATATCATTATAGAATATGCTTTATGGGAAGTTAGAGATGGTCGAAACATTCATGCAATTGACAATTGGATTCCAAATGCATCTGCACGTCTTTGTCTGTCATACCCAAATCCTAATATGACAATATCTTGTTTGATAGACCATGAAAGAAAACAGTGGGATGTTGATCTCATGAATTCTTTTTTCACCCCTGAAAATGTTCAAAACATTCTTAATATTAGAATCCCTTTTCGTGGTCAAGACAGATTAATATGGAATCAAACAAAAACTGGGTATTTCACAATTAAGTCTTCATATAAACTTTTCACTGGTGAGAATTATTTTATTCAAAACCTTAACTCTATTAATGAATCCTATAAAACTCTGTGGAAAGATGATATCTTGCCTAAGATTCAACTTTTTATTTGGAAGTGTATGGAAAACATTCTCCCAACTAGGAAGAAACTGTCTCAAAACATCATAATCCATGATACAATGTGATGCATGTGTGATAGTAATAGTGAGGAAACTGTTGAACATATTATATCTCATTGTCCATTTTCAAAATATGTTTGGTTTCTCACTCCCTTCAATCATTACATCATTCCTGAATTTACTACGAATATATCTATGAAAGATTGGATTATCAAATCGCTCAGTAATACTGTATTTTCAAAACAAACATGTCTTTGTTTAGAATTGTCTGGTGTATTTGGAGAGAAAGATGCTTCAAGGTTTTTTAGAATAAATCTTTGAACAATCACACTTCTTTCAAAGCAGCTATGAAATTGATCACAGAATTCGAAAATTATTTGCATGCTAACACAGTGGTGAATAGAGTCCCAGTCATCCCTTCAGAACCTGTCTTCAACATAACAAATGTTCCAACTGAATGTATAGTTATTCAATGTGATTCTTCATGGGATAAAGACACTAACCAGTCAGGTATTGGCTTAATTATGTCTAACTCTGTATGTGATGACCAAAAGTCCGGCGACCTTGGATCACAACCAAAAGTATTTGAAACCCAGTATTGTATGATATCTTATCGTAAATCGACTCTCAGTAACATTTTGAAGGTGACAATCAAACAAAACAAGAGATGAAATGAGTCATAGATTTAACGTGGTTCAACAGTTGAACTATTTACCTCCACAGATAAAATAATTGATTCTATTTACTTTCACTCTCCATACAATACAGAAGAAAAGAGGAGACAAATCTTAAAATCATTACAAATGAGAAGTATTCTATCAATTCATAATCATGTTAATCACGAATCAATAAGATTAGAAAACTACATAAGTTTCATACCTAAGCTCTTTGATATCACTTCAATGCCTTAGTTCCAGTCTTTTCTCTTCACATTTTCTAACCCCTTTTCATGTTTATGAGCTTGGTATTTATAGCCAATTTTATGGGTCCCGCCAATCTACCTTTCCACCTATTTATTCTTATCCATCCCTGGAGCGTAATGTTGTCCCGCAAATCTTTGTTAGCGTATTATTTGTCTCATCTTCTTTTTCACTTGTCATCCCGCAACTCTTCTGCGGTCTTGTATTCATCATCCCATAACTCTTCTGCGATCTTATATTTTAATTATCGTTTTTGGATTTGGATAACAACATGTCTGACACGTAGCTTCTTAAAAGTGAATCGTCATGCTTTGGCTCTTTTTGTTCTGCAGCTTGTAAAGTCGATATGTGTCCCTCATGGATCAACACTCATCATTACTCTTTATTGAGTCATACTTTCCCGCATCCTGGTGTCAGTCATGCAGGTAAAGCTATATGTTTTGAGAAGAGCGCCGTACGTTCCCGCAACATACGTGTTACTCATGCATCAATGATGTCAGACTTTATACCTGTCGACTTTTCAGATCTTCTAAGAAAACTTTGCTTTGGTGCTTCTCGACTTACTGCAACTCGTTACTTCTCCAATAACTTTTGAACACGCGTCATTCGGATTTTATTCCCTCACACTTTAGGTATTGGACAAAGGTGTTAATGTATCCCAGGAACAACAGCTTCAGCTGAGGAAGCAGAAAGCCTAGCTATTCTAGAAGCTGTCAAGTGGGCTAAAGATAAAGATCTGGGGAACATCTGCATCACAAGTGATGCCAAACTCATTATTTCTTATCTCAAAAATAATCATAACCATCTTAACTGGTTCAACTGTTCTATTTTAGACGATTGTGTTTTTCTTTCAGACAATGTTTCTTATGTTAGATTTGAGTATGTAAAAGGAACTTAAATTATATGGCTGATATTGTAGTCAAGTATTGTAGAAGGAATAAAAATAATGGTTAATGGCTAGGTAATCCACCATCCCTTTTCACTGCTCAGATGTAATTCACTTAAATCTAATAAATTCCTTATTTTAGCAAAAAAAAAAAAAAAACTCAATTTGCTCCTTCTATTATGATACCGATTCACAAAACCACAAATGAAATGTGGTGGGGAGTTTAAGATCTAGTGATCTCCGGATGCTTGAGTAACAAAATTATTTGTTTCACTTAGGTGATTTTTGTGGTCGTGAAATGAAGCAAGCCAAGCACGTGGTGCTACTAAAATAATTAAGGTCTATCTTTTTCGATGTCTTGAGTAACACTTGGTTTTTTTTCTTCGCAAACGCCAATTTAGCTTGTTTCGTTCCTCGGTAATTGGATGAAAACAAATATACGGTAGATTAAACCTTGATGAAAATTATTCTAGTTTAAACATGGATAAAACCATTTTCATTCTAGTATATACATGGGTGAAAGCATGTACATCACATACTAAACCTGGATGAAAATCATCCTAGTTTAAACATGGTTAAAAATAAATTCAACAGAATTTAAAACAGGATGGAACCAGTTTCATATTACTTTAAACATATGAATGAAAACAAATAATTCAACTAAATCTAAAATAATATGAAACTAGTTTCATACTAGCTAGTTAAGCATGGATGAAAACAAATTTAACAAGATCTAAAACAGGATGATGCCCGTTTCATCCAAACAATTTTTTGGATAATTTTTTTTGTTAGTTTAAGCCATCATACGTCAAGTTTCATCTAATATATTTTTGGAATAATTTTTTCTATCTTAATTTGATTCAGGATGCAACTAGTTTCATCCAAGTAATTTTTTTTTGAAAAAAACTTTCAAATTTACTATCAACGTTCAACAATAGAGCTTGTTTTGTATATCTACTCAAATCCTTTATAAAAATATAAATTTATTAAAATCCAACTTATATATATGGGAAGCTATGATTCTTTTCATGATTGATTATAAATTGGAGAGAAAATATATAAACTGGAGAGAGAAATAAATAAATTAAAGAAATTAAAATAAAAAATGAAAGGTATTAGTGTCAATTTCACCCAACTATAATTTCTAGATGTCCTTTAGAACCAAGTTTTAAGGATTTGGACCATTTTAGTAGTTTTGAATTAATTTATTTTATTTAATTTTTATTGTTTTTCGTGTTCACGGTACATTTCTTCGACTAAACAGGAATTCAAATTCAGATATGTAGATACTTGCAAAACCATTTGATTGAAAAACTTGTATAACTTAGCTCGATGGATTAAATATTCATACTTTCCGATGATTGATTTTAATTGCGATGTTTTTTCGTCCAAAAATAATCAAATAGTATGGGGTAAAATAATTAAATAGTATGGGGTAAACAAAATTTAAACAAATTCATAAATATATACTAGAATCATCAAATATTACTATCATTTTTATCTTTATAAAATACAAATACTGGCGATGGAATTTTTTTTTACTAAGACTAAAGTCAGTTTAGCAAGTTAGATTATCCCCCGGGGGCACACCAATTTGCTCGCAGTAAGTCTTATAGTAATTGATCCTAGCCTGAACTGTTGCTGGATTACCACCATTACATTCCATCCCATTGATGGCACGAATTGTGCCACCAAACCCTTGACCAGAAGTTATAATTGAATGGACATTATTCATCCAAAACCACAATGCCGTCTTAAATGAAATGATGGGATCATTAGCTACTGATTCTGGATTGTTGAGTCCGTCGAAACCGATGCTGTTTCCGGCAGGTCCGTAATTGTAGTTCCATGACAATTGAATTGGTCCGCGCCCGTAATATCCTTTACCGGCAACACATGGGTATTGCGTGTTCCCTTCGTCACAATAATCCTTGGTTGGACCATCTATTTCTTCAGTGTAGCAAAAATCTGTGGCCAACAAAAAGTGAAAGATAGTTATAATTCAGTACTAGTAACTAAACACTGACTGAAAATTTCTTCGACATCGAGTCAACTCGGAAGAGTTAATGAAAACGGTGTTACAAAATACTAAGAAAGGGAAAGCATTTCTAAATTGCTAAATCAAAACAAGCAAATAGGTCTGGTAGAAAAACTTACGTCCAGTCTCATGAGTTGCATGGGCAAAGAACGCGGCAATTTCACGTTTCGAGTCATCTTGATTACCGACTTTACCGAATCGAGGATACGAATTTAGTGCATCAAGAAACGTGCTACGTGAATAGAAATTCTTCCCGGCGCAATTACCATCAGCTTGACTAATTATCCCGTTAAAAAATTCCGGTGTGACGATATCAGAAACTGAAACGTCATTTGTAGGTGGAGGCGCAGTGCAGGGACCTTGTTGACATCCTACACCACAATAGTCACTTGTAGTTCCGCAAAAACCGAAACGACTGCAACATAAGTCGGGGGCACAACCACAATTCTGACCCGCAACTGGATGTAATGATATTCCGATAAGAATTCCGATTACTGAAACTAGATTCAACATGTTACTGGTTGCCATTTTCTTCCCTGAAGAAGAAAGATATGTTGGTTATGTTTAGGTGTAGGAATTTAGTGTATGGTTGATGGATATTTAAAGCAAATTTAGATGCAAAGAAAAATAGAAGAAGAATATTCAATCATTCATAAGTCAATAAGAGTTTTATTGGTACCACTAGACATGTCTATTCATATTATGAGTGCGGCATTTTCTACTTATAAGATTGACTTTGACTAGTCAGAGTTGATGTGCTTCGTATATTTTACGCTCTATTTACACCTAGTTGCCGACTAGTTTGAGAATATTAGATATGTGCATCCACAAAAATGAACATACCATCAAATTCCATGGATCCATGGTGGATGAAAGACTTAATGGGTAAATATTAATCCGAAATTTGTTATTTGTGTAAATATTTATAACTTTAATTTTAAATTTTTTTAACCAATTTTATACTTTTACTTGATCAATAATTTATAATCAACTGAGAAAAATTAGATAGTAAATTGTATTGTTATTTTTAAATCTGCTACTCTATGGTATTCATAGTCCGAAACACTGTAGGTTATAAAGATATAAAATCACAATAAAAATCTCTTAACGGATATATTCACATAAAAAAAATAAAATCATAAAGAAAAACCTCTTTAACAGATATATTCAACATAAGAAATAAAATTATAAAAAATATTTTTAATAATGGGATAAAAAACTGGACCTTTTTTTTTTACGCATAGAAAAAAGAAATTGGACATTGATCGAACAGAGTGAAATTCCAATATATGAGTCAAATTCCCACTTAGACAAAGACAACCCATTACACCACTTGCCCATTTTCCATTGAGGAAAATCATTTCTTTGAGAATTATACTTTAGCAAGTTAGGTTATCCCCGGGTGACACACCATCTATAGATGCGATAAATCCCAGCATCCTTATAAAATCCTTGTTTACTGCTGTATTCGTTGCTTAATGTAGAAAGTGTAGAAAATATTTTGTTTTATAATGTTTTATTTTCTACTTTTATATCATCTCCGTATCTTTGATGTAATACAATATGGACGTATTTACTTTAATATGTAATGATTTAAAATAAAAATTAAACTAATTAAATATAATTTATTTCATCACACAAATTATTAGAGGGTGTTTCGAAATACTTTTACTTTTCTAGAAGCAGAAGTCACTCAATGTTTTCTTTTAAAATTGATTTTAAAATATGTTTCTAAATTAACTCTGGTCTCAATCAACAACTCCCAGTCGGAGGTTCTTTAATATATTTGGGGAATTGTGCTAAAAGTATAGTTCAAATCATTCTTCATTAACCAATTCACAGTAGTTGGTTATGATGTTGTTAAATAAAAAATACTTGAATAATGAGCCCGTAAACAAAATTTGAATCGGATGGGAGCCTTTTATATCGTGACTTAAGTATATTATATTTGTCTTAGTGAAAACTCTATCAATTTTGGGTTCTCAAATTCTATCAAATTATATCAGGGTCTAGTAAATTCATCATTTATTTTCTACTACTAATAAATATCTTCATGTATAATTGAATGCTTCTTTATTTAATTAACCAATTGAATGAGCAAGAGTTCATATCTATAACTAGACTATGGTTCAGCATAGTCGAAAAACCCTAGTCACAAGAACATATTATAGTTCTTAATGATCATTTCAGAAAAGTGGTAAAAATGTGTTCGTTCGTTGAGACTTGTGAAGATTTGTTTTAGGACTAATTCTGAATTAAACTAGAAAATAAGTAAAATATTAAAACAATATTGAGAAGAACTAGAACTCAGGATTCCACCAAAATCACTTCTGATTGATTTCTACAATGATTCTTTAACAATTATAGCTCTTTTATTGACTATGTTTCTTTGCCAAAAGTAGATTTCTAAAACATTAAATGTAAATCACAAGCATGACGCATCAAAAGCTCTTAACTCCCAGCCTACATCATCAAACAAAATCACAACAAATAGAAAAATCATAAATCAATTAAAAATCAATGCAAAAGTCATTAAGAATCAAAAATAGTTATCATCCATTCATAAAATATGGCTTCCTCCATTGTCCCATTGATGGGGTTTAGCTCCTCATGATGTACACACTCTCAAAACAATTATTCATGGCTCAAAAGTGTGTAAAAAGAAGAAAAATAATAACTTATATGGTTCGCAACGGTGTGACGGCGTTGCAAACCCCTATTCTCATTGTTGAAGAAAAGTGTTTTCAGCTGAAGATAAACGTTGCAGATGCAATACAAGATATCGGTTGCAAATGGGTTGAAGAAACCGTTGCAGCTGAAGATAAACATTGTAAAACTCAAGATAAAAGTTGCAAAACGGTTGAAGAAACAGTTGCCTTTTCTCTGTTCTTCGTGTTCTTCAGCAGCAACAAAACACTTTTTCCTGTAAGCCTCCTCCCCCCTTCTGTCGATCCCTGACTCTCTATTTACTCCTAAACCCTCTAAACTCGAGAAGGATAATTACCTTATAATTCTAAACTAATCCAAACTCTAAAAACACGTTTTAATCCCCCAAATCCGAGTAAAACTCTTTTACCGGCCGACCTCCCCCTTGTTTTCTATCTTCGATTTGTTCTTCCTTTTATGAGCAGTTTTGATTTTTAAAATCCCTAATTTTCAGTTTCATGTGAGAGTTGAAGGGCAGGAAGGTAATCTTCCGTAGTTAAAAGGATTTTGGACCTCCGGTTAAAACAATTTTCTGACTGGACCCTAGATTAAATGGGTCATGGGTCTTAGGACCATTCAACAAATTTCCCTAATTGAAAGTTATGTTCGATAATGGGTATCTGACCAAAACTGACACATAATTTAACCTTTATTCCATCCAACCTCATTATACCCAACAATGAAAAGAGCCCATCCAATCTAATTTTTTATTTTTTTTTGGCTTATTGAGAGTTTGGCTTTATTCCATGGTCTTTAACCTCCTCCATAATGTTTTGTAAGAGGCCTGAATAGAAAAAAAATCTAGTCGTAAACTGTAAGTTATCTTAAAAATTCTCAAAGATTGTTCGTTTATGTGATTTTATCCTAGACGTAGATTGAGCATTAAAAATTATCTTATGTTATGATGTGGTATGTATATTATTTTACTTTTTTATTGTTCATTACAATTTTAACTATCCTAACATTACTTTCTATCATCAGATATATATCTTAGTTTTGATTTACAAATCCAATCCGCGGAAAAAAGATGTGGAAGCTGGATTTCAATGCACTTATGGTTAAGTAATTAACAAGGTCTTTTTCGATGGTGTATCATGTATGGGTGAATACTGACACACAAGGTAATTGTTGTCCTTTGCCAAAATTGATTTTAACCTAAGCTTGACACTAGCCATGCATGTAAGTTTAACCTGAGGGGTTCAATCCTGTGATCTATCTTGCCCCTCACAGTAGGTAGGACACCCACTACATAAAACTGCCCCCTCCTGATCTAAGGGAAGCGATGAAACCCGCTCACTGTGAGCGGTGGGATAGACAGTGGAATTAAACCCTCGGTCAGTCTATCAGTTCTATAATTCTAATGTTCACACTTGGTCATATTTAACTAGTCGACTATGTTTCTTCCGCTCCCTATTTTGTGAAAGAGTGAGTTTTGGATCATAAAGTAGTGAAATAAAAAGACTAGACAGGGTAAGTTTTTTTCGTTTAGTATAAAAATTTCATTTGGTTAGGAGTTTATTTAGTTGTTTTAATAACAATAATAATAATTTAGATATAAAATCCACGTTTTAAGAGTTTAATATTAAAATAAATATCCAAACGAAAAAAGATCTTCTGTTTAGTTTGGATGATTATTCGTCTAGACTAGACTATCGAGCAATCTTTCATTTAAAAGAGTTTAGGTGAAAAATGATGTTTTCCCCACCTATAACAATACCTAATTTACTTAGTTTTGGTCAACTCACTTTAAACGAGTATTTTCTTTATGCATAAAGTACTTGATAGGCATTTTAAAAACGTTCAAATTAACCATTCGATGAATGTTAAAATTCTTATTCAAATTATACATATGAGGAGCTTGCTGCTGCGAATTTCATAACCTCTAGACCAAGACTATTCTATTTTTACCTTATTCTTCCCTTTATTTAGACCAAATGAAAAGATTACATTTTTGTAGTGTTACCATCACTAGCCAGTCAAGAATCTTAGCACAATAGGTTACCTCCTGGTGAAACACCAAGTTGATTGCAGTAACTGGTATAGTAATTCGCCCTGGTTTGAACTGTACCAGGGTTTCGACCATTGCATTCCAAGGCACCATTAATGGCACGAGTTGTAGCACCGAACCCTTGGTTCATGACTGGATGGACATTGTTTGTCCAAAACCATAAAGCGGTCTTGAAAGAGATGATTGGGTCATTAGATACAGTTTCAGGAGCGTTAAGACCATCAAAACCAATGCTTCTTCCAGCAGGTCCATAGTTGAAATTCCATGTCAATTGGATTGGTCCCCTGCCAAAGTATAGCTTCCCGGGAGTACATGGATTTCCTGCGCTGGTTGGATCACAGTAGTTCTGGCTTGCACCGTTAATTTCATCTTTATGACAGAAATCTGTAAGGATTAAGAATATCACTTAACCAAATCAGTCCAAAATCCTAGACCAAGAATCACCATCAATATGTGAATGAAAAATAAAAAAGCACATAAATTTAGAAGAAAAACTTACGTCCAGTTTCATGAGTTACTTGAGCAAAGAATGCAGCAACTTCACGTTTTGCAGCTTCGCCACTCCCAGATGCGAAACTAGGGTACGATTTAACTGCTTCAAGAAACGCATTACGTGTATAGAAATTCTTCCCAGCACAATTACCACCAGCCTGGTTAATAATTCCGTTAAAAAACCCAGGTGTTACGATATTTGCAACCGAATTACCACCACCACTAGGAGTGTTGGTTCCGAAACAAGGCCCTGAACGACACCCAGGACCACAATAAGCATTGTCACTACCACAGTATCCATACTGGCTGCAGCATAAGTTTGGTGCACAGCCACAATTCTGACCCATGACAGAGCCAAACAACAATACCGTCAGTATGCTCGCTAGTGTAACAAATCTAATGACAGTAAGGGCTGCCATTTTTTCTCTCTTAAAGTTTGGTAATACGAATGAGAAAAGATATGTGGTCGAAGGTTTTGATGAAAAATATAGTGTATGGTTAGATGTATTTGTAGCAAAATTAATTTGGTATTCGGTGAATGGTTTTAATGGGATATCTTGGGAGTCTATAGTTTGAATTGACCAGTCAATGAACAAATCTAGCCGCTGCCAGTCGGCCCAGTCCATGTTGTTAAGACGTTTGACGGTTTGTTTTCTCGTCAGTCGACCAAAGCAGATCTTGAAAACAGCCATCAAATTCTAGATGGGAATGAAGTTAATATTGCCATGCCATCCTTTTATGGATAGTGACAGAAAACCAGCAGCCGGTGCTAGCCAGTTGCTGATAGCAGATTTTTATTTAAAAGGTGAGTAAAAAAAAACATCAGTTAAATTTTTGGTCATCACGAGTTTCAAACTGGTCATAATATCATCCTTTAAACTCAAGGATATTGATATAATCATACAATAACTTTAACATTATACTATAATAACATCGACAAGTGAAATATTATGTCATATATTTTTATTTGAAAATATAATATTTTAACATTAAATACGAAATCTAAGTTCCGATTAACTAACGGGACTAATATGAATTTCCTATAATATTTCATTGTACAATTGAGTTTCCAATTTATCCTTAAGAAGAGTACAAGAAAAAAAGCCACCATGTGTAATTCATTTGGCCTAGTTAGGAGAAAATTGGACAACTTAATTGCAAAGCAGCCCCAGTTTCATAAACGTGGAGAATTGTGCTAAAGATATGCTCAGAATCTTTTTCCACAAGATTGATACAGGAAGAAGTTAGCAAATTCAATAAGGGTTACTGATCTAGTAGATCCAACGGTTACGATTATTTTATTATGTGGATTTATTTGTTTTTGTGGAATTTGATGATTTTCTGTGGCAGCCCTGTGTAATTGTTCTCGTTGGTCAACTAAAACTGGTACCACATGTCTACATAATTACATCGATCAACAAGAATTTGGTTTTTATGAACTTTATGTTAATAGATTTGTGGACCTAAAAATTCATTTCAGATAATTGAACCTTCTCGAATTGTTTCTTTTTCAAAATCAAAAATATTTGTACCAGAATAACAGATATCAAAAAAACAAAAGACTTTGGACACGTGATGGATCTAGTTTTCATCAAATAGTAGATATAATTATTAAATCCATATAATTTTTTTAATCTAAAATATTTAACTTCCCCATCTATATAATTTGGACGAAAAAAATATAATATTTCCTCCTTCGCATAAAACAGTTACTATAATTTTTTTATTTATCTATTTTAGGTTTTAAAATATCTATGAAGATGCATCAATGAGTTCTAGCACTATTATTGTTTAGCAAGGACGTCATATATGATGAAATTTGAACTAAAAACAGGGTGGGCCAAAATACGTGCTATTCATTCGGACTTTTAACTTATTTTTTCTTTTTGATAAGAATGGAAATGTGGAAATAATTGGTTTTGAAAAAAATGTACTTCAACAAAAAAAGCCGCCATGTAGATTTTTTATTGTTTTTTATTTGATGGAGAAGAGCAGAATTTATTAGATGACTGAATGTAGACTGTAGAGTTCATTTGGTGGAATACTTAAAAATCCCGTTAACTATGAGACTATGACCCGCGATTTTAACAACTTAATTAGAAAGCAGCCTTTGGTTAATATACGTGAAGAATTATGCTAAAGATATACTCCAGAATCTGTATTTATTTGTCGACTGAAAGGAACCTTTTTATACAATGATTTAATGTAAGACGTTAGGGATGGAACCAGAATTTTTTGTTTCGGGATATATATATTCCTCAAAAGGTAATATTAGTGTATAAAAATAAGCGGTCGAAAGCCATTGAAATTTTTTTAAGCGTTTATTAACATAAAATTTATACAATCCAGACCTATTATTAACAATTTTTAAAGTAAATTGTAAAATTTTACGTAAAAAACTTATATAATTCAAACCAATTTAAATAATTTTAAAATTAAGGGGGGACAATTTTGTAAACACCACAATTTTCTAAGCCTAAATTCGTAATTTTATAAATTTAAAGGGGACAACTGTCCCTACTTGGCTGTATGTAGTTCCGTCCCTGTCTTTAAGACTACCTAATTTGAAGAAAGAAAAGTCCAATTAGTCTTAATTTATCAAATCTCATGAAAAAAGAAAAATAAAAAACCTAGGCCGCTCCGATAGTTTTGCTCGGATCTGGTCGAATTCCTTACGGATCTTCAAATTATTGTCTTAATGGTATTCACCGTAGACCTATTCATGTAGCTAGGATAATTGTTTTGAAAATTTGAAGTATTCTCGTGATAGCTTGAAGAGTCACAAAGGAATTTTTTTCTTTGATCACAAATTCATTTGTTTGTCAACACATGAGTGGTGCGATTTACGACGGTTGTGAACCATGTTGAGGTAGATTGGTTTTGTTGATTTTCTTTAAAAGGTTGAATATTGATTGCGTTAACACCCCGTTCGGTTGGAAAAATTGAAATTCTAGGAATTTAATTATGGGATAATTCAATTTTTGGAATTGAATTCAAATCCAAAAAATTAGCTTTAGTTGAGGTAATTCAATTACTTTTGTTTTTACCTCGGAATCCAATTTTATTGCACTGTTAGACTAGTGCAATAGAAATCTATTATTTTAGAGGGAATCAGATTCTTAGGAATCAAAATTATTAATTACATAGAATTGATTTGTCTCGTTTGGTTCAAGCAATTGGCGTATTCCCTAGGATTTGGATTACCCAGCCTTCAATTCCTTGAACTGAACGGTGTGTAAAAGTTTCTAAAGTTATCGCCTTCTCTCAAGGCAGATAGATTATTATATTAGGTATAATTAAGACTAAAATGCACAATATCAAAAGTGATTTATGTAAGGTCTAGTTAACAGTAAATAGTTTGGAGCTGATGATATGGTTAGTGATTTTCCAATGAAATTGGGATGCAAGATTGATCAACTACCCATTACATACTTGGGCATGCCATTTGGAGCAACAAGAAGAAATAAAGCAATATGGGATGTGGTGATAGAAAGGATGAAAAACAAATTAGCACTTTGGAGACGAAAATTTCTAAACAAAAATAGTAGAATCATTCTGATTAAAAGCTCTTTGGAGAGTGTAACAACTTACTTCTTGTCTATATATGTGTTATCTATGGCAGTGGAAAAGCAGCTGAATAATATTATGAGAAAAAATTTATGGGGGGATGAGAATAGAAAGAAGTTAAGTTGGGTTGATTGGCATAAGATTTGCAAACCAAAGAAAAATGGTGGTTTGGGTATTCGAAATTTAAGGTTGGTTAACAAGTCTCTATAGATAAATGGCATTGGAGGTATCCAAGAAAGAAACAGGTATTGTGGAGGAAAATTATTTGTGAAAAGTCAAAAACGGAAGAGAATTTTTGGTTCCTATGCATACTGTTATGCCATCTGGGAGGAGTATGTGGAAAGAGATTGTAAAGGCTACGGATATTTACGATTTGTTAGCGTTTCAGATAGGGGATAGAAGAGGCGTGAGATTTTGGCATGATAGATGGTTAGAGAAAAGATCTCTGAAAGATAAATATCCGAGACTTTATAGGCTTAGTACTCAGAAACATGATTTAATAGCTACTACTTTAGAGAGATTATGCGGCTGTCTTTTTCGAGATAGTTAAATCATGCCGAAAGGATTGATTTTTTTTAGAATTACGGCATGACACAAGGGGAACGAGGCTCTTGAGTGGATCTGATGATACTTTGGGGTTTTTTTTCACAACTAAATTCTGCTATGAAAAGTTGTGTGGTGCAACGGATGATAGTGCTTTCACTTTTCTTCGACACTACAAGCTGACACCTTCTAAAGTTTTTTTATCATATGGGCTTCGTTGAACAAATCATTACCAACCAGATACATGCTAAGTTCTAGGGGAATACAACTGCAGAGTACTCTTTGCGTGTTGTGCAATGAAGAAGAAGAGGATTTGGAACATCTATTTATTCACTGCAGGTGGACTATAAAGATATGGAATTACTTTTTATCTTCTCTATTAGTACATTGGTCTATGCCTAGACTCTTTAAAGAGTTACTGTAAAGTTGGAGGTTATTCAAAGTTAGCAAAAGAAGGGTTGTTATTTGTAGGCTATACTGCAATTTTTGGAAGGTTTGGAAAGAAAGAAACATAAGAATACATGGCGGAAGAGTGAAATCATTAGAAGAACTCTTGGTAGAAGTTAAGCAAGATATTTGTATGTGGTGCTCTACATCGTAAATTTTCGATAATTTGTCTATCAGTCAAATTATATTCCAACGGGAGACTATTGTTGTTCAATAATATGTACTTAGATTTTCTTTTAGCTAGGGGAGTATTCCTTTGTACATATGTAATTAGCTTTCTCTTTTAATATATCCCTCATTTTTCAAAAAAAATAAAAATAAATTAGTTAAAAATCCCTTGAAAACAAATTCAACCAAATCTAAAACATGATGATACCAGTTTCATACTAGTTTAAATATAGATGAAAACAAAATCAGTCAAATGTAAAACATGATTAAACCAGTTTCATATCAGTTTAAACATAGATGAAACCAAATTCATCCAAATCTAAAATAGAATGATACCAATTTCATCTAAAACAGAATGACACTAGTTTCATACTACTTTAAACATGGATGAAAAAAAAGTCAACCAAATTTAAAGCAGGATGATACCAGTATCATCCATATTAACGCAAGAAAAAAACATACTAGAATTTCATTCACCCCATAAGTTCATGGTCTAAAACAAGATGATACCAGTTTCATCCATGTTTACACTAGAAACTAAAAACAAACTAAAATATCAGTCATCTCATAAATTTCAGGTCTAAAACATGATGATACCAGTTTCATCCATGTTTACACAAAAAAAATATACTAAAATTTCACTCGTAAAATGATTCATCTCATAAATTCCAGGTAGTTCCAGTCAATTAATGTGAAATTGATGAGTTTAGATAATAAAATCAAAAAAAAAAAAATTAGGAAACTTACGAGTGATCATCTTGTGAAATTGATGGTAGACAAAACCCTATTTTTTTAGTTTCAATGAATTTCAAAACTTTCCACTTTGATTGGGTATTTGAAGAAGAAAAAAACTATTTATGGTGGTGGTAATGTCAATGTCGATGATGTTGGTGTTTGTGGTGGTGGAGAAAAATGATGGTGGTGGTCGTAGTTACTGTCGGTGATGGTGGGGGTGGTTGTTTTTAATACCGATAATGGTTGCGGTTGTTGTAGTTAATGGTGTGGAGAAGGAGAATATCAAGATGGTGGAGAACAAAATATGTCGATGATGGTACTGGTGGCGTTGATGGGTTTTGGAGATGTTGGAAAACAAAAAGATATAATAGTAAGAGAAATCATGGTATAATGGTCAGTTTCAAATTAATTACATCTCATCCATTTAACGCAGACGACAATTTACTCATCCATTACAACCTGCATTTAAAAGTTTTTGGGCAATTGACTTATTTTCTACCTAATTAATGTGTGAAAGTGTTAAATTAGGTTTCCACAACTATTCTATTAGCTAGATAGATAACAAATCTCATTGTCAAATTTGTGCACATGTTTCAAGTGCGGCTTTTTAAGTTTAGTATAATATAGATTTTATCTTTGGTATATGGGTTTTTTGTATTTAATAAATTTATTATATTCAGAAAGTACAATTTATTGTTTTTAGAAAGATATTTATAGTTTTACGATGTTTTTTCTCTTCTTTCCTTTAAGGTCAGGTTTAAGGTCAGGTTTCCTGCTTTATTTTTCAAAATCACCGTCTAAGGTTTTATCTTAATACTTTTTTTAATCAAATTTCAATGATTTTTTTTTTTGAAAAATATTGCATCATACAATAATAAATAACTATTTATATTTGTGAAACACCATCGATTCAAGTTTCTTCAAAAGAAAAAAAGAAAAGAAAAGGGTTAACCGAGCTTTGAGCTTTGATCAGTTCGAAAAAAATTAGCTGATATAATGGCCAAACTTTGTCACGATCAGTTGTTTTCACTATAGTACGATGGTAAAATTGTTAGGGTGATTGTATTAGTAATCTGAGTTCGAAACTCTCTAGTATCGGGTGAAAATTCGAATTGATCACGGGATAAATGATAGAGATTAGAACCTGAATTTTAATCAATTTAACAAAAAAAAGTACTAAATAATAATGAAACGAGATTGTGAATACACGTCGCATAGAAAAGGATCCAGACTTCTTTTATAGCTAGGACTGGAATGCCACATCGGAATAGAATGCCAGCCGTTGCCAAGGCGGCTACGACAAAATCTTTTTACAACGAATCTCATAGTTAGCGATTAACTGCGATTTTTTGCATAATAGTGGATAACCACAATTTGCCTGTGCTGCACAGATAGAAACTCTATGGCTTGTGCTGAATACAAATCCTTACAAATACTCTATGGCCAAAATTTGTTGGGCCATGAACAGATCCCTTTGATAGGCCAATCCCTGCATTGGATCTGATCGAAATACCAACCCACCATCCTATCTTCTTTCCACCCAGTCGACTCACTGAGCTCAATCAACAGAATGGTCATCAAACATCTGTCCCAGATATACCGAACTGTTTGGTCCTAATTTATGTGGTCCCAAGTTATTTTGGTCCACCGATTAATAAGAAGATTTAGTTTGGTCTTTATTTATTTAAAAATATTAAAATAACTGAATTATCCTTTTTTTTCTCTAATTTTCTGTCATTTCGTAAAACAAAGTAAAAATAAATTAAAAATAAAATATCTCTCAAACTATATGTTGAAGATTAATAAATTTTATATGTTTAGAAAGCTCTTAGCGATATTTATACAACAAATACCAATTTCACTATTTTTCGACGATTTAATCTTCACGATATCGGTAATGTTATTTCATACTAAAAAACGAACACTATTATATGGTTCATTTTGTAGAATGAATTCGTAATGATAGTTCATTCTAGCAGTTCATTTTGTAGAGTGAACTCCCATTACGTGTTCATTATAGCATGCAATGGTAGTTCATTATGTAACATGATTAGTTCACTACAATGGTAGTTTATTCTAGCAGTTTATTTTGTAGAATGAACTCGTAACGTGAGTTTATCCTAGCATTTCATTTTGTATAATGAACTCATAATGGTAGTTCATTATGTAAAATGAACTCGTAAAGTTAGTTCATTACAATGGTAGTTTATTCTAACAGTTCATTTTGTAGAATGAACCAGTAATGGTGATTCACGTAACGATAGTTTATTTTATAGTTTATCTTTAGCTAAATTATTACAAATTAAAGTTTTAAAAAATAGTGAAAGTGGATACTCATATTGTAGGTCTCGTCGAGAGTTTTCTGAATATATAAAATTTGTAAGATTCTGACTTGTGGTTTGAGAGATATTTAATTTGTAAGATTTATTTATTTATTTTTAGAAGAAAGAGAAATAGTATTTCTGACACTAGTTTAAAAAAATGTTGATATCATCCCGCGTGGATAACGTACATCCTAGGCCTAAATAATAATTTTCGGACAAACTGATAATATATTTTAAAAATAGGACCTCAGAGCAATTTGACCAAGTCAACATGACCAAACTAACACATAATATATTATTTTAGGACTATGATAGTTTTTAGTACATTGAGTTTGAAAATTTGTCTAAATTAAAAACTTGAGTTTACATATAAAAATCCATTTTGACTATAATACGGTGGTAAATTTATTAAATGATGATACCAACGACCTGAGTTCGTAAGTATTAGGAGTGGAATAAAAAAAATCCATTTCAATTATCAATAATTTTTCATTATATTAAACTATTTCGATCATCGTCTCACAATCATGGAACTTTCATGTAAATATAGCACATATGACTCTGTGAGGAGCTAGCTGCTGCGAGTTTCAGAACCCCCTAGACAATGATAGGTAGAGCCGACTGCACCCAAATTTATTTTCATCTCTCTCATTATTTACCTCATAAGTTTTTTCCCAAACTTATTACTAATTTATTATTACAGTGTTACCATTGGGCTTATTAATCTTAGTGAGACCATTTACAAATTTTATTTAGCATCTAAGATTGTCTCCTGGTGGCACTCCAAGTTGGGTGCAGTAAGTGGTATAATAGTTTACCCTGGATTCGACTTTGCCTGATTCCGCAGGATTACTGCACTCAAGCGCACCATTGATAGCACGGATCGTCTCGCCGAAACCTTGGCCTGAAGTTATGATCTTATGGACACTTCTCATCCAATACCATAGAGCCGTCTTGAACGAGATGGCCGGATCATTAGCCACGATTTCTGGGTTATTTAGACCATCAAAGCCAATTTCTTGTCCTGCTGGTCCGTAATTGTAATTCCAAGTTAATTGCAACGGTCCTCGGCCATAGTACAGCTTGCCGGAAGCACATGGGTATTCCAAGTTGGTTTCGTTACAGTAATCTTTCGTCGCACCATCTTTCTCTTCTGTGAAGCAAAATCCTATAAAATCCAGAAGAAATTATAAGCCGGCCGGAACGTCAGTGTAAAGTATAAAATTCATTTCTTATGTTATAAAGAACTTACTCTCAGTCTCATGTGATGCATGAGCAAAAAATGCAGCAATTTCACGTTTCGAATCATCTTGAGTCCCAACTCGGCCGAAGCGATCATATTTAGTCAAGGCATCAAGAAAAGCTCCACGCGAGTAAAAATTCTTCCCTGGGCAATCGCCTTGATTAAGGATCCCGTTAAAAAACTCCGGTGTTACGATATCAGCAACGTTAACATCGGTAGGAGGGGTGCAAGGACCCTCTCGACATCCTGTGCCACAGTATGCAGGATCACCTGCTGGACCACAAAATCCAAACTCGCTGCAGCATTCATTAGGTGCACAACCGCAATTCTGTCCCGCAGTTAACTCGGAGAAAATTCCGGAGATAACTCCGATTACGAAAATCAATCTTAAGATGCTAAGAGCAGCCATCTTTGGTGTGAGGCAGTGCAAAAGAAGATTACAAAATTGTGTTGTTGATGAGAAATTTAGTCCATAGGCTTCGTGGAATTTATAGCGATTCTAGTACATGATGATCTTGATAAGGTTTTGATGTTGAAGAATTTGGAGTTTCATCTAAGTGTCAAGATCTTGATTGACTAGCATTAATAAAAATGAACGGTCATAAAAGCAGTTTTCTATTGACTCTGACTAGTTAGTCAAAGATGAATAAAGTTGATTGAGGTCTAAAGTTTAATGATCATGTGATGATTTATGTTGGACGTAACTAACAAATCATTAGTGTTGCAAAATTAGTCCCTTGAGCTCTATCGAATTCCATTTGGCTCCCTTGACCATTTTAGCCGATCATGCCATTCATGGTTGCAGTCCAGTCTGGCGCAATTGCCCCCCTTTTATGGCATCCAAGAGTGCAGCAGAGTTGCGGCCGGGAGCACACTAGGCCCTTAGAACTGTTGGACCGCGTCATGCATAAGCATGCACCAAAATGGGTATGTAATCTGAGCCGGAATAATAACTGCATACCCATCCTTTAATGTGGCTCGACCCCTAATTCCAGCAAGGGTGATTCTGTGGTATTGGTCAATGGGTTTCCAATGTCAAGTTGTAAATTAAAACCCGAATTTGCCTTGTGGTAAAGAAAATCCAAGTGATATGGACATATGCGCATTCCGTGTATGTGGCGCAAAGAGTGTCAAAGATGTTACGGTCAATGTTCATCCAGACAACTTAACGTATTTGATCAACCAAACTATCACCATCCAAAAACGTACTATCACATTACAAGTTTCTTTGTTCCTTTCTTGATTACCTTTGTCAAGATAATTGACGAATTCTCTCGAACTTTTGACAAAATTTCATATGTGGAACACGCTTCTTGCTCACTGGCATGGCATTGTAACACATTTTCAACCGTTTAAAAAATGTTAATTATTTGCATTTAACTAGTCAGGTTTTTTACCGGAAGTTAAAGGGATCAATTATTCATGGTGGCTACTTTCACAATATATATTTTATCCCGATCAGGTATGGATGGGAAGGTCCATGGTTTTAATATATCCCAGAGATTATTCAGGTGCTCTAAAAAGCCTAGATATCTCGGCTTATTTAAAAAAGATTAAAAAATAAAATAACTAAATAGGTTGTTGTTCAATAGTTGAATAGGATGTTTACGTAGGAGTTTAAACGGATGTTTAATTTATTGGTTTTTCTTTTTTTTTTTTGAAGGAATGGGAGAAGGTCTCCTAATTTTTAAATTCTATCATTTGAATTATTTTTCTTAAATGATTTCTTTTTCAAGAATGATTTTTGTATCTTCATCAAGATCAAATGCTCTCATAAGAAATGAGTAATTTATACAGTACAACAAAACCGCAATCATGTCTGGTAACCATGGATCTTCATAAGAAATTAGATCTACGTCAAGCCGATGTAGACTACCCTCGAAAATATAATTAAAATAATTATAGCAATTGATAGAAATGCCACCGGAGACTGTATGAAATTGTGATTAAAATATAAAATAAGGAACCTAATATATCCTGATAATCGCCCAAAATAGAGATTACAATTTATTCTAATATATAATAGTTACATAATATTTAATTAATAAAATACTAATAACTTCACATAGATCTACTCAATAGATCCGATACTCAGATCTAAAACCGAGCAAATCTGAGTTGAAGAAGATTAAGAAATTGAAGAAGAAAGTTTTCAAACTTAAAAAAAAAAAACGGTTGGACAGAGAGGAGAGATAAAAAGGATTGTCTCCCATAACCAATTTGAGTTTCATATTCCAAGGGAAATTGGTTGTTTCTCACAAGTGCCTTGTACTTTGATAGGTAATTTCACTATACGAGCAATATATTCAAACAAACTTACTAGTAAGCATCCGACTCAGTGGATAGGGCTAGGAGATTTGAAATTTGGGAGAAAAAACTGAGTTGACTCAATGGAAAAAATAATCAAAACTTTTGATTCACGCCATTTTTTTGATGATCATTTTCTGATGTTTCTTGTGTTTTTACTCTAATCTTACGTGTTATGTTTGATGATGCATATTATTTATAAAATATCAACGGACATAAGTCTTTGATATATATCTAAGTTTTTTCGAACTTAATTTTCTACATTTTCATGCTTTCTTGATGCATAATGCGATTGTTCATTAGCAGTCTTTGTTGAAATACTCTGATTATAGTATTAGCTAATTTTTATTTTTTTCCATCCTCTTCGGATAAAATCTTGATTTGATTTGCATATTTTCTTGACTTTCAAAATGTGGGTGACTAATGGTCGTTCTTAACAATTTATACAATTAAGTAACATAGGTGGATAAAGAATTTTTAAAATTACTTTAAAATATTTCTATCTTATTTTATTATATAGCTCCATATTATTTTAAGGTAACTCTTAAATTGGTTAGAATAAACAACTCCTCACCAACAACTGTTTGGAAAAACAAAGTAACTCATCTTTTTAATTGGTTAAAACACAAGGGGAAAATACACCGAAAATATTGAGGCGCTCTTAAAGTAAATGAACACAATTCGGAATGCAAGCAACAAAGCCGATGATGGAATCCCAAGAGGCTTGGGATTCAAAATCTTGATGGAGAGTCAGAAGACACATGGGTAGGGATGAGTAAAACAATTATATCCGTAGATTTCATCCGGTCCAATCCAATTTTTTAGGGATGTTTCTAAAACCGGTTATTTTCACTGGTTAAACACGGGTGGTATATCATTCACCTGTTGGATATCCAGCCCAGAAAATAATTTTGGACGAAAGCTTTTTTCACCATGAAGCTAAGTATAAGGCTCCAAATCACAGTCTTGCAATAAAATAAAAAAAATAAGATGGACAAAAAAGTTTGTATTTCTAAATCCTGAGCAAATATTTAACAAAGAGCTTCTTACTTTCTTTTTTATCGACCTTTTGATTCACTTTGCTCACAAAGTGGACAACATAAGGTGGTAGAGCAAGGGTTTCTCTTTATTCTTTTAATTTTTCCAATCCACATTCATCCGGTTTATCTTTTCACCCATAGATATCAAAACCGTTGGGTAAGGAACTGGACACGGATATATTTTTAAAATCCTGTCATTTGGATGGATCGGACGCGGGTGGTACTAAATCCACATCCGTCCATCCGTTGCTCACCCCTAATTATGGGGTTGTTGTAGTTGCTTGCTGCTGCAGCTTCTGCACAGGAAAAAGGCTTTCCACGAATACTGTAAATAGATAAGGAAAGCGAATTTTCGGAATTGAGGAGATGCCACTGATTTCAATCTTCTTGAAAGCCTTCGTTTGTCTACTGTATGAATAAGCGGCGACAAACTCCATTAGTTGACTTACATGGCATTGCAAGATTATTTGGTCAGTTCCTGGAATGGCCTGACAAATTATAAGATCAAATGACAAATTAGAAGGTATTGAGATAATCTCTTCGGTCCAGTTAATGTTGCTACCAACAGTGGCAGCATTACTAGTTACTCTGTTTTCACTATAGTGGTCATCTTGCAGAATCCACAGCTTCGCCATCAAATGGCTTTCCCAACTAAAAAAGGCTAAACGATCATCCATTACAAACAAATCAAACCATCTTAAACGATAAAACTTATCTGCCATGAAACTAGGAACCGGAATAACTCTGAATTTCTCACTTCCAACATCAAATGCCACTATAAATTTAGGATTGGCATCTTCCCCATCAGCATTGCCGAACTCCATAAAATGTGGCTTATTACTCCGCCAGTATATCGAACCATTCAAATAAGCAGAATTACTCTGGATATTATACAATGGGACATTGTCGATTCTTCTCCATGTATTACTTCCTAAAGTCAAGACCTCACAAACAAAATAAGCATTGCAGTGCTTTTTGCGTATTGACCACGCCCCAACCAGTTTGGTTTCCTTAGTGACGGGATCAAACCCAAGCTGTAAACATTTACTTATAACTTCACTACTACCACAGTGCTCGCCTCTTTCTTCCCGTAAGAATGAGGATTTCATCCATGGAGTTATTTCTCGAGTGCTAACATTGAATATGCGGGTATAAAAGTCGCTAATAGAGAAGTAACTGTTCTTAACTTCCCAGTCGACGAAACAAATCAAACCGTTTACAGGACCCAGAATAAGTTTGTAATTGAACTCATTAGCATCTGTATTCCTTAATGTGTGAATGACTGCTTTTGTTGTTTCTACGTGGTTTTCACATTCAATAATATCAGCTAACAAGAAACATTTTCCATCCGTTGTTGCGGGTAGAGACCAGGGTCCATTAAAAGGGGATGTACTTGATCGGGGATACCTAGGCATTATTATAAAGAGACCTGGATGTGTTCTAGATCGATTGTAATGTAAATCAATGAAATATTCATCTTCTTGAATTAGGTACAGAAAATGTTTACATACACACTTAAATCGCATAAGTGATTTCACCGGAAGTCTGCTAAGTATCTCACATACTAACATATCATAATCAGTTATTAACCCTCCCCCATGTTCTATTTGAGAAGAAAAAACGATATCCATTCCAAAAATGAAATCATAGACAATTTGAATACTGATATATCTTTTTCCAAGAAACGAAATTATAGAAAGAAAACAGGAAAACAAAATATGAAAACTTGCAGCATTTTAAGAACATACCGAAGCAGCAATTAAAGTCTTGTCTACTATTCTACTGCCTTCTTGAATCCTTTGTTTTGACCTCTTGAATCTTTATGAAAAATGGGTTTTCTGATTTCCAACAATCAAATGTTCATCAATAACATAGGCTACGGAAACAACTCAATTATCATATAAAAATACAAGGTCAAACTAGACCTATTGCCTTGAGCAATCATGCTAGCAACTACTTAAACATCAGCAACCATGTCTACCTACAGCTTTGGACTTTTTATTTTAATCACTAAACATTATAATTACAGACTGCTTCAAATTTATCACAGAATGACTGGACAATACATCCATAGACCTGGCTTAGTATGCATTTGTGATGTTTTCTCAGTTGCATCATACATAATAAGAGTTCAAGTTCGAATATTCGGAGTGAATCACATGTTACACTAGAGGGTGAAAAATAGTTACCGTTTCTTTGATTTGCCATCAAGATATATATGGGGGCGGCAGTTGTTGCTGCTGCTTCTTCTTATTGACATGGAAAAGGCTTTCCACAAAAGTTGAAAATAAAAATGTATAGAGAATGTCCGGAACGTTACCTATCCCACCGATTTCAATCTTGCCAAAAGTCTTCCTTTTTCGGTTATACGAGTGAACAGATACAAACTCGCTGCATTTATAACATGTTAAGATTAGTTGGTCTGATCCTGCAACATCATGACATTTTTTTACAGAAAAATATCCCCAATCTGAAGGTAATGAGATAATCTCTTCGGTCCAATTCATGCTACTACTCTCAGTTGTAATAGCACCAGCTGTTTTATTCTCGTTTTGATGGTCATTAAAAATCCACAGCTTAGCAGTGTCACAAAATCCCCGCCAGTAGAAGCTTTCTCTTGAAACGAGTTCTCTACAGAAATAAGCTAACTTCTCATCCACTGCCAATAAACTTATTTCTCTTTCAGTATAAGACTGATCAATCATGAACCCAGGGAATGAAATAACTCTGAATTTTTCACTTCCAACATCAAATGCCACTAGAGATGGACATTCTTCATCAACGTACGCCATACCATTATGCTTTCTAACAGAGTACTTTGTTGAGCAATGCCAATATATTGAACCATTCACGCTGACGGAAGGACTTGGGAAATAGTACAATGGAACATCATCATCAATTCTTCGCCAAGTATTAGTGCCTAAACTCAAGACCTTACAAACTGTATAAGCAGTATAAGCATTCTTGCATGTCCTACGCACTGTGAACACAGCAATTAATTTGTGTTCCTTGGTGACAGGATCAAACCCAAGTTGAAAAGATGTGCTCGCAATACTACACCAATCATAATGCTCAAAATCTCTTTGTTCCCTGTAGAAAAATCCGAATACTTAATAACCATTACTTCTTGAGTGCTAACATTGTATAACCAAAATGTAACCATATATTTGAGGTTCCGATAGACGAAACATATCAAACCGTTCACGGGTTTCGTAATGTAATTGCCATGGCATTTTGCTTTTCTTTGATATGTCAGATTAGTACACTTGAATATATCATCCTCTGCATTCGAGACCAAGATACTGGTACAATTTTACACCGGGAAATTATCGTTGGAATGTCGATAAAATATCGATTCCAAATTTTATACAAATAATTATTATATCAAACGTTTTTTTTTTTCATATTGTACCTATTAAGATATAAAACTAACATTCATTTTTCTTACCACCAAAAATATGAGTAATGATTATAAACCCTGGAACTAAAATAAGAATGAATCTATTATTTTTGGATTTTTTTTTTAAAAATCCCCCAGCCATCTTGGTCAACTCATTTCGGACCATCTCGACCAAAATTATCGATCAAATACCGTATTGGCGATATAGCGTGTCTTGTCTCGAATGAGTACTGAAACCAGTATTATCGACGAGATCCTAACCATCTCGGCCGAAATCGACTACACTACTGCCTTGGTCTACTGCCTTATTCAGTTGGTCGCCCATTTCACTTCACATTGTTTTGGAAGCTGTAAAAAGAAAATTATCCGCTTATAAAATCTCAATTGGCTTATTCTGTGCAGTGGATTGGTGGTGCTGTGTTGTTGGAAAACTGTAAAACAATGTTGGCAAAAAATTGGAACTCGGACAGTAATAGTTTGTTGCTAATAAAACCCATTACCCTCTTTCCCTATCAAGGGATTGCCAATAGGTTGGGCCAACATGTACCATGGAGAAAAAATAAAAATTTGTGTTACAACGAGAACACGGTGCTCCCTTTTAAGATAAAATGTATGTAGGTCGAGCTCCATGCGCTAGTTTCACAACCAGCTGAGGCTAATTGGCTTACAGATTTGGGGTATTCCTTTTCAATGCCTATCAAAGAAAGAAAAGGCACCAGAACCCACCAGGCTCAGGTTCTGCCCATGCATATCACCTCACTCTTCTGTTGCTCCATATTGGATTGTTTGTTTACGCTGAAAGTGGGAACAAGACCTGCTGAGATAAACTTACTCGGCACTGTTGGTTGTGTGCTGATCATGAATTTTTTTCGTCATTTGGCTCACCAGTGTAACCTGCTGCCCTTCCTATTCTTCCTGTGACAACTGTACGAGGTACTGAATCATCAGTTTGCATTTCGAGACCCTGATATGAGCGTGAACTGAAGAACTCTGCTCCAGATTTAGCTGCTCCTTTGATTATGGACTTGGGGTACTTGTCGTGCAGTTGTAATGCCTTGTGAGTTGCCTCAGCTAGATCTGTCGTTGCTCTTTCCTTATCTTCATCGCCGTTTATTGATTCTGTTAATTCTTCAAACGTTAATAAATATAAGTCTATAACAGAACTTGAAGCGCTAAGCATTTACACAACACATGACCTCAAAATTCAGTGCAAATGTAAGAGTTTGCAGGTCTGATTTGAAGGGAATCAAAAGAAGATACTGATGAAATATACTAAACGAATACAAGTTAATATGGGAACTAGTTAATCTGAGCCTAGCATGACAATGATCACATAATTTGATGATGGTTATGTGTCCACAGATGTAAATTAGATAACCCTTTCTGGTACCACCCATCATCACAACTTGATGATGTAGATTTTAGGTTTCAGTAGCAGGTCAAATATCAAACTTAAACATAGGAAACATGGTGTGTGTGTGTGTGTACACGGACACAGAGAGACACACACGCGCACACACACATGTATATATAAAGAGAGGGAGATTAGAGAGACCTTGCTGATTGAAATCTTCTACATAACAACCCTTCATGAAGGAAAAACGAGCTTCTTCGGGCCCTCCGTCAACATTAAACTGAGCGGATGTCATCAAATCCTGGAAGCCTATCACATATTCCCCAGTCCACTGACTTCCTCTACAGAACCGATAGTAAGAATGAGCAAATTCAATATCAGGTAACTAAACTTCAACTATTTCATTAATATAATGAAATTCTGAACATGAGAGGCTGCTTCCACAACCTGATTGAATTCTAAGACGTTGCAAATACATATGGATGCTACACCTCCAAAAATAAATGGAACTAATAAACAATGTAACTCCGCATGACGAAGTACGCAAACAGCTAAATAAATTGGAATATCTAGTAAAGAATACATAAGGTCGTTTGTAAGCATACCTGTTGAAAGCCAGAACGGCTTCATAAGGTGTAATCACTGGAGATAAGAAATCTTTGCTATCCAAAAGTGCAGTTTGGGCACAAGAGACATAAATAAAAACATCACACTGCCCACAATGAAGCAAATTTTGTCAGTTAATCTATCCGTAATCATCTTAAGAAGATAAACATGGCAATGATTGTGGGTGTCTGAATAAAAATATTTACCTCCGGGAAGTTGGCTAGTTTTGCAGGGTTTGGCTTTCCCATAAGAAGAGTATACGCCTTTTTCCCTGCTCTGGCAATGAGAGCTTTCATTTGATTAATCATATTAAGATAACCAGCTGCATTTACATTTTCCAAATAGAGAACTCAGTCTGGTTCCATAGTTAAATAAACATGGTGTGACACAACGATGAATCTTAAACTAATAATTTTTATTAAAATGTGAAGAAACTAAGATTGAATTTAGCTAAACAGCTAGGGTTTCCAGTCCAAATGAAGTGCTAATCGAGTAATCTGCACAAATACCTACAAGTATAGTTGGATAATAACTCGATTATGGAACATACCTACACCAAGAGTACCGACCAGAATCCCTATGATGTTAGCATCCTTTGCTTTCTCGACAATGTAATACCTACACAAACACATATCCCATACTAGATATAACTTCTAAGCAATATAGGTACAGTTAACATGAGAATCATTTAGCAGTAGTACCTACGCTGTAGAATCTTTTTCGTTTGAGACATGTCTTTCATTATACAATTTTCCACAGGATCATATCTGACTGAAACCATTGTCAACACAATTCAAAGGTAAATTAATAAATTATACATTAGAATAATCAACTTTAATCGGATCATAATGGAGTCTAACCGGAAGATATATGTAAAAAGGCGAAGAAAAAGCCAAAACATAAAAGTAAAAGATCCTTAGTTAATAGGATCATCACACCATTCTTTATAAGTTTAGGAAAAGAATCCCTTACACCAATTAAACGGAGGGTTCAAAAGCCATTCAAGAATGAGAAGATATCAATTTATAACCTAAAACATGAAAAACATACCTATATCACTGCTATTGTAGGTGAGCACAAGATTTGAAAAGGCAGGGTTCTCTAAACCTATCCAAAACAGCATGTAGTCCTCCATCTTGTGGCCCTGGGACAAATTCCATGTTAAGCCTCCAATGGAATATTTGCGATCATCTAATGTGGAATCTGTTTGTTTGCAATCATCATGACTTCCATTTGCAGTACAACTATTGTAAGATTCAAGCTTCACACCAGGTGTTCCCTTATTTTCTAATGGACTAATAACCGAACTAGTAACACCCGCAAAATGAAGCCGTGAACTGCCTTCGGTTCCATACTGTAACGAGGATTCTGTTCTCAATGATTCTAATGCATGCGCATATTCAAGTCCATAAAGAACCTGTATATTAGAGCAACAAAAATTGACAACACATTTAAGCAATCATAGAACTTTTCCCAGCACTAGCTGGCAATTACAGCTAGTTAGAACATTTTGAATTCAACATGAACAAAAGCAATAGAAAAACCGAAGTTTGCAATTGAGAAATCTAATACATACCAGAACAGGTTTATCACTTGTCAATAAGCAATCTGATAAACACTTCGCACAATCAGAGATATCAACAGAAGCTTTTCCGAAAACACATAATGCCGGCAAAGTTGTAGTTCTAGATACAAGTTAGAAAATCAGAATGAATAACATGTTAAAACCCTTGAAACTCCAAATTGAACTCAATCAAGATATCCAATAAAGAAGCAATTTTTATATCAAAGAAAAAAAGAAGAAGAAGAAGAGAGAAATACTGACGGGCTTAAGCAAGTATGACCATAATGAACAACACAATCAGCGTCGACATGTGAAGCACCAACTTCATCAACACAACAACTCCCGTATGTAGTATCTGCCAATACATACAACCCAATTTCTTTTCTATCATCTGATGCAAGTAAATTAAGCTCCTTTCTAAGTTCACTCGCAACTTTAATGGAATCCTTCAATAAATCATCTGGAAACTACAGAAAAACAGAAGCAAAATTAAATCCGAAATTGGGGAAAAAAGGTAGGGTTTTTCTGGGGTTTAAGAGATGATGATGATAATTCGTTTACCTGTAAAGCAACTCTAGAGAAATTTCCATTGTGTATGAAGTTGGTAGTTTGGGTAATATCGTAATTTGATGCGAAATCCATGGATGAAGAAATAAGACTGAGCGAGCTGAAGAAGAAGAATCAAGAAAGAACACTGAATTTGAAACCTAACCTAACTTAAGAAAAGGGGAGTTTGATTTTGCTGACTCAGGACTGAACCGGACTCAGGTTGAAGCCAGTACAATGTAGTTAATCTCGGATCTCGGTCTCGTCGCAGCCGGGATCTTAACACCTTGATAATGATATCTCGAGAAGATTATCGGTGAAATATCGGGAGTCCCAAATCTTATATCCAACTATTTTCAACTATCTTCGAATTTTCAACAAGCATATACCCTTAATATCGGCCGAATCTCGGCCATATCGGGCGAATCGCGGCCGATATTCACGTTGAAATCTCGGTCAGCGTAATCTCGGATATCGTCAAGGTATTCTTCCGATAACTTGAAAAGCGGCGATATCTCGGCCTTTACGACCGAGATTGACTACATTGAGCCAGTATGGTGTTATGAATCGGAGTCAATTCAAAACAAACAAGAACCTGTCTAAACCGACCATCCCCAAACTCTCTCATAACCACTAGGGCTGCACAACGGACGGGCGGGTCGATTTTGGGGTAAACCAACTACCAACCCGTCTATAGGCGGATTTTCATTTTCAAAACTGTATACCAACCCGTCCACAGGCAGGTCGGATTGAAACCGACCCGAGTCGGGTCGGGCGGGTTCGGTTACTTAGCGGGTTAACCCGCATGGCCAGACAGAAAAAAACAGATAGTGTAAAACAGAAAAAAAAAAAAAAACAGACAGTATTACTATTACAGACTGAAAAAAACAATACTACAATCTGAAGTTGAAGTTGAAGCATACATAATATGTTTCTCCAGATGTTTAGAATCCATCTCATATTAGTTGCTGGAACAAAAGGACTTTTTTTAAATGATATCAATATCTTACAAATATAATCTGTTTTACTAAGTTCAGCTTCCTATGCTCCATTTGCAGAACACACATCAGGCATAGGGTAGCCCAGGGATGACAAGATCTGGTTGAGAACGAGGCTAGTGCTGGATTTGATGTTGCAGTAATCCTATCAAGTCTGATGGATGGATGGAGAGCTTTCTTAGGAGGACTAGAGGTTCTTCTGGCACATCAAGAATGACTTTCAAGCTGTGACCTCAGGATTTTATTGGAAAAGCCCAAGTAAAGTTTGCATAAAAGTGAAACTCCAGAACAATGTATGTTCATGTTATGATATATAAACTGTAAACACTATGATCCAACAAGTCTTTATAGAAACATGACCACGAGACTATCTTTGAAAAGAATCCACCAATACTTTGTCGTAATTAAACTATTCACATAACACACATTATAGAAATCTTAACAAGCCGTTTAAATTTAAGTTCCTAAATCCATGAATTTTTGGTTACTAGATCGCTGAAACTACCAGTTCAATTATCAACTCTTAATAAACAGTTAATTTCAACTTTCTTTTACATAAAGCATAGTACTCTAGATATTGACTTTACTCTACCGAAGAAGTGTTGAAGTAATTGTTTTGGTCCAACGTTACAGCTGCAACAATAATAAAATTCAATAGTAAAACTAAAAAAAGGATTCAAGGAACCATTCTAAACTTCAATCTAAAAGAACCTAATGAATCAATTCAACTTCAATGACAAAACCATATATTCGATAAATGAATCAAACCCCATATTCCCACAAATCGACTCCACATACCACAGTCCACACGATAAATGAGTTAATGAAAATCAACTAACCTTAAGACATTCGAATGAAGCAGATTGTTTAACGTGTTGTAGAACAGGCTGAACAGTAGAAGTGAATCAAGCAGTCGCATGTCTGAAGAGTGAAGGCGGAGAAGAGAACGAGATCGCATGTCTGAAGACTGAAGGAGGAGAAGAGACGAGATGGAGATGGATTGAAAAAATTAGGTTTTCTTTTGGTAAGTTTGTTGTTAGATGGATAGCTAGGATGGAAACTATTAATCTCAATCAATGATTTAAGTTTATCGGGTTATACATGCGGGTTCGGACGAGTGCTATACTAAACCCATAAACCGACCCGTGGTGACCGGGTTTTTGATTTTCAAAACCGTATACCCACCCGTGGAGGGCGGGTTCGGTTTAAAAACCCGAGGTTTTTTCGGGTTTGGGCGGGTGTAATTTTTTGGATCGGTTCTTGTGCAGCCCTAATAACCACCTCTCAAGTTTCAAGACTCTCAACTAAACTTTTTTCCTGGTTTAAGTTTTTGGAGGTAAATACTTCAAGAGTGGTAAAATACTTCATCAAAACTTGAGGTAAATAACTGATCTTTTACTTGGTATAGCATTGTTAAGGGATTACAAATTGTTTAAAAAAACTACTTCATGGAAATTAACAATGGAAGGATAACGAAAATTTAACTGGATAGATGGATTACTGGTTTAAATCACCCATCAGTTCTAAATAGTGACTTATTCATATTTTATGAAAAAGTGGCTGAGCTTTTTATTCATGATAGTAATATGTGGAATGTCAATCTTTTAAATCAATTATTTGATATTGATATTGCAAACAGAATACAAAGTCTTTTTATTGACATTTCTAAAGAGGATGTCATCATTTGGATACCTGCTAAAGATGGTAAGTTTTCAGTTAAACACTTATAAACTGTTAACAACATGCAACAGAGAAATACAAATAAATGGTATAATGGTTGAGCCTTCTGTTTGGAAGAATTTATGGAAATGTAGGGTTGTTCAGAGAATAAAACTTTTTGCATGGAAATGCATTAGAGAAACAATGGAGCACTTGGTTTTTGAATGTAGTCATGCAAGGAAAGTCTGGAGAGGCATTAACATTGACATTGATAATGTTAGGAGTAATTGCACTAGTGTTTCGGAATGAGTCATCAGACGGTTTTCATCTAATAACTATCATATGGATGAAAGACTGTTATATAAGTGTAGATGGTGGATTTTTAACGAAGGATAAAATAGTAAAATCATCTCTACTCAGCAGTAGAATCACATAAATAATATTTTATATACTAGTGACCTGGCATCAAAGTATAAAATTTATATTTTATATTCCGCAAGAGAATTGAAATATTGAATGCTTGCTACAGACATCACACACTGACCGTGTACTCTCTAAAAAAATATACATATGATATTAGAACCTCACCTTGCTGAGCTCTCAATATTATACGAACAGTATTGGTACTGTACAACTCAATGTTTACTCCTCTACAATGATAAGGCATCTCCTAGATGAATTAATCAATAGTATAGAGATATATTATCCTCATAATATCACTGGTGCGGATCTTAACTCTCCCCAGATGATCTTTGACTATACAAAATAAACATCCAGAACACCTCTTTGTTCCTGAGTGGATGTCAATGCTCCTAGATGTATTACACACTAGTATAAAACAACTTAATTCCTCTTTATATTCCTTGGTTGAATATTTAGAGTGACTTTACATCAATATTTAAATTCTAAATGAATAATATTGATATATCATAATGCATAACAAGCTGCGCAAGGATGCACTAAGTCGAAACATCACATCTTCGTGTAATCACTAAGGCATCGTCACACGAAATGCAAGGAAAAAGCTCTGATAATGATTAGTCGAGTTTGAATAACACATTCTCAATGTTGGTTGAATTAAAAGTCCCAATATTGGTTGAAACATAACAAAACCCTAACATGGGTTAATACCCAATTCCTAATACATCATCATAATCACCTTATGAAAACGTGACAATGGGTGTGGAATGGGGTAAAATGTTCTAAACAATATATATTCCCCTACATGTCTACTACGACATCCTAAAAGGGAATCCTATTCCGAATAACGGTCTAGGAGATATGATTTAAACCCTAGACGAACTACAATCTGAAAACTGTCAGAATTTCAGTTAAAAGTTCGTGGAAGGTTACTGTTTTCTCCGTTTGACAACCGAAACGAGCCTAAAACCTAAACCTTCCGCATGAGGACGTAGCCAGCAATTACAAGATTCCGATTTGGGACTGATCATCAAAAATAGACATCGTATGAAGAATCTACAACGTTTTTACTAAATGACGTCATATCTGAAAATTTCAGACATGAAGCAAAGCTTTAAGGAGTAATATCTTTAAAGATCAAATAAGAGAAGGAAATAAAAAATAAATAGGGAGATTGTGGGTTCGGTGCCAACCGGCCGGCCTCCCTTGGCCGGTCCCTACTCCCATATATTCTGTTTTATTGAAACTCTTTTGCTCTTTCTACAAATCCTAGATTTTATGCTTCAAAGACCATAGCTCTGCAGAGCTATATAGAATGGTGCCGCTACCACTTAATTAAAAACTCAATATTTTAATATTCTCACCAATTGGCCTTTCACACCAAACTCTCTCTTCTAAATATTATCAAAATATATCAAAATATTGCTAGAGAGACGACATGATACGCTAAGCATAGTCCCGCTGACTACCGAATTCGTGCTTAGTCCTTGTTTTTACCCTTGTCCGGTCCCACCTTGGTCGGTCCTCCTTCTCTGGGATTTTACCTCTTCTCTAGTTGGTTTCTTCACTAGTCCCTCATCTACCATTGGTTCATCTACCATTGGTTTGTCTGCCATTTGGTTCATCTGCCATTCGTCTCGTTTGTCATTGGTTAATTTTCCATATTAGGGTTTACTATTTCGATTGGTCCCGTTACCAATATTTGAAATAAACTCAGTTTTTATTACTCTGATGAGGCTAAATATTATTACAATCGCTAGCACTCGCACAAGTTGATGCTTATACGACTTGGTGCTCGCACGAACTAGCACTCACGCGACTTGAACCTCGCACGAATTGAGGCTCGAATGACTTGATGTACGAACGACTCAGTGCTCATACTAATTCGCTCATGTCAATATACATGTCTCTAATCAATCTAGTAATATCATTAGACCTATGCTTATTAATTCAACAAGATCATTCGAGTATCATTGCTCCTCAGCTGACACAATAATACACCACAACTACCAATGTCAATCAATCACACTTTATACGTATATGATGGATTAAGCATCACTGCTTGTATCATTATACAACTGGTACTTCGTCTATCAATGAGTTAACATGCTAGACTCATCAATATGCTAAGACTGATAGTCTAGCTAGGTCAACAACTGACCAATTAATACATCTTTATAAAATATACTTAACCATGCTCTAGACATCAATTGTGTTACATGTGGGGATATTCACTAGGGTTTTGGTCTGGCGGCCAACAACACATGTGGTGTAACAATACACCCACGACGAGAAAGTATAAAAGTTGTGTTGGCAGTTGAAAAAGTAAAGGGAATAGTGGTCACACAATTGTCATATCCCACTAACACGAGGGAGTCAGTTTTCACCACGATTTCCACACCTCTAATCTTCCACTTCTCTGCAAGTGTCACCACTTACGAGATCAATGTGTTAACTTCTTCTGTTATAAATAGGTCTTCAACCTATCAACAAAAGGACAAGAGTTTTATCTCACAAGCACTTGAATGATCACAGAGCTGTCATCTTTGAGACTCTCATAAAACTCACTTTCATCTCCATAGTAGTTTAACACATCTCATCATCATTGATATTCAATCTCATTAATCTCAATACTTTCCCTGCTTCCCTCCCTACAGATCAACCCTTCTCCTTTCTTTGTGACCGAAACGAAATTGGAACGGTCATTCCTTGATTAAGGCTAATTTCGTACAGATTGGTCTCTCGAATCTTAAAAGTACTTATAAAGTACAAATGTTTAGTGCTTAAGCGATTTGGCCTTTAGTCGATTTGCCCTTCAAGCGATTTGCCTCGACTGGCATAGCTTGATCTCTCATTTGCTCTGAATAACATTAGTCTTCTTCACCATTTTTCTATATTTACCCTCAAATCATTTTTACCCACAGACAACAAGATTATGATAGGGGTTTGGATTATATGGAAAGATAAATGTGAAACTATTTTTCGGGGAGTATATTTACACTTTTACAATTCTGTGCATAAAATTCGTTTTTACTTAACCTCTCATCTGCATGATATTGAACATTGTTTCACATATGATAGTAGTACCAAGATATCACAATGTCACCACCTTATGAAGGTATTTTAAAGTTTAGTGTGGATGTATCTTTTGATCATGAAACTAACCAAATAGGAACTGGTGTTGTGTTGCGTGATCATACATGAAATTGTCAAGGCATTAAAGGACAATACGCAAATGGAGTATTAAACCCAAAAGCAGGAAAATGCATGGTTTTACGTGAAGCTTTGATATGGGAAAAAGGAATGCAACTGTCAAGGATCCAAGTGGAAGCAGATGCAAAAATGGTCATAGAATCGATTTTGGGAGAATCTTTACTTAATCAATGGGAAAATAGAAACATAATAAAGGAAATTAAACATTTAGTAGCTAGGTTTAATTATTATAGTTTTTATTTCATTAGTCGTGATGACAATCAGGTAGCAGATTATATTACAAAATCTGAGAGAGAATCTACTTCAGTAATGAAAGCATATTCTGATTTCTTTGTAGCAGTTTGTGGTCTTCTGGCAAAAGACCAAAACTCACTGGCACACTAAGGTTAATAAAATTTCTTATTTTATCAATAAAAAAAAAATTAAACTTTTTTCATGTTTCCCATGACATCCAGTTTGTGACCCACTGCTACCCAAAAGAGTTCACCATTCTTTTCTTTGGTAGTACTTTGGTTTGACGAGTTTTTAGAGACGGTCCATCTAAACCTATTGTATTTTTTAGTTATGAGTCATACTTTTTCTAAAAAAAATCATTTTTTTTCTCAAACGAGAAATCATTCCTCACTTTATAGACTCACAACGCATACGTACTTAGTCCCCTTCATATGTGACGTGTCTTGGGTTGTGAAAGGGTTGTGAAGCCTTCCACAAGACTCAGTCTTAGAAAAAGCTACGAAAACATCTAATTTTGGTTCCTCCAGAGTTGTGGGGTACTAGATTTAACTCCTCATGGTCGAGATCCAACGAGACAATTTAACGAGACAATATCCAGTGTGGGGATTTCTTGATAAAAAATATTAAAACTACCCTAAAAGAAACAATTTTATTTTTATTGTGTGAAATTGTGAATCATATTACAAGAGGCGAGTTCAAGTTAATCTGAAATCCCCAAAATCTTCATCAACCGCTTGATTAAGTGGTATAAGATTCATGAACAAGGACTTGAGATTTGCTCAAAAATCACGAATATAAAATTGGTGTCCCGCTTTTGGTCGAGACGAGACTGAGACAACATTGTTTGAGACCTATTTTGGTGGATAACTTTGAGACTCCTTCAGAAATGCCAACTAGTTTAAATTAGCAAATATGACCGATTTAATTCTTTATTTGGTCAGGATTCACCATCTTAACTGAGCTGTTGACTATAATTTGAAATCTACCATCTTTTAATATAAGGCCATGATCCATTCTGTGCGCCAAATATATAGAAGAATCCAATTGTTTTACAGATATTAATTTGAAGATTGAATATTTGGAACAAAATCTTGGTGCGACTATTTGCTTGACTTGATTGACTGGGACGATATGAAGGATTTTACATTGTAAACAGAAAAACATTGTAGATAACTAGTATTCATTTTGGTAAGTGTAAAACTTGTTGACACAAGTAGTTTATGATCTTGGGAGACATAACTAATCTTGTAAAATCAATATTGATTACTTCGGTAATCATTATTTTGATTGATCTTATTTAAGGAGCTTTAGACCGTATCGTAACTAATGGATTCAATTATTTCAGATCTAAAAACGGAAGAACCTTAACCTGAAAGATTCACAAATCTATTATGACTGAAATTGAGTTCATTATACGATTTCTTTCGATTGTGTGGTTGATGAGCATAAATAAAATGTACTAGATCCACTCTTATGTTTTGCTATGAGATCTAGTATTCCGTCTATAGAGAATGGAAGTTCTTTTAGACGATTCACACAATTAGGAATATTATTGAAGTTGAGTAAATAGGGATTAGTCTATTAGGTCTCAACTACACGAGGTTATATTATAGGCAATAATGTGGCGGCTTAACTTATTGATTATTCCATCCGGATTAGGTTCCAAGGGTTCTCTACAAGTTTATAATTTTCCACATGCTTTATTTTATTCTTGCATTTATGATTTTCTTTATGTTATAATTAAAGTATCAGCATGTACATTGATCATTTTGCTTTTCAATCTTAACAATATATGAAAGATTATACAAGGTATGTGTTGATAGGTTCAGCGAAAAATATTAATGGTACTCGGTATCTTCATCTTTTCATAAAGTACACTTATGATTCCCATATATAATTAGAGGCGGATAATATCACCGGCTTCTAGTCATTTCTTTGGAGAAGTTGAGAGCACAGCTACTCCAAGCAATTAGGTCGGCATGTGATAACAACATCCAAACTTTATATTTGGAGGGTGACAACATTAGTGTCGTAGCTATCATATTTGGTAAATAATAAGGTTGAAGTAAAATACTGATGCAAACCCATTTTTGATAAATCTCTTTGCATAGATTGGCAATTGGAAAGATTTTATAGCCTTTACATCAGACAAAAAAGTAATAAAATACTAACGATGTTACCATTTCCCACTTTTCATTCCTATGTTAATTGTTGAATGCTTGCAATACCTTCAAGGATTCCTTTTCTATGAGTCTTCCACATTTGGTTTTGTACTCTTTGATGTACTTTACTGACATGGTATGATACTTAGAAGTCTTGTTTTGATCCAATCTCTAAACAATTTTAGTAATCATAGAATTGTTGAATAACTCCATGTTCATGAATCCTAATCCTCCCAGCTCATTTGGTTTATAGATGGGATCCCAAGCTTTTGGGTAGTAACCTTTTGGGTTGTCAATATCCTTTTCCTGGAAAAATCCCTTTGTATTTTGTTTATTTCTTGACAGGTTTGTTTTGGAAGCTTGAAGCAATTCATTTGGAATATACTGGAAGTAGAGGTGACAATGTTGATGAGAGTAGCTCTGCTCGCCTAATTTAGAAGTTTTTTTTCCATTCAACAAGTTTTTGTCTGAGCTTTTCAACAAGGTTTGAAGGATTTTACTTTGCTTATGTTGGTAGATAGAGAAGACCTCAGATAATTTTCATTAATGTCTAACATTTGAACCCCCATGGCATTGCTGATGGAAATTCCTAATTCTCCATCTATTTCTTGCTGAAGAAGAATCTAGATTTGTTGCAGTTAATTAGTTTCCCAAAGGTGTTGCTGAAAATCTTAAAGATACCAACCAAGTTGTTATACTCTATCTTGTTGGCTTGACAGAAAACTAATTCATCAGCAAAAAATAAATGACTTATAGAAGGAGCATCCTTAGATTCTACATGAATAAGAGTTCTTGATAGAGTTTCCATGCAAAATAGAAGAGGTGGGGTAAAGAGTGTCCCTTTTCCTTAGGCCCCTAGAGGGACTAAAGTAATCCCCTAAAACTCCATTAATCAAAACAACCATATTAATAGTGGATATCCATTTCTAATTGACATCATTTAGTATTGATCCCATCCTCTGCATATAAGGATGGGATATAAGGAAATCCCACTCCACCATGCCAAACGCTTTGGCCCTGACAATTTTGATTCCCATATTTTCTTTATATTGCACCCATCTTTCAACTCTTAGAATTTATATTATGGATTATCTCATGAGGAATAACAATGTTATCAGAGATTTGTCTTTTAGGGATAAAAGCGACTGGTAAGAGGATATGATTTTGTAAAGTATGGGATTCATTCTTTGATCTATGGTTTAAAAATAATTTTGTAAAAAATATTGTAAAGGTTGATATGTTTGGAGTGAGCAGGAGAGATAGGATTGTCAATTTTGGATATAAGGAAAAAAAAGGTAAAATTTATTTCAAATGCGTATTTCTTCAAAGATGAAGAAATTTTGATCCATGTGGACAATATTTTCGTCTACAATATTTCAATTAAGTTGAAAAAAAATTAAATATAAAACCATTAGGATCAGAGACTTTACCTCTTAGCATATTTGAAAAAAAATGTTTTTGATTTCGATAACATCTAGGGTGGTATTTAGAATACTGTTGTCATGGTCATAATCACATAGTCTGTAACGGTAGTTGATATAAAACTTATTATATCCATGGATTTGAAATGGTTGGTGAAGTATGGTTTGATTACAAAAATACAAAAAATCATCAAAAGTCTAATTGAGTGTGGTTTGTTTTTCCATCGGATAAAAAGAAGATAAGGAGTTATAATGACTGCAATTAAAATCAATTATATGGCAACACCAACACCACTGTCTTGTCTATATACATGCCACTTTATTCGGTTGGCACCACAATAATTGAACTTTCCCCGACAAGTGTGGTACTACACTACTCTACTTGTGTTTTGTTTCTTCCAATCAAAGAACATATCCAAAAATAAGATCATGTTGATGGAAGATCCTTACCTTCTTCAACCTCTCATCACCACCAACACCACCACCACCAACGAAAACGAAGAAGATTCCGGTTTCGACCCAAGCGATTCTCATCACTCTCTCAAAAGCATTAGCATCCGTTTCTTATCCGTCTTTTTTGTTGCAGTAATCTCTGTGTGGGCAAACTATGAAGCCTCCAAAGGTTTCGAAATCAACATCATCAGCGAAAACCACGATACGACTACCGCTTCGCGCCGGTTCAATCTCTTATACGTCTCGAACGACAAAATAAGTCGAGTTGTCCTTAACACAAGTGAATTTGTAGAAAATATTCTGTATCCACCTAATGAATCTCACGTGAAAAAGACGATAACCCGCGTAACGGTTAAGCTTGGTGATCAAAATCTGACAAATCCAGTAGTTGTGAATCATCAAAAGAGAGGAGAATTTGAGCTTAACATTAGTCCTTCACTGTTGTTGCAGGAGGAGAAAAGAAATGTAGATAAGGGAGTAGTCATGGCAGTCCAGAGAGGTATGGCTCGTGTTTGGATTTGGAGTTATGGGAATTACAGTGGCGTACCAAAATCTCTAATACAAGGTTTGGAAGAATATGTTGTTGGTAACTCAGTAGGATTTGAGTACCACCCATCAATATTATCAAATTCCGGCAACAAGAAAAATTTGCCGGATTCTGATCATAAGACATGTTGGAAGGATAAGAATCCTGTAAACGTTGCTCATTTCTTGAGATATTGTGAAGGTATAAAGAGTGGATTCATCAGACGGTTGAATGAAGGTATCCGAGACCGTTGGGATGAAAAACAAACGCTAGATGATGCATTACTTGGAATATCATCTGTGAAGCTTTGTGCCGATTATCATTCTTCAAATGGTATGGTTTTAGCTGGATGATTTATTGGAGTCACATGGATACAATAATTTATCATGTACAGCGATTCTCACCAATTCTGGTTGCAGTCTTTATATCACTTATTGTTTTGTTTGTTGCTATTTTAGTTGTGCAATAAAATAAATAAATAAATAATTTGCTCGTGCGCTGTTAGATCATTGAAGATCTAACACCATCACAATCGACTATCTGGAAGCATCAATGACATCTAACCAATCTGTTCCACTTGATCAAATTTTTTCAATCCCCAACATTAAATGCCAACCAAACTTCACTTAGCACCAAATGCCAACCAAACTGCACTTGTGGTTGGAGCTGTGTTAGGTGAGAGGTCCAGATCTAGTGTTAAGTAGCTCTCATTACATCTTGGATGAATGAAATTCTAAATGAGACAATTTGATTCCATAGCAAGTGGGTCTATAGAATGAGGCGAGCATTATTGTTTTGGGGAATTTTCCTTTTCAGTAATCTTCTACTGGGTTCATGTGAATAAGCAATAAAAATATTCCATACACTGAATCTGTTCATTGTTGTGCCCTTGGAACTTCAGAGTCCAGACAAGGGACCTTCAATCGACAGTCTGCACATGCTCATTCTTGAATCATGTCATGTCCATGGACTATAATCATATAGGCATATACCAGACTAGACAGTAACCCACCGGGCGGTAATCATATTCGTTCGCTTGTGCCTCTTTAAGTGGCTATTTTTATCAAATTGTCAAATGAAAAGAAGAAAAATTGATTCATAATGAAGGGTTGTTTTTTTTTCTCTATAAAAATACTAAACATGAATATATATACAAGTTAATGCCGGCGCTAGATAATTGGAGACTAGCGCACACGCAGAGGGAGAGAGAGAGAGAGAGAGACCTTGCTGACTGAAATCTTCTACATAACAACCCTTCATGAAGGAAAAACGAGCTTCTTCGGGCCCTCCATCAACATTAAACTGATCAGATGTCATCAAATCCTGGAAGCCTAGCACATATTCCTCAGTTCACTGACTCCCTCTACAGAGTCAACAGTAAGAATGAGCAAATTTAATATCAAGGAAACCAAATGTTAACTATTTTAGTAACATGAATATATAGGTACAAATACCATCTGAAAGAGAAGATGAGAACCATTTATCAGTAGTAATACCTGCGCTGAAGAATCTTTTTCGGTTGAAAAGGCAGGGACAGGGTTCTCTGAACCTATCCAAAAGACTGGTGGTCCTGGGGAAAATTCCATCTCAAGCCTCCAATGGAATAGTTAGAACCATCTATTGTAGAATCCGTTGGTTAGCAATCATCAATGCCTTCCATTTGCAGTACAGCTATTGGAAGATTCAAGTTTCACACTAGGTGCTTCCTTACAATCTAATAGATTAATAACCAAACTAGTAACATCCGCAAAATGGAGCCATAAACTGGGTTCGGTTCCACAAAGTAATGATGATTCTGCTCTCAATGATTCTAATGCATGTGCATATTCAAGTCCATAAAGAAACTGCGTATCAAAACAACACATTTTACACAACACATTTAACAAAACCTCTATATGAAATTCACATACTCAACAACCATATAACTTTTCTCAGCACTAGTAGGCAATCAAAACTACTCAGAACATTTTGCTTCAACGTGATAAAAAAAAACACAAAAACCAAAATCAGGAAACCAAGATTTTCAAATGAGATTCTTATACATACCAAAACGGGTTTGTCACTTGCTAATAAGCAATCTGATAAACACTTGGCACAATCAGATACATCGATCGCAGCTTTTCCGAAAACACATAATGCTGGCAGAGTTGTTGTTCTAAACACAAGTAAAGACAGAATTATAAACATGCTAAAACCCTTGAAATTCTATATTGAACCCAATCAAGAAATCAATAAGATCCAATTTTTATATAAATAAAGAAAGATACTGACTGGCTTAAGCATGTATGACCATAATGAACAAAACAATCAGCATCAACATGTGAGGCACCAACTCCCATATATAGTATTTGCCAATATATACAACCCAATTTCTTTTCTATCATCTGATGTAAGTAAACTAGATGACCGTTGCCACGGTGGGGGGTCGACGAAGAAACTAACCAGACCAAAGATCAAGCAAGCGACATATGCAAAACAATCTGAATTTGTACTAAAAATCATAATTCTTGTATCCTTCTTTTTCCTATCTTTCTGCCGACCAAACCCACCACCATTCACTTCAATCCCAGGATCCATCTCTTGGCAGCACATACTTACCAACTCTTTCACCGTCAAATCAGCCTACCAAGCCCATTTTTTCACTCACAGAACACTGCTCTTTATATCGGTATTCTAGGCAAAAGAATTTTGACGCTTGCACAAAACCATTATAAAAATGAAAAGTTGAAACATCAAAACCTCTGTAAGAGAATAAAAAAAAATGAAATAAAGATATGGAAACACGCATACAGTCTACAACTACTTCATCCATAGAAAGGCCCAGTGATTCAAAATTTGATTCAGCACCAGCGGCTACTACAGTTGCATCCATACAACAAAATAAACTTGAAATCAGAGGCACATTATCTTAAACAACAGGACTCCTAAAATGCAAGTAATTCACATAATTGCTATATCGTTTTATGCGTCTCAATAACATTTCTACACCTCTTTTTTCAGTAAGTATAAAACACAAACCAAGAATACTCTCTACACCAAAGATAGACTACTCAAAACTTATGACAAAGAGAAAATAGCATTACAACGCAAGAATAAAAGCATACCATAAAACACAGCCACCGCTATCACAAACAGCACAAACAGTATATTCTAGCACCAATAACCCTCAGAGTAAGGAATTGCTCAGCTAGTGCGTGCATTGATGAATCCTGGAAGGAAATACATAGTGTGAGTATTTAATCTAATTATGATCGGAACGGGAAGAAATATATCTCCAACCAAAACTCAACGAGATCAAAAATGACTTTCTCATATACAACCAAAGATAGCCGACATTACTTACAAAGAAAGCCGACATTACTTATGGCTTGTCAACCTTGCCCAGTTAAAACAACATTATTTTATTCAATTGTTAAAAAGTTTAGAAACAAGCTCATCAATTTAGCAAAGCCCAACCATAAAGATAAATATGTGATAAGAAACTCAAATCTCTTGAAGTAAAATCCTACTGACTTTTTGTGTTCAACCATATACTGATATGCATGACCAGTTAATGCTCTTTGCATGGATTTTTGTAAGCAATACAAACTAGAACTAAATATATAACTATATCTCTTTGGAATTTGTGCTATATATCGTTTACAATTCAAGATATCTTATAAATTTGACAATGTATTTTATGTATACTGCCGTTTCCCCGTATCATGGATTTTCTAATTGCCGTATTGGACACATATCGGACACCCGTGGCAGTTTCCACGTAACCCAGGCGAAAATAAAACATCATAATGAAACAAAATTACTACAATTCTGCGATCACAAAGATGACTCATCTGCTAGGTCCTACTTATTGCTGGAGGACTTCATAACCTGTCATTTTTGTTGAAGGCATGTGGAGTAATTAAGAAGTTTTTTTATTGTCTCTGTCACCAGCAAGTGGCACAAACAGTAAAATCAAATTCTTTATTAGCCCAACTGATTTTACTACTGCAGAGGTTTGGTAGACAACTAACGTCCTAGGTTGCTGAATTTACACAAACTTTTTTCTTTTAATGTGCGTACACCAAAAACAAAACTATGACCAGCAAGTGGTATGCACTTAGGCAGTTCCACTGTGATATAACCGCGCAACATACTCCCAACTAATAAGTTCAATTTCAGCTCTTGATTCATTAAATTTCAACAAAAACTTGTTTATTGATTAAGGACAATCTATATACCTTCTACTTTGTTTTGTTCCTTCACAGTAAGCAATCAACGGTATTTAGTTTTCCATTCTTGAAGCAGTACCCTGTAGAAAGTCATCAGAGACAATTTATCAAACACTCTCTATGTGGCATCTCAATTTGCCTTGTCAATGCTAATTTGAATTCCTAAACGCAGGGTTGTTACCAATTAATTACCATGTATCTTTCGTTTACATTTTGAAGGTGTTCGAAGCAAAGGATCTACTCAGTCTCCAATTTCTTATATATCTCTAGCCTATCAACATTACAATCGAATTCGACCAGCTTTTTTTTTTTTTTGCAGAAACGTCCAACAGAAAACAAAATGTACATAGTACAAACACATCATTCAAATATGCAGCTATTTCCATATAAACCCTTTCTACAAACTGTACTTACAACTCTAATATTCTCTCATTTGCACATAAAAGATAACAAGATTGACACATATAGATGAAACACATATTCTGTTTTAACTAGAAATCGTAAATCTAATAAAATTTACTCATTAAAAATCAAAACTAACTAAAGATTGAAACTTAATGAATCATACCTCATCAACACAACAACTCCCATATGTAGTATCTGCCAATACATCCAACTCAATTTCTTTTCTATCATCTGATGTAATTAAATTATGCTCCTTTCTAAGTTCACACAGAAATTTAATCGAGTCCTTCAATAAATCATCTGGAAACTACAGAAAAACAGAAGAGAAAATCAAATTCAAAATTGGGGGAAAAAAAGGTTTTTCTAGGGCATAACTGTATAAGAGATGAAGATGATAAATCATTTACCTGTAAAGCAACAGTAGTAACATTTCCAGTGTGTATGAATTTGGTGGTTTGGGTAATACCGTAAGAGTTGAAATCCATGGATGAAGAAATAAGACTAAGAGAGCCGAAGAAGATGAATGTAGAGAGAGATTGAATTTGAAACCTAAACTGCTGGATGCTATTTTCTAAAAGCTTGTTTAGTTTTACATCAGAATTAAAAAAACCAATCATGTTAACTAAATTCTTTATTTTTTTTCTAATTTATCTTTATTTTTATATTTTAAAAAAAAAGATAACAGAAAAAAATAATCTATAATTTTATTAAAAAATATATGGTCTCTTAATATGAATAAAGTATTAATCTAATAATATTTAACTTTTCTTTTATATAACTAAATTTATCTTTTTAAGACATTCATGGAAACGTTGTCTGTCTTTTAGAAACAGAGGGAGACAGGGAGTAGATACAAGATGGAGTTTGGTTACTGAATCGAATTCAGGTATGAGTCAGTATGGTGTGACGAATCAGACTCAACTCTGAGCAACCAATAAAGAGCGCAAATTATTGGTGTCACCGGGTCTGGGACCATTGAGCAAATTTCGGGTTACTATATAGATTTTGGGTCGGATCGGTTCCCCTTACCAGTGGTAAATAGGGGTATATATTGGGTCGGGCAGGCCAGACCACCCCAAGCCCGATTATATCATAGGTCTAACTGGACAGGCTTAACAATCTAACTACCCATTAAATTTAACAGGCCAGGCCAGATCGGGTAGCAATAAAAAATTACTGCCCATGGCTTGTCTAACCCGTGAAATAAAAGGCTGGACCAGGCCATATCGAGCGAGTATCGGGCCCAGTAGATGATTCAAAATTAATTTTTTTTATAGTTTAGTATTTTTGGCTTGATGATATATCTGTAGCCTGTTCAAATGATAGTTCAAGTAATTTATATTAATTACTGTGAAATGTAGTTGAAGGACAATTTTTCCATGCCCAATAAATTGTCCAAACTTAAAATTTAAGTTTTACTGAAATCCATCACGTTATTATAAAACTTTATTCCATACTAACAACAAAACAAAACAGTGAATGATTTATCTATTGATCACCGGTTTTTTTCTTTTCCAAATAGTTGTTAAAGCGTCGACGGAGATGGAAAATGCCTTGTTTTGGATCGGCTGGTTTAATTTTCCCACAAATCGCACATCGTACATGCTTTAACGTCTTTTTTTTTTCCTGGATCGTCTGGATCTTGTACGTTCATTTGATCAAAATGCTCCCAAACCCACACTTACTATGTTACTTTCCTTTACGAGCACCCATTTGAATTAGACAAGTCATAAACCTGGAAAAATATAAACATTTAAGTATCCAATATAGCAAATGCCTGGATTTAATTAACAATAAATTAAAAGTGTTACAAATCTATAAGTAGCCTGAAATATATATAGTTCATCTTCTTTTTCTCCCACAAAAATTAACAGTGGAGAATGAATTGATGATAACCTAGAAATAAAAAAGGTAATTGCAAAAATGATTAAAAGAATTTCAATTTTGCAAAGCGTAGAACCATCTATTCTGAATTTATGAAATTTATACCAACAATCAACGATAGACAACATTTAGCTGAAATTTCTTTAATTTTTAGGAGGAGCTAACGAGAAATAATGAGAGAAAGGGAAAGTAAAATCTCGAAATAATTCATAAATATACAAATTTCTTATACGTATCATATTTTAAAACATACTACTTCTGTTTTAGAAAAATAGTTATTATTTTTTTAAATTGATCTTTTTTAGACTAAAATAAATAAGTGATAGCAACACTTTTTCAAAAACAAAAGGACTATAATTTTAGGTATTATCTAGATGGTTTATTAGGCAGGTCTGGTAACTAAACAAGCTATCAGACATATAGTCAACCAAGCCGGACTGTATTTATTTTTATAAAAACCCAAGTCCACCCACTTATAATTATCGGGCAAGCCCATGATAAGTTGTCGGACATCTATGAGCACTAGTGCTAAAAGGAAAACACGGAAATAAATTTGCGTTAGCAGTGCTAGAGCTTTTATGAATTAGCAAATTTATAACCATTCTATATAATGAATATGACTTATTTCGGTGTATTGTATCGTTGAATCTCGACGAGTCAACCAATTTTTTTACTAAAATCTTGGATTACTGGGGTTATAAGATCCGTTTTGTTTAGGTAATCACACCGAGAATCCCAACAAAATTTTTAACTTTCTCGGCCGAAATCGACTATACTAAGTATGAATGTTATCACCGAATGTTTGAGTTATCCAAATATTAAGGAATACTTTGTTTCCTTCTTTTGTTAAATACGTATGTGAATTTGACATTTCTCCAATATGAATATTTGTTTCCGCGAGTTAAATCATGGTTTACCAAATGGGCTTAAATATCCAGTTAATTATAAACAGTTATACAAACTTTGGGCGGAAATATCTATCTTTCAGAATGAGAAAAGGGCAACTTTTCATATCAAAATCAGATCATCATCCAGTTGAGATAAAACTCATAAAACTAGTAAGCACTGAACTACTGAGACCAAAGAAACATAGAAGAAGAATAAAACCTTTGAAATATACTCAAGGAACAACTATAAGGTATGAAATTTTCTACTTTTAGCTTAGGGTTTCATTCAATTAGCCAATATATATCTATATAGTGTAAGATTCAGTGTGTTTGGTTTCTGTAATTTGTTTAAGGTATTTTCATCAATAGCATTATCTATACAGTAGTCATGGATGTAGAGAATGAAAACCCTAAGTTGAAAAGAATGGAAAAAAAATAAGAGGGGCTGAAATGGGGGGTGTAGTAAGGTAATCGTTAAAAGCTATGAATAAAAAAAGTTCTGATTTTTATTCATGTTAGCTAGAATTTTGAACTGTGGGGTTTTCAGCAAAACCCTTAGTTTTTTATTTTTGTTGGTTTTAATTGGAACTCTTGGTTTAGTTCTAATCAGATGGTTTGCCCCATCCACACATCTCATCTCCAATTTGAATCGTGTATGAGCTCTTTTACTCAATTCGTGACCAATGTGTAAGCCTTGCAAAAATTAGAAGTTTATCTATAGAGATATTTAGGGTTAGTCGATTTGTATGCCTGATCCAAACTGTTTGGGGTAAAGGCTAAGTATATTAGACAAATAACAAATGGAGCTCTACAGCTTAGAGTTTATAGTAAGGGTCGTAGTTTTGGGATTCAACTGTTGAGTCATGTTCATCTTGGTTACTTTGATTAGCAGCCCGAGATTCGACTTCACTGCTTGCAAAAGTAGTGTTATACTATTATGTTTGATGAACACCTTCACTTTTTTATTGTCTTTGTAATTGCTTGTTTATGAATAAAACTGAATTTTATGTGGTTGCTAGATATACAGATTCATATGGGGAAAGAATAGAAGTCTGGCGAACTAAACACATTAGAAAGAATGAGCTGCTTGCAGATTACTGCCCGTGGGCCTATTGTGAAAACCAAGAGTATATGCCCATCACGTTGTTTATCTTCCTCGCAGTCATGTGTCTCTCGGAATAGTTCTGTTCAACTTCTTGTAACCCCGTTTAGACGAGTTTCATGTACATCTAGATACCAGAGATTCACTACCGTTTGCTTGTTTGGAAACAAAGGAAAACCAGAGAATAGTGGTGATGTAAGTAACTTATCTCCAAATCTTTTTTATTTGTTGGTAGCAATCAGGGCAACTAAACATGAAAGAGAACAGTATATTTATTTGATGTGAAACTCTCAACGCACAAGTAACTGCTAACTCATACCTCCGTCTCTTAGTATCGCCTTACTTCCCAGCATAACATTCGTTTTTGATAGTTACTGTCAATCTCACTGGATCCACATGTTCATGCTGCACCCATTGATCATACCAGGAGACACGAGTGGCTACTTAGTAATTTTTGCATTCTTGTCTTCTAATTTTGCCTCAACTTCTTAGCATAAGATTCTTTTTAGACAGTTAGGGTTCTCTCACTTGTTCCACATGTTCATGTTCCAAGAGTATCTTAGTTTCGATATATGCTGATTGATGATTATGTAAAGCATCTAAAATTTCCTGTGAGAGTCACGTTGTCGAATGTTGATGCATAGGGCGGGGACTTAGGCTTGAGATGTAGGTCTAGGACTCTAGAACAAAACATCCCAAAGGGACGAGTCCGTTGAAGATTAGAAAATGTTAGCCGCAACATATCTCATGTGTGAAGAACAACCTCTGATCTACATTAGTTAATGTATAACATCAATATAAGAAAGAGGGGACTAGTACAACACTAGTACCATCTAGTTTGGATCTTATTTTCATTTGATTTGATTTTGAAATGACTTTTAGGGGTCGTCTCCATGGAAATCTCTTGAGAATGCAATGGGAGGATTAGGAAAAGAGAAATCAATACAGGATATATTGAGGGAGCAGATGCAAAATAAAGAATATGCTGATAGTGGAGGTGGAGGTGGACTTGGAGGTCGGTCACCACCAAGTGGTGGAGGTGGGGGTGGGGATGGTCCCGAGGATGAAGGTGTCAACGGTATGTTGGACGAATTCCTACAAGTTATCTTAGCAACTGCTGGCTTCCTCTTTCTGGTACGAGACCTCCTATTGTATCACTTTTGACTTTCATTTTTGGGGTATCATCAAAAAATTATAGGAAACATTTATTTCCTCCAATTTCTACTAATCTAACCAGGATTTCTCTTAAACACACTGTAGATACCCTTAATTTTTATTTTCTTGTTCATTTTCCTTTTCTTCAGTTGTTTTGGGTCGTCGGTAGCCAAATAGTAAATATGGATTCCCAACAAGATTTTAACTGGGATGATTGTATCTTAAGACAGTTGACATGGTTCCTGTTCTAACTCAATTGTTTCTTTGCAGTATGCATACATAATCCGTGGTGACGAGATAGCTAGGCTAGGAAAAGACGTTTTGAAGTTTATTGTTACAAGAAAGAAGAGTCTTCGATTAGAACGTATTGGTGACAGGTGGAGAAGGCTTTACCGTAGACTGGCAAAGAAGAATAAGGTACAGAGAGATCCGTTTTGGTTGGAACGTGCGATCCTCAATACTCCAACATGGTGGCATGACCCTGTACAATACAAGCCTTACCTCGCATCTCGTCTTAGACAATCAACCTATGAATAGGCTAATACCTTTCTGATGTTCTTCTTGAAAACTTTTCTGCAACTTCATCTTTCTTGTTTCTATTGAAGCTGTGACTGTTAAGAGTTTTCCCCAGACGCAATCTGTAAAAGATGTGAGATTTCTTTTCATGGAGATGTATTTATTCTTAGAGAGATCATGGTTGCCCAGGTTGAACTTGGTCACCATTCAGAAATAACTATTCAGAAACCTGGGAAGAAAATGAATACCAGACATGCAATTTGTACTACAGTTTGATCTTATATATTGAATGATGTTTTTGAGTTGGGAGTTGTACTAAACTTCGTTAGTAATTTCGTTGGATGCCTTCTGAAATTAGAAGTTCAATTTATGATGATTCAACCATATCTCAGGAATATAGGCAAGCTCTTCAATTTTGCTGTCCTAGTTTTCTTTTAGATGTTACTTGTAACTGAAATGGAAAATTTGAGGAACTGAATTCTATTTCGAAGCAAAGAAAACCTCCACCCATCACCAATTTTCCTTCGTATGTTACCAGAGTACGGCTCATGCCAAAAACAGAAAATGTACAATGACCTAATACATTAAGAGACCAAAATTTGGCATTTGGCTTTTAGCTTGTATACATAACATAGAGATACTGCAACCACTTGAACAAAGAAAAAGAAAGTCAACAAAGCAATACCATAAGATCAACCAACTTGCAGAAAACTTTAAAGGACATACTGCCTGAATGGTCATAGAGTACAGTAACCTGAATCTATTGGCTAACACTTTTGACAGTGGAAGATCACCTGTGTTACGCTGCCAAATCACAACAGCACCTGAAAGGCTGAAACCGCATCTTCTAGTTCGAGGTTATAGTTATAAGTTAGACTTAGAAGTCATCAGAATGCTAATACAACGGACAAATGAAGCATAGAATTTCCGAGATACAGAAATAATGATGCAGTCTATTAAAATCTGGCTTTGAGGTGCACAGCCACATAAGGGCCGAACACTCACAAACTTTCTTTTCTAAATCACTATTCGCAGAAAGAAGAAGACATAGATGGTACCAAAAGCTGTATATCCAATTAATTGCTATTCGAGAAAATTTCCTTTGTTTCTCTATGATGGAAGATAGATGACAAAAAATCCTTCCATGATGGTTTAATAGAAAAAGGGAACAAAAGATAAAATGGAACACTGAAACACGACTCAAGCAGTAACCTTGGTAGACGAGCGAGACTTCTTCGGAGCTTTTTCCTGCTTCTTGTTTACCTCGGCTGCCTTTTTTTTGTCTTTCCTCTCCCTTTTTTTTAGTGCATGCATGTGCGCTTTCAGAACTGTTGCATAAGAAGCTTGAAACCGTAGCTGATCCTTTGCCGAAATCTGCAACCAAAAGAAAAGGAAACTAGATATGATTTCTTTTTAAAATCCAAAGGACACAACTTGATCTTTAATATTTTAATACTGAACATCAAATTAGCCTTGCAATCTGATGAGATAAGCCAGATACCAGGTGATAAGCCATTATCAGCTAAAAAGGTTGGGAGGAGTTCATGTCCATAAACAAAACCATATATACAGAAACTTACACCATTCAAACATAGGCAATGATATATCATTCAAATCCATGTTTCATGCAGATAACAAATACAAAAACAAGCAACAGAAGCCAGAAAAGTTGGCACCCTATCAAAACTTCTTTACCACAATATGTCGGAGAGCTATGGGTCAACATGGCCCAATAATTATCAGTAAATATGCTTCACCGAAAGTCATAAAAATCACCTCCTTTCGTTATTATCTTATTTATTCAAAATAGGAGATATGCCAAGTTTCTAATTTGTACCGGACGTGTTATGGGTTTCCTACATAGAGAACCACTCCCACACATACCCTATTAAATCTGCATCACCTCAATTTCAATATCCTTCTCTTCATTTTCCTTTTATTTCAATTTCTCTTTCATCCATGTTCACATTTGTCAGTAAGGCATTTCTATTAGCTGGAAATCAGTGATTGAAGAAAGATCATCATGGTTGGTTTTCTTTAAGGTGGACTTGATGGCAAGTGGATAAAGTGATCCGTTTTAAACTAATAAAGGTCATAGACACATGGAACCGGAGTAAGTCATTGTAATGGCACAGGGTTTGGATGATAATTTTCTCATTTGAAGTTAGCTGTAAAGACATTCTGGTGACTTAATGTTGATACATAAACATTCAACAAGAAACTCCATACAATTGAATTGAATAATAAAAGAGGTAAACAGTTATAAACCATACCGAAGTAGAGATGGTCTTTTTACCATCAGTGGCTCGAACAAGGCATTTAAATTCAATAGCATCAGCTCCCAATTTATCCCTTTGCAACTTAGATTTCATTGATGCTACAGACCAAGAACACAACATTGTCCCAAATCAAAATCAAATCCGCAGTCAAAAATAATTCAATTCCACGGTAAGTGAATGAAGAAGGTTACATCTTTTAAAGGTGACCCAAACTGATCCCTTTTCCGTGCTTCGCTCATACATGGCAGTGAGCTCATTGAGAAACGGGTCTGGTTGTAAAAGAACCTGTCAAATTTCAATGTATTAGATCACAATTAAACTTGATGTTTCGATCAAACTGAAGTCTTACTCGAATTTTACATATATGTGTCTGCGAAATGCATCCGTGAAGATAATTGAACAAGTATTAGATCACTGTCAACTTAACCTAAAGACAATTGAACCTAACACACCCAAGGAACCCAAAACTAAACCCAATACCCATAATCAGATGCAATGTAAGAATAAACCCAGAATTGTTTCACCTTTAAAAGATCAAATTAAGAACTAAGACGTATAAAGAATTCAGAAATCAAACCAAAAAGAAGTTACTTTTTCTCATACAAAACTAGATCGAACATCCCACATAAGTTAGAATTCTGCAACCCTAAAAACAACAAAAACCCATGAAAAATAAAGAATGATCTAAGAGAGGGAGAGGGTTACCATGACTGTATGTGATAGTCTTCTTCAGTTACCAGACCTTGCCTCGTTCTTTCGAAGGGTTTTCTTCTTCTTCTTCGTTCTGTCTTCACCAGAATGGCTTTCTGTACTGACTGGCCGAGCCAATACCAAAACAGGGTTGATATTTCAGCCCAAGATTTTCGATTACTCCGTCTGAATTAGGGGTGTAAAATAGGTCAAGCCGGGGCTGCTTGGTTCCATTCCAATTATTCTCTTACATCGGGCTGTCACCTCTATTTATTTCGTGCCTGAGTCGGACATGCCAGCTAGACATACATGTTGTTTGTTTTTTCCTTAACCAAATCTTCAGAGTCTGGCTCGTAGTTAACAATTTTCCGAATTATTCGTAAATTATATATGAATTATTTCGAATCCGTTTTATATACGTATCATATGTATATGTGTAAGAGAATAAACTCCAACATATATGTGTTTAAAAATTATTAGAGAAGTAATGGGTTATGATGAAATGAGAAACACCAAAGTAAAACCCTTAAGAAGCACTGAAATAGACTTCTGAAAGTACGATAAGATTTTGAACCAACAGTGTCATTGCATGATCAACACGTGGGTTGCGGGAAAATATGACACACTGCTCGAAGTAGATAGCTTTATTATCTGACTGACACCAAGTTGCGGGAAAGCCTGAAACACTAAAGGGAAAAGATAAACATTGTGCGTGAGGGACACGTGTCGTTTCATAGGTTGCGGAACAAAAAGAAATAAAACCTCAATGTTCATCCAAATCCAAAAACAACTCGAATACAAATCCGCATAAGAGTTGTGGGACACCAGGAGAAAAATCAAGAGAAATGAGCAGTACGCACGCCAAATCCTGCGGGAAGTACAATCGCGCCTTGCGGGAAATACAATTAAATCCTGCAGATTAAACTTCGCTCCAAAGATTGGTAAGAACAAATAGGTGGAAAGCTAAATTAGAGGGACCCATTAAATTGACTATAAATACCAAGCTCATAAACAGGAATAGGGACTGGAAATTTTAGAGAAAAATTGGAGACAAGGCATCAAATCAGAACAAAGAGCTTTAGGTATGAGACTTGTGCTAAAATTCAATTGTTTTACGGTTAATTTAACTCTAATTATGTAGTCTATCCATCTTCTGTAATATACATGGATTAATAAAGATGATACAACCTTTTCCACCTGTGGATGTAGACAATTTAATTGTCGAACCACGTTAAATATCTGTGTTCAATTTCCATTCAACTTCTTGTTATTCTTATCAATATGACTTGGATGTTAATATGTATTGATCTTAGTATAAAGTATAAACTTTTATTATTATTGGTTGTGATCCAAAGACTGAGGTTTTTGGCCATCGCAATTTGGCGCTAGAAACAGGGATAGGTAAAAGAATTTATTGTACCTGTCCAAATTTTCAACTTCTAAAACCATGAATTTTACTACCTATGAACTCATGTACATAAAATCTAGAACAAAATTCTTCTTAAGCAATATTTCGAAATTTTACAATATTGACTTACTTCAAAACTTTTCAACTGATGTTTACATGAAATTAGCTAGTATGACCATATACCATACCAATATCTACCGTTTATATCAATATTTTCTGACTAATATATACGTTCTCTTAACCATGAATTTGAGAGTTTTATTCATCAATTTTTATTAAAATATCATGTTTAATAACGATTTTATAAAAATCATATTTTAGAACAATGAAATTTATAAATTTATGGATTAATTGATTGTAGGAACTAAGATTTTATCATAATCATCAAGCTTTGATTTTTATCAAAGGCAGAAAAATAAACTATAAATTTTATTATCAAACATGATTCTGATATGTTTGCAAAGCATGATTTACTGAACAAGTAAAATCTGAGATAAAGTGGAAAGATATCTAGTTTTTACATGAAATCCTAAACTTAGACTGAATGATTTCTATCATACAAGTTGTCTTATATGCATATTACGGACATTACTAGTTCATAAATCACATGTCTCATTATCTGAGCTCCAGTTTAGAACACTGACAAGAAACTTCTACAATATAAGAGTGAATCAAGAAGATATCATGATACATCAGAAAAGATTACAAAATGGAAACAGTAGCAAACAGAGACGTACAAGAACAAGACAATAATGTGGGAGATCAGGCCATAGAGACTTCTCAAGAGAAAGAGGTGGTAGAAGAATCACAAGCACCGTAACCTTTGAATGATCAACCAGACAATCCAATTGATCAATCGGCTAATCAATCACGCGAAAAAGAGTCACAAAATAGAGTTGATCCTATTTACCAACTGATAAAAGAAATGAGTAAAATGTGCAAGGAGCAACAGACTTTTGCACAAAAAATTGCATTTCTAACCCAAAAAAACCAAACACTTAAGGCATAACAGGATGCGGGAGCATCTTCAGTAAAAAAAATAGGGACAAGAGGAAAGTTCAAACAGACCTGTGAAGAATAAAGCCAGGATTAACCGATATTCAATGAACATGGAAAAATTTATTAAAACATATATTTAATTTATAAACTCTTCCAAATTTGAAAAAATAATTAGTCAATAAGTCCCATGTGCATGAGTTGTGGGATTAGGAACTTAGAGATTTTAAGAGGAAAAGGTATATATAGACCACTTAAGTTAGCAACAACCAACAAGATTAAATCATGTGAGAAGGAAAATCATATCTCTTTCGTACTCTAATCTACAATATGTTTATATATACTGATGTGTCCACGTATCTGGATTTTTGGACTTACCGCATCGGACACAAATAAACGTCTCTGTAACGGAGACTCGTGGCGGCCGTATGTGTGCAACCCAGACTTGTATACAAGAAATTGGAAACCATCGTAAATCACGTTCAGTAATGAATATTTTGGTGCACAGAAGTGCTTTAGAATAAGCCTTTGATAGCATTTTGATACTACCCTACATATGCATTAGCCCAGATGGTACGCAAATAATAATAAAAAAGAAAAAGAAGTTTCTGCAGTTATATTAATTCCTTGCTCTCCTTCCAAATAAGTATATTTGTACGATTAGATACTGTCACCAACAGACATAGTTTACCCAAAATAGAGAAAGATATCAAAACAAGCTCCTAGTGATGAATAATGCTGCAGCCTCTAATCGGTACTTGGATGTGATGAGGGCAGCACTAAGAGGGGAATGGAATGACATCATAAACTTTTATAGCTTGCAGCAAGTACCAGAATCATCGTCGTCTAATAATATCGATTCGAAGATGACAACAACAACTTTCTAGTAAGTAATAATAACGATGGTATCGAAGACAGCAACGTTTTAGTCTGTAATGTTACAGGGGATACCATTCTTCATCTGTGTGCACAATGCCGTCAAACTGATGTTATGAAACAGCTGTTGAGACTAATGCCGGCGGCAAAAGTGTTATTATTAGTGACTAATAGGAAGGGGAACACTGTATTGCATGAGGCAGCCAGGACTGGAATCGTGGAGATGGCTACGTTAATCTTGGAGAAAGAATTAGATGGTGGAGGAGATCAAGTGCTGATATCAATTCCCAATTTAAACGGTGAGACACCTATATACTGGGCAGCAATGTATGGACATAAAAATATGTTGTTATTTCTAAATTCAACTGCTAGTAGCAGAGGAATCACAAGCACATGCACATCCACATCACTGGTTGGCCCTTTAACAATGAGGACTGATGGCTCAACAATTCTTCATGCTGCTGTTCTTGCGAAAGCTTACGGTAACAAACACTATATACTCATATAGGTAGCTAGTTCTTGGTACTGGGTTTTGCATAATGCAATCGAATTTTTTTTTACGAATTTAAAAGAAAACTTTTTTATTGGAGCTGATTAATTTGAGATGTCTATAGTGTCCTGCATAGGATTGATTAGTAGCAAGACCTTGTGAGCATCATCAGTAGTACGCAGTTTTATTTGCCAGACCCATTAATTACAAATGAAGCAGGACTTCTTATGTGCTTGTATAACAAGGTTATTTCTTTTTTTTACTTATAATCAATTTACATATCAACCGGAAAAAACAATCAGATGTGGCAATGGAGATCATGGAGATTTACCCCGACCTCGCTTCTTATAGAAATGGTGATGGCGCCACGGCTTCGCATATTTTAGCGCTCTCACCTTCTTCTTTTAAGAGTGGAACCATGTATGCTCAACAATACCTTGGGGCCACACCAATTGTTTTGGCTGAATACGCTGCAGCTATTATATACTCATGTAAGTCCCATTTATATCTGCTAGACTTTCACCATTACATATACTGCAGATGTCCTTATGTCTAACCACTTCTTATTTCAGATATCGAAATCGAGAAATATGAGACACATAGTGCAGCTACTCATATAACAACAGTACAACCAGATTCCTCATTTAAGGAGAAATTCAACCATTGCTTCAGAAGGCTATGCAGAGGTAGAAATTCAGATAACATAAATATGCTTGTTTATGAGACAAAGAATCTTTAAACAAAGTTTTAAAAACATAGTATTCCCAATTGAGAGCACAATAATGTATACACCCAAATCTCCAGCCATGTGTATTTGATTATCTACTACATCTTGAACTAATGCAGGTTTTCCAGTCCTGAAACTCATATACAATGCAAAACTGAAGCACGCTTATGCAATACAACTCCTTAGGAAGTTACTTGAAAAAGATTATGGTCAATGGACAACGAGCTATGACCCTTCCCATGGATGGGATGGCAAGAAAAAAAACCTTGAACACCAACATCCGCTGTCGACAATAACAGCAAGGGTTATAACTTACAAAGTTAGAGAGAGGCCAATTATCTTGGCAACCAAGTTGGGTATTGTAGAGATGTTTAAAGAAATAATTGAAGCATATCCAGAATCAATTGGAGTTTGTGATGAAGAAGCCGGAAGAAATTTGTTGCACTTAGCGGCAGAATACAGACATGAGTCCATAATAGAATTCTTGAAATCATCGTGTACTAATTCAAAGAGGAACTTGGACATGTTGGTCGTCGGGATTGATCGAGATGGTAACACCCCACTGCATGCCGCTGCTAAGCTTGGAAAACATAAACCATGGCACATTCGAGGAGCAGCACAATGGATGCAGTGGGAGTGTGTTTGGTTTCAGGTATGTTATCATATAATTCTAATTATGCATATATACAGATATGCAAACAGAAAAATATGTACTGATGTACACAGTGATCATTTTTGTTGGGTTATTTGCAGCGGGTAAAACGTATGCTTCCGCCAAACATGCTGACAATGAAGAATCACAATGACCAATGTGCTTACCAAGTATTCACTGAAACTCATATAGAACTTAGAGAACAAGGTGAGAAATGGTTAAAAGAAGGATCAAATAATTGCATGTTGATATCAGCTCTAATAGCAACTGTGATGTTTGCATCCGCCTTCACTGTGCCCGGGGGAAACGACTCGACATCAGGTCGTCCAGTCTTACTCAAGAACCAAGACTTTGGACCATTTTTTCATTACGTATCTTATTCATTGTTCTTTTCTCTTATATCTTTGGGTCTATTTCTCTCCATCCATGCTGCACCCTTTAACGAACACGACTTCTTTTATCGATTGCCTTTAAGGTCCGTGTTTGCTGTAACTGCTTTATTCAATTCAGTAACTTTTGTTGCTTGTGCATACTTTCAAACCTACATGCTTGTCACTGGCTGGACATTCTCTTTAGGTTTCCGTGTGTTAGATATTGGATTAGCTTCAGTGGGGGTTCTCTTCTTTGCTGAATTATACGTGGACATCATCGTGTGCTTTATCCGTTACTTGATCGACATCCTTTTCATTTAGCAACTAACAGTACTGAAGGGAGAATCATCTTTAAGATGGAAAATTAGCCAAAATAAGATGGTTTATTGCACATATGTTTGGTGTTTTGCTTGTAATTCTGGCTTCTGATGCCTCTACCTTATTTAGCTAGGCTGAGCATGCAATTCCTTGTTTTTTCAAAATAAATCGAGCTTCTTCAATTTGTTCAAGAATGGCTACATGAAACTGGTTTTGCAATTAAACTACGTATGCGCCAACAGACAGGGTTGTAAGCACACACCATCCAGTACAAAGCTCAAATTTAAAAAGGAAAGCCGATTTTTTATTCCGATTACAGATTTGATAAAAAAAAAAAGGAAGAAAAAGGAAAATGCACAACCATTACTTAATTAATCACACTTAGAGAATAAGAACACAAATGAAATCCCAGAATTCTGGACGTAAATCAAAAAGGAACATGAGAAGTAAACCACTCCATAACATTTACCGGAGCATTGATCATATCCCGAGCTTCTTTTACGATCGTCGGCCCACATCCAGAACATAAGCAAGTTAGCATCAATCTGCAAACAAATCATAACACAAAAACATCAGCATATGAAAGAAAACAGCAAGATTTGAATTGATTTTTTTTTTTTTTAATTTCAAGACAGGGTACAGAGCAAGATAGAGAAGACACTAACCCGCCGAGCCAGACGAAAAGACCAATGAAAGAGATAAGAAGGGACAGAAACGCAAAAATGAGGCCTAACAGAAATCCGACGGGCCTAAAATGATCACCACCACAAAACACCTTCCTTGTTCTTTTCTCCGAGCGCCATAGGAGACACATCTTGGTTTTCTTTCCTCTAGCCTCTATAGCTACTTGTTTCTTAATCTGGCTGGTTCTCGTTTTATTATGACTTGTGAGGTGAATGAGAGAATGATGTTCTAGTTTGATGTTTAACCTTCAATTACTGCAGCCACATATAATGTTCGTTTAGACAATCTTTTCATTTACGATATCAACATCTTACTTTGGAATCCCTGCCTGTCATGTCCATTTCGTACTTAAGAGTATCAGATGAAAACCAAAAACACATACCTACCTAATGGTGTTCCTGTGGTGAAAATGCTTGTTGATGTGAGATAAGTAATTGTTTGTGAACTAATGGAATGCTACTGTAGCTTTCTTCTTTCTTTTTTTTGCTTTTTATCACAATTCAGTTTTGGGGTCTACCATTCTCCATTACCACTAAAAGCATAAATTCCACTGTTCTTTGTTTTTCTTTAACCATAAAGAGGTTCGTTCACTAGATTTAGAATATAGCTGATGGAGTACTGGACCATGTGGCCCCTGAATAAATCGAAAACATCGTACCTAAGATGGTGCATTTGGAATAGTATGCATCATGTGGTTGCCTCCCGAGGGAAAATCGTCAGAGGCTTGCTTTAGGGTTCAGGGCACAAAATCAAGGGGTGTTTTCTGATAAACCTGTCTATCGAAGCGCTGGCTGCTGGACAGACGTAGTTTTAAGTACCACCTCATACTAGGCTCACACTTAAATTGTACATGTTTGGTCAGGCAACATCGTAAATTTGCTCCATGCTAAGGGAGTGATGGAAATGTGCTTATTCTATTCGGAAATGGCTCCTATTCTATCCATTACTCAGTGACTACTTTTCCGACCGTTGTCTTCTTTTTCTGGCTATTTCCTCTAGCACTCATACTATTCCATAGAAATTGAAAAGAGACTATGTTTATAGAAAAGAAGAAAAGCAAGCATACAATCAAGGGGTGTCATTTGCCAAACATGTCTACGCAAGCGCAAATTTTAAACTAAGCCTGCTGGACAGGCACAGTTTCAAGTATACATTCGTACTAGGCTCGTATTAAAACTGTGTTTGGTCTAGCAACATCGCAAAATTCGCTCCATGCTAAGCAAGTTTTGGAAATGCGCCTATTCTGTTATTACTCAACGGCTACTTTTCTGACTGTCTTCTTTTGATGGCAATTACCTTCTTTATATTTACGCTTTTTTTTTT
>JAJJMC010028072.1:0-240436 GCA_023531435.1 Papaver californicum
AAATACATTTTTGTACATATCCCTGGGTCTAAGGCTGGCTTTGGGCACAACCGTTGACTGCTAGGGTTCAGCCCTTTTTAGTAAATATGTCCTCCCCCCTTTTGTTTTTACTTGCGTCAGTTAGGGCTGCAAGATATGCGAGGATGACTTTTTCATTGTGTAAATCATCCTATAGTGACACCATTCTAAATAATTGAACTATTTGTTACTATGTTCAAGTACAAAGTAATTTATGATGACGTTGAATTTGGATACAACCACGAATATGGAAAGAGATCTTACAAATATCAGGTTCTTCTTATACAACCGAAGTGGGCACTACATGGAGGAGTGAAATCTAAGCGATGAATGAATGCATGTGTACGTGGGGAAGAAAGAAGGAGTTCAGACCGTTGCCTTTTTTTTTATCACTCATCCTCCAAGAAAGAAGAGAGTTCAGACCATCGGCTCTATGGGGTATTGCAAATAATCGGATGTTTTGTTATTTTGAAATTTGAATGCTCATTGTGGATGTTATCTTAGATACTGCAAAGTCGGATGTTTTGTTAAGAAAATTTCGTGGTGAAAAATCCTGCAGTGTGAATTATGAAATTTGAATGCTCATTGTGGATGTTATCTTAGATACTGCAATTCCAGACATCGATATTAAGACTATGCATTTCATTTATCAATCCTTTGGTCTGTTTATCACTGTATAAAACACCTCCATTGCACTGAACCAAATCGAAAACTTTGGAAAAAGAACATATCAAGAAATTGCCATAAAAATGGCTTTGTAGTTTATTACCAAAACCAACTATGAATCAAAAATTTTATGCAGATGCAGTTCAGTGAAACATTTCTGCTACTGCATTTCAGTCTTTTCATTCCCGTTGTGTTAGACAACACTGAATGCTGATTGTATAGTTGATGTCATACGAGAAGCAATTATTTTTGATGCAAATGCTTGAAGCTGCTTCTTGGCATCTGAAAAGATTTGAGATAAAGAAATGACGTTAGGAATGGTGCAGAAAAATTTGTATGAAAGAAGATTCAAAACAAGAACATGCACGAAAAGACCTAAAGTTCTGATAACATATGCAAGGCTGTATGGAAATGCGAAAAAAAAAGAAGCATGCATGTCCAACTGAACCACACAGATTCCCTGATAGTAAATCCGCAATACCAGATTTTGATTTCTTAAAAATGGGATGACATACATTTCATAAAAATAGAAAAAGAATTGACATACCGTCATTTATTGCATTTAATGACATAATTTGTAGCAAAAAACCAAGGTGACTATACTTTGTATATAAAACGTCCTCCCATATTATTTTTTAAAAATAAAAACCATTTAAAACATAAATGATAAAAATCACATTTCCTCTAATAATGTGTAAATTCAGTTTTTAGTTAATTTTAAAATACCCAAGATGCCCTTTCCTATATAATCTATGCGTTTTAAAAGGAAATATTGACGGAAGATAATATTTAGTGAGAGAAAATCATATCTTCTCCAAATGTAACCTAATCAGATTCAGAAATAAAATATTTCTCTCTCAAAATCTTCGTTTCTTCTTGATTCTAGGGTTTCAATTCAAACAGATCTTCTCCAAATAAATCGATTGAACTAAGTCTCAGCTTCAAATCGATTGAAGAATAGAGCAGAAGTTACAGTTTTGCAGATCTCTTTTTGGTTTCAGTTTGATTGAAGAAGAGAAGACAAGTTACAAGTAGTTGAATCATTCATCAGGTAATTTTGATTTTTATTGTACTTTATTTTGATTTTCTTATTATGATTTTGATTGTATTTTAATTTTCGAGTTGATATTGATTATGAAATTTTTCACTTTGTTATTCGAATCATTCATCAGTGAGATTAGATATTTGTTTTGAAGAATTCAACTGAAGTTACAGTTTATCCTTCCAATTTGATCATATTCTCAATCGGTTCAAGCTATTGTTTTAGTTGAATCATTTATCGGAGACTGAAATTCAACATTTCTAGTAATCGATTTTGTTTTTGTTTTTGTTTTTGTTTGAATTTTCGGGTTTATGTTGATTATGAAACTCAGATCCATTTTTTTTTACGATTTTTTTGGTTATGTTGTTGATGTTCTTATTCAAATCTATTGGAATGAAAATTCTTATGTTGTTGATGTTCTTATTCAAATTTTGTTGTTGTTGTTGTTGATATTCACATCTAGTGAAACTTTTTTTGGTTTTATACTTTGTCCTGTAGATTATGGAATCTGTTCTCGCGGTTATATCTCACAAAGAGGATACATTATCGTATCGTATTGATCTACAAGCATCTGTTTTTGATTTGAAGGATAGTATATGTTCAAGTTGGTTTCAATCTCTCTTCTTTCTATAGAAATTTTCCACATAGTTGGTGATCAAAAAAAGGTTATCAATTATGATTTTGATCTCCAATCGGTTGCTCTATTTACTTTGTTTAATAAGCTTCCATCTCTTGAGTTACATGTAAGGCATAAAGATGAGCGTTCTAGTTCTAGTTCAGGAAGTTCAATAATTATACCTTTTGAGCATCCACGAAGTTCAGGAATCATAAATTTTAAGCATCCACGAAGTTCAGGAATTATACCTTCGAGCATGCATGACTTACAAATTTAGTTGATTATGATGTCCGTAATAAAGTTAAAGACCCGTTGAAGTCTGCGCTTTGGTTAGGTATTTTTCAGGGTGTCAATCAGGTGTTTACAGGAGGTGTTCAACAAGTTCGTTCTGATTTGTTGAAATATCATGCAACATCTGGGTATTCATTCAAGACGACAATAAATGAGAAGTTGAGGATTGGTGCATGTTGTGCTAAGAAGGAAGAAGAGAAATTTGAAAGGCATATATATGATGTTTCTATTGATGGTGTTGAAGGTAGTCCTTTTATTATCAAGGAGTTAAATAAGAAGCATACTTGTTGTGGTGGAGTTGTAAACAGACCACATGTGTCGAAGAAACTAATTAGTAGCTTGATTCTCGAAGAGATTAAATAAAATCCAAAGAAGAAGACAAAGGATATTATGAATCAGTTTACAAGAGAGTATGGCTTTGACATTAATCGTTATTATACATATGCAGGGAAGAGGCATGCATTGAATATTACATGGGAAGAGAGCGAGAAATCATTTATGTACTTGGAATGGTATACCAAAAAATTTACTGAAACCAATCCCGGATCTCGTGTTGTTTTGGAAGTTGAAAATGAGACTCAAAAATTTATGAGATTGTTTATCTCTTTCGGAGCATGCATTCGTGGATTCAATTACTGTCGTCCTTTATTATTCCTTGATGCATCTCATTTGAAGAGCAAGTACCTTGGTCATATCATGGCAGCAACAGGTCTAACAGGGAATGACGATAAGTTTCTTAAACATTCTATTTGTTTCTGTTGGTTTCATCATTTTTATATGCTGAGATATTTTTCTTGTACTGTTTTAGAAATCTATCCTTTAGCTTATGCTTTGGTTTCATCGGAGAATGACGCGAACTGGAAATGGTTTTTGGAGAATTTGAATAGAGTCCTTTCTCTTTTGCGCAAAAAGCTTACTTTTGTGAGTGATCGAGGTATTGTTTCGGTGAATCAAATTCCTGATGTATTCCCTGATGTTGTTCATGGTTGGTGTTATTGGCATATGAAGAACAATATAAATACATACTTGCCGAAGGCCAATAAGGTTTATAACAATTATGTGTTGGGATTGTTTGAAAAATATGCGTATGCTAATACACATACAAAATTTTCATAGAACTGGGAGAAGTTGATGCAGATCAAAAATCATAAGTTACAAGATTATCTAAGTAGATCTCTAGTTGATAAATGAGCAAGTGTTTATTTCCCGGGTCGTCGTTATGGTAGGTTGTGTTCGAATATCGCTGAGAGTTTCAACAGTTGGATCCTTGAAGAGAGAGAGGAGCTTATAGCCATCATGGTTGATGAGATCATATTGAAGCTTATGAATCAAATGTGTGTATGTCGCGATGAATGTGCAACCTTATTGAAGTGGCGAGAAACTTTATGTCCAAAATTTGAAATTAAGCTCTACAACAACAAGATGCACGAACGTGAATACAATGTCACTAAGTCGTCGCAATATGTGTTTGAAGTTCATTCGACATTAACACAAAAGGTCGATTTGCAAAAAAGAACATGTTCTTGTAACCGCTGACACATCATCGGTTTCCCTTGTGCCCACACTATCCGTTGTATCATGCTAAATGAAGAAGATCAGTATAAGTATGTCGAACTCTACTTTACAGTAAAGTTTTACCATGAATCCTATGCAAGAGCAATTAATCCTGTCCCCACAATTGGAAAGCCTGCGATTGTGTCTCCAAATCCTGTTGTTCTTGGTCCAGATGCTCTACCACAAACAGGTCGTCTAAGGAAGAAAAAGAGAATTACTAATACATGTTCAGTTCCCAATAAGAAAATGAGAACTTTTGGTAGCTTCCATGTTTTGACTACCTATAACCGAAGGACATGCCCTGCATATCAGATTTGAAGTCATTTCGACTACAATTCATCGACTTTCATTTTCAGTTTTCGTTTAGACTACTATATGTTTTAATCTACATTTTCTGATTTATTTTTTTTCTATATTTTTTTCAGTTAAACATGTTAATTTGCTGTAGATGTTTCATGTTTGTTTATTTTTAAATTAAGTTTGTCAGAGTTGCAGGCTTTTGTAATTTTTGGAACCAAAATAGGTTTCATAGTTTGTCACATGCTTCAGTATTTTTTTCATCTCTAATATGATGAATTTTTTTTTAGTTCAATCATTTTTGTTCATCTGCAATAAGATGAAACCAAAAAAATGATGAGACTTTTTTTGGTTCCATCATTTTTTTCATCTGGAATAAGATGGAACCAAAAAAATGATGATTTTTTTTTTGGTTCCATCATTGTTTTCATCTGGAATAAGATGGAACCAAAAAAGTTCCATCATTTTTGTTTACCTCTCTGATATGTTTGTTCAATTTTTTGTTCCATCAACTGAGATCTTTATAAACATATAAACTGAAATGTTTTTATAAAAGTTCCAAGTATTTTAAACAAAAACTGAAATCATTGCACAAGTACTTTAAACTAAAACTAAAACTGCAATTTTTTAATTGAAAACTAAAACTATCAACTTTAAGTTGCAACTTTTGCCTCATAGTCTGCACCTTTGTTAAGGAGGATCTTGTAGGCTATCTTTGGCCTCATATTCTGCACCTTTTGTTTTATATGCGCTTCAGAAGAAAAATTTCCTTTCAAGAGGCTCTTCATGTAATAACAAACATGAAGACCGCAATCATTCCTGAAATTAACAAAACAAGATCTTTAAATTGAACAAAACAAAAAAGGAGTGAAATGAAGAGAATGAAGAAAAGATCTCTAAACACAAGTTCTTTTAAAGCACTTACACATCTTGCTAACAACACAAAGGGGTGTTCAAAACATATTCTTTTGATTGACTTGCTAGCTCTAGCGAGAGCTTTGCAACATGTTGTTTGAATGCTGACACCATTATTTCTTTCATGCTTTCAGCACTTTTGATGCATTCATCTTCAGTTTCAGATATGGAGTTGTAGTGAGAGGATTCTCCAGTCTCATTATCAAAAGCTAGCAATGTCCAGTGGTACAAATTTTCACCAAGTTTTATAAACAATGAAATGAATATAAATTCTGGACTATAATCCATGTTGTCGACGAAAACTTCATTTGCAAAGCGACAATTTTTCCCGATTGAGTGTAATGTCTGAAATTCAGTAAAAAAATCAAAAATTAAGTTTTAATTTGGTTTCAGAAAAACAATTGTATAAGAGAACTTAGAGGAAACTTAATAGACATATGTGCTTAGAAAAACTGCTCTTTTGTACTTAAGAGTACCATCTGGTTTCAACTCTTTCTTTGATGTTCTTTTGCAATTTCATCATGTAAAATTCAATCATATCTCCGGCGAATTCATCTTTTAGTATCAAGTTATTCATATTCATTCCCGTTATGTACAATCCAAGCTCTTTTTTCTCCCATGCCATGTCATTGTTGTTAAATTGTTGAAAAATAAATTACTGATTAAAGAAGAAGAAAAGAAATTGAAAGAGATGTATTCTCATTTTGGTTTCAACACTGAAATTATGAAACCAAAAAACTGAAAAGTATGAATGCCACTCACCTTTCATTATGCATTTTAAGATATCTGCACACGAGAAGTTTCTGATTTGAATCGAGTACCTGCATAATCTTCAAGTTTTCAACTGCTTTCAACTTCACCTCCTTTTTTCCGTTTGTTTCTTCTCCGACTTTTTAGAGTGTTTTCTGCTAACACAACGACTCTTTTTTTTATTATTATTAACTTCCCCAGGTGTATAATCCTTCATCTTAACAGGTGGTTGCATATTCCTTTTTTTTCCTCATTCTTGATATTATGTTACTCACCTTTTGTTCGGGAGTGACGTCTTCATGCTCACTATCTTCTTTGTCACTGTCACTTTGCGTCAATCCAAACTGAAATGAGGCACATCATCTTCTAAATCAATTACATCTTTTGCCATGTATATAACTGAGTAGTAGCACATTCCTTGACTTTCTGGATTTGATTTAGAACCCTTCTTTTCATATTCATCTTTCATTTGCTGAAATACACTTTCATCAATTGAACCCTGAGTTGACACTTTAATCTCGATCTCTGGATTTGACGAAGAACTTTTCTTGGCTTCAAATTCTACTTGCGCAGCCACCTTGATATATTCTATTGTGTTTGGAGTCAATTCAAAAACTTCTTCTATTACACGCTTCAATTCAGTCTTCGACAAAGAAGATTCAACTTGTTCATCTACCTTGATATCTTCAACTGTGTTTGGAGTTATCTTCAAAACTTCTTCTATTACATTATTTGTCGCTTGCTTCGCTTTGTTGATTTCAGATTCAACTTGCTCATCCACCTTTAATTCTTCAATTGTGTTTGGAGTTAACTCCGAAACCTCTTCAATCAACCACTGAACTTTGCCTTCAAATGATGAAACCTTTTCTGGTTCCATCACTTGTTGCTCCTGAACTTTTCCTTCAGATGATGAAACCTTTTCTGTTTCCAACAAAAAACCTTCAAAATCTTTAATCAAACCTTGAATATGAACTTCATACGCTGAAACCTGTTCTGGTTCCATTGTATCATCTTGTTGTGTTTCTTAAGGAAGATTCATTACCTGCAAGATTTATTGAGTTCAAAAAAATCAGATTCATTGACAACAAACAAATCAAATCAAAGTGAATTATCACCTCAGCACTATCTTCGAAAACAACATTGTCATACTTTTTCTTTTGTTCACCATATTCAACCAATAAATCCTTTTCTGGTTCAATCACAACATCGTCAGCATCTTATTGTGTTTCTTCTTGCCACAAACCCTTTCTTTTTCTATCGTGTCATCCACAATCATTATAGCTTTGCTTATCATATCCTGCAATATTAACATATCTAACTCAATATAATTCTCAAATGAAACTTTTCTGGTTTCATTAAAAAGGAAATTCATACCAATCTATTGAAATGGAACTATCATTAACCCAACACGCACAAATAAACAAGATCATATTTAACATATCTAAGATTTAACATATCACCTCCACTTGTTCTTCACGGTTCGAAACCGTTTCAGGTACCGTTTCTTCACGGTTCGAAACCGTTTCTGCTTCATCTCTTTTACGTTTCTGTCTCACGTAATTCTCTTTCACTGGTTGTAACCCCTCCTCAACATCATATTTGGACAGTATTGATTGATCTTCTTCATAAAGCCCATTGTTACCAAAGATTCTAAGCTTTTCAATCAAAAATCTCGCCAACTGATATTTAGCCTTGTAATGGTTATCTTCATTTCGAGTTCCAACATTTTTTTCATTTTGCGCAGGCTCTTTATTACTAGCACCAATTTTCTCATTACTTGCCGTATGCTCGTCATTGCCATCACCAACCTGCAGTTCACGATCAATATACTCTTCAACAGGAATATCTTCTTCCTTTATGCGCTGGACCAAGCGTATTTCTAGTTCATTATATGGAAGCAAGAAAAATCCCTGACGGTGACCCACATTCATCTGCAGAACACAAGAAAAATGATGGAATTTTTTTTGATTTCATCATTTTTTTTCATCTGGAATAAGATGAAACCAAAAAAACGATGGAAAATTTTAAGTCCCAGACATTAAAAAGTATAAACAAACAAGAACTATTGTTGCTTTTATCTTTGAGAAAATTTCTGTTTTTTTGCTAAGATCATCGAAATTATTCACTACTGCGTTGCATATTCCATCTAGGTTCCATGTAGCGAACCTCGCGTACATGTCGTGCCCATACTATCTTAAGGTGATGTTTGACATCTCGGCAAACCAATACTGAAAAAAAAAGTACACAACATTCAAATTAGTAATCAAGCTCAGGAAAAATTAAAAACAAACAACTTATGTATCAAAAGAAACAAAAATTAACTTACCAATGGGTAAATTACGCAACCAGATACATCATCAACTTGTTTGGATTTTATTATAGACTCAAATAGATACTCATGAAAAAAATCTGGCCAACACACCATATTCATCTCATATACTTAGTATAAGTATTTTGAAGTCAGATTCTGCCGACCTTTATTTGGGAAAAATATTGAAACCAAGAGATAGAGGACGAATAACATGACGAAGTCTTCAACTTTGGTTTCATCCACTGCAGTTTCCATGATAGCTCTCAGAATATCAGTTTTCCTCATCTTCTTATCTCCCTTAAAGTACTCAACCGTAAACATGTTTACCTTTTTCTTCAGCTCATCATCTTTGGCTATATCTACATCCTTCATCATTTGTAGACCAAAAATCACAGCGAATTGTTCCGGTGTGGTCTGCAATATCATGTTCTTTGCTCTCATTAACTTAAAACAATCTGGTTTCACACGCTTCACACTTTTATAATATGAACCTAAGATCATCGGAATTGTTTTCGTAATTTTCTTCAATTTTTCTTCTTGTAGTGTACCTTCGTAGAACGGTTTGAAGAAACGCCAAAATGGACAAGCAACAAGGGCCTTCATGTGTTGTTCTTTTTTTGTATCAAAGTTTTATGGCAGGTGCCTCCGCACACAAATGATGCAACAAGCACCTATACGGTTCCATTTTTTCCCTGTTGTTAAACCAGAAGTAAACCATGAGCACCAACAGAGTTGGTTTCAACCATACAGTGAAAATGATGAAACCATTTTCGGTTCCATCAAAATAGCCATTAAGTAAAAAAACACCAACGAAGTTGCTTTCAATTATACAGTGAAAATGATGAAACCAATTTCGGTTCCATCAAAATAGCCATTAAGTAAAAAAACACCAACAAAGTTGGTTTCAACCATACAGTGAAAATGATGAAACCAAAACTGAACATAATTGAATCGTAAATAAATAAGGTGAAAACAAATGTAATTAAAACCTAATTATGAAACCAGGGATTTCGAAACAGATGAAACATAAACCTAATTTATTATACAAACAAATGATAAGAAATAAAACCTAATTACGCAAATTCATTGATGAAACCAAAATTGCGAAACCAAAAATCATTGATGCATGTTGATTTTCAACCATAAATAATCACTGAAGAACAATGAAACTTCGATTTACCTTTTGGAGAATCTTGTTTCTTCACTGTTTTCTTAAGTTTTTTGTCGATCTTTTCATTTCTTTTTCTCTTGTTTCTTCACCATTTTTGATTTTGCTCAGTGATTTGTTTTTTGTGAGAATAGAATAGACAGTTAATTTGAGATCTGAGTTAATAGTAGGAGGAGGAGGTGGGAAAGGGAGTAAAGCTACTGATAATGATGAACAACAGCTTCAGAATATAAATTCAATTTTTTATTATGATTCTGAAGGTACTAGTGGTGATGCAGATGATGATGACGAGGATGATGATGATGATGACGATGAGGATGATTCAAGAGTTGGTCCTGATGATTTTGATTTATCGGAATTGAGTGAAATGATGAATTGGTTAAGGGGGAAAAATACCTTTACCAATTGAATAAGAATAAATAAATAAGAACAGTTATTTTTTCTCTTAGAAATTAAAAAAAGAATAATTTAGATAATTGATTTTAAATAGGATTTTTCTGAGCAATTTATTTTATCGAATTTTTATTATTGGATAGTGACATATTTAGGTTTATAACCCACTAACTGAATTAAAAAAGCTTTTTTCTTTTCCACAAACCCTAACAAATTCACATGAAATTGTTTCAAATCATTGACTAAATTTCTAAATCCACCGGTCCTAGGGATGAATTAAGCTTTATTAGATGCTAGATCTGTGGTTTGATAATGATTGTTGTAACTTTGACTCCATTGATGTATTGGTTGCTGCTGCTACTCTTCTACCTGATCGATTGATACATGGAGGTTATCATATTGGATTTAAAGCTGAGATAGAATTTTTTCCTCTGCATCAGCCATGTCCTTCATCGCGATTATCAGGTATCCTTTTCTTTAATCCAGTATGAAATCACCATTCTCATTGTTGCTTGGACAAATCTGGGGCAATTTAAGAAAGATACACCTATGCACCTTCTTACCCCTCTTACCTTTCCCTGACTCCTGATGTTTCTCTTAATTATCCCGAAAACCCAATAGTTTCTTATTTTGATTTCATGTTTTGCTATCAGAAGCCCTTTCTTAAATCTTCCAACTCTTTTATCAATTGCCACAACCCACAACCAAAATTCTCTTCAATACTTCTTTGCTTTCTAAACATATCTGTTGCTTCCTGTAAGTCTATACTTGCTACTTGCCCTGGTATTTAACTTCCAATTTTATATCACTATGATCAGCTTATAGATTGGTGATATATCAGAGTTAATCCATTTATCTGTTTTATGTTCCTGAACCCCTGTAAGGCTTTTCATTATTTGTATTTACCACCAGATGTTCTATGTCAGCTCTACAGCGCTGGACTAAGTTTAAATTTTAGTTGGTGGTTTGTCTAACTAGAATCTCTAGTAACTCTCTTGATATTAAGAAGGCCTTGTGTTTATTCTGCTGAAAGATGGATGGAGGTTTATCAGTTTGAAGGGTACAGTATTTTTCTTTTCTTAAGTCGTTTTGTTCAATTTCACGACTTGATCAGAGTAACGTAGCAAGTGGCTTGAATTGTCAGTTTCGTCTGGTCTGGTTGAAGTCACCCTATTGAGCATGTATCTTGAGCAGGCTGACATTAAGAATGTCAATATCTTTGTATCAAGACTAGAAATTCTGATTGCATTCATCACACCTCTACAACAACGTAATGGGTTATGGTCAAAAAGGGTAAGAGTTAGGGTTATTGTTTTTTGCATCAACTCAGATTTGGAATTCATACTGAACAACAACAACTGCAGCACATAGAACCACTTCATATAAGAACATGATCAAAGTTAAGTACCATATTGAGGATGTTTATCTATACAACCACAGTCTAGCAATTATAATTACCGCCTTAAGTAATCCCCTTGGGCCGGTGGATCTTCCAACTATTTTTGGACTCATTCGTACTTCAGTTATTTTACTACTTCGCTACTTTGTAGATTTAGTTTAGTTGCATAGTCAGATATCTAGTTCTTGTGTAACAATTTAGACTTTAAGTTCAGTTAATATTTTGTAAGCTTTTGTTACTCCTAGCTTTGTATACTTAGCTATCCTTCTAGTAGTATAACAGTGTCCAATTCCTTTGCACGACCTCTTTTACACACAATTGACTGCTTACTATCTGGGTCTTTTTTAATACATAAGCTAACTACTTCCAGCACTGTGTTTTTAGTATTCAAACTAACTGCTTCCAGCTCTGGTTTCAAACGTTAACTGCTTACCCTTATCCTTGTATTGCTATTACTTAAGAATAATTGAACACCTGCTATCTATTTAACCTTTTGAAAATGACTGACTTCTTTATATCTTAACTAGTCCAACCCTTGATCTCAATTAATTAACTAACTTCGGTTTTGTCGGACTAACTGCTTCATTTCGCAATCATCACTCCAATATTCAAAACATTCTTCGTTACTTGTATTCGTTAGTTGTCAGTCTAGTTGTGTGAGTCCCCTAAGCTGTCAGTTCAGTCTAGTCGTGAATTCCCCTCCTAGCTCCAGGCATTTGCTTACCACCTCACTGACATAGCTAAGCTAACCACTTCTTTAGATTTCTGGTTCTCTCTTTCACTCTAAGTTGCACTTTACACTGTTCTGCAAGTTTCTTCTCAGTTCTCAGATTATCAGTTTCTCAGTTTTCACAATGATTAAGTTGTCAATACTTCACTACAACTTCTACTTCGAAAAGAGTTTTCAGTTCTCAACTACTGCCAATTTTATTTCTAATTGCATCATATATTATTTACATTCTTCGGTTCTTCCCCCAGACTGCTTCTTTCTTGTACTTATTCTTGCAATTCACTCATTCTCGACAACTTAATCGTTAGAATCGAAGCTTCATATATTGACTCACTTCAATATAGAAGACCGTCATACAAGGATACTTGGTATTTCAGAACAACAATTTGGCCTTCAACTTTATTGGTTTATCCATATTCTCTTACGCAAGCAGGTTACCTTAAATATAAGTTGGTGCTAGTTCAACTCTGCGACAACATTCTTCATTTACTTTAACAGTTCCGGTCAACAATCATTGCTTTATACTTCTTCTTCCGTAACCTGTTACAATCAAAATATTTGAATCTTTTGCAGAATTAGTTGGGCCCAATCAAAGCCACAACTAGCAACACCTATCTTGGTTAAAACCTTGCGAGTTACTCTAATATTAAAGAATCTTAAGTAATGAATATTTTAACGTGGAACTGTCAAAGAATCAACCGACCAACAACTATACAATATCTACGGGGTTTGGTCTTAATGTACAGGCCCTCTATTCTATTTCTCTCGGAAATCTTAACCAACGAAAATCATATGAATTCTCTCAAACATTATTTACAATTACGATTTCCAAGATTGGAAGACTGGGGGATTATGCTTATTATGGAAAAACAACCTGAATATGTGAATCTTACTCCATTCCTAAAGTTACATCCACGCCCTAATTACTCCTCCCCCACCTGGGCAGCCCTGGCTGTGCACCGGCATGAATGACCCATAACACCCTGATGTGAGAAAAGACCACTAGCAAGACTTTCCAACGATCTTCCCCAACATCAATCCTGCTACTCCATGGGTACTGCTAGGAGATTTCAACGACATAATGGATCAATCGGAAAAAAAGGGCGGAAGACAAGTAACGTATGTGCAGTCTCAACATTTTCTCACAATGATAAATCAAATGAGACTTATTGATCTGGAATTCCGAGGAGATCCATTTACATGGACAAACAATCAGCTTAGAAAAGATAATATTCTAGAACGCCTTGATAGAGTCATATCCACTCGGTACTAGAGAACAACCAACCCCCATGCAGGAGTTACTCATCTCCTAAGGATAGCTTCTGATCATGCCCCAATCTTGCTACAAACAAAAAACGATCGACTGGAGAGGAACAAAAAACTATAAGTTTGAACATCTGTGGCTCACTCATCCGCAACTCAAAGTGACATTGAGCCTTCTCTGGACCTGCAACTGAAGCTCATCATAACCAGTCACACTCTTACCGAATGGAATAAGGAAACGTTTGACCACCTCCCCACAATGATCAAGAATTCAACATCACAAATAAAGATAGCGCAACAAAAATGTGTTACCCGAAAAGGAAATGAGCATGACTATTGGTTATTGCGGGAAAATGAGCTTAGAAGTCACCATATCACTCTACTCCAATGTCATGCAACCTACTGGCACCAAAGATCCAGTATTCAATGGCTTCAATCGGGCGATAACAACACAACCTTTTTACACACTAAATCAACCATTCATCAAGGATATAACAACATAAACAATTACAAGACGCTCAAAATAATTGGGTAACCAATAAAGATGAAGTTATACACCTCATTCTGGACCATTATACTAAACAACATACGACAGCTCCCACAACGATAGATGTGGAGCTATTAAGAGAAATCACTCCAAGATTAACTCTCAGACAATGCGTATTGCTCACTGACGAGGTAACCCCAATGGAAATCAAACAAGCACTTTTCTCTATAGACTCCGAACGAGCTCCCGGGCCGGATGGCTACACCAGTAAGTTCTTCAAAACCTCTTGGGAAACTACTCATACTCAATTGATAGCTATGGTTCGTAGTTTTTTTAATTCACTAAATATTCACCCACTCATGAATCACACAAACCTTACATTAATTCTAAAAATTGAACATCCAACAAAACCATCACAATTCAGACCTATAGGACTTTGCAACGTCACTTATAAAGTCATTGCCAAAATTCTAGTCAACCGCATTAGACAGCTTCTCCCATTTTTGATAAGCGCTTACCAGAGTGCCTTTGTACCCAAAGATCAATTCACAATAACATAGCTATTACTGGAGAACTATTCCACTACATCAAATCTGCAACCCTAACCAAAGGTCCAAAAATAGCCCTAAAACTGGATATTCAAAAGGCATATGACAGCTTGGATTGGGGCTTCATCAAAACTTCCTTCACAAAACTAGGTTTCCCAACAACCTTTGTGGATTATATAATGCTCTGTGTAACAACAATCACATACTCAGTTAACATAAACGGTACTCCACACATATATATCACTTCGACAAGGAGTATAAGGCAGGGAGACCCGTTATTTTCTTATATCTTTATAATCTGCACAAAAATATTATCCACGAATTTGGGAAACTTGGAAAACAAAAAGATTATAGGAGGACTCTGTATATCTCAAAAAGCGCCACCCATCTTACATCTAATGTATGCGGACGACTTACTGATCACGTTTAAAGCATCAATAGAAAGCAACAATCATCTCAAAAATTTACTCAACTCCTACATCTCTTCAGCGGGACATGTAATTAATACTTCCAAAATCCACAATTACACATCATCTGAGATTGGACCAACATGTGGTGAACAATACACATCAATTATTCGGCATGCCAACCACATCAAACCCCCCTATTTATTTAGGGGTCCAATTCAAACAAGGAAGATCATCTCGGCACATTTTCGAACCTCTGCTCCAAAGGCTAGCAAGTGATAGACACATTTTTGTGTCTAAATTTGCCCCAATTATTTGTATTGTTAGTGCTCAATTTATACTTATTGTGTGATTTTTTGTGTTTGTAGAATAATTGGCTCGAAAAGGGCACCTCAACTTTGGATAAGGGCACCCAAGTGTTAAAGGCACTTGAGTTTTGGATAGGGGCACCCATTCTCTTTGATTTAAAACTGAAAAATGACGGGAAGTTGGTTTATGCGTGAGAAGCTTCCTTGAATTATTTGAGAAGCATTTTGGACGAGATTTACTCAGAATTCTTAATGGATTGGGATTAGTTTTGGCTTCTTGGATTAAAACAAGGATGGTAATTGACTCGGATCAAAAGGAAAATAGGTTTTCAATTTATTTTCGATAAAACAGGGAACCGAGAATATCTTGGGGATTTGTTAACTTTGGAAGTAACTTGCACAAATGGGGAGAAGATATATATTCTGTTAAGATTAGAAGATTTTGGATAGACTCTGATGACGCGTAAAAGGGTGGGAAGTCGACCAGAAACTGATTTTTCTTAGGATTGAAGTTAAACTCGATCTTGGTCTGTTTTGGAGAGTTGTTGGGAGTCATTATCGATTAAGGAAGTCTAGTTATGGTTTACAAAACCTATAAATAGAAGAGAGATTGAAAAAAAAATCATTCGAAGTTGAGCCGAAAAATTCAGGGAGAAAAGTTTAGTTGCAGACGGGTTGGAGAAGAAGAAGAACATACAACGTCTAAAAACAGTCGCAAACACCGTTACCTTTTTTACTTCGCGCAGAACCTGTAGTTTATTCGCTGTGTTAATTTTTCTCTTTAGCAACACAGAGAACACTCTCTGCAACATTTATATCGTATCAGTTTCCCTGAGTTATTATTTTTCTTCATCTTGTAACAGTCGTGAGCTATGAATAATTATTTTGAAAGAGTGATTATTATGAGGAGCTAAACCCCATTGCTGAGGCGATATAGGAAGCTATTTTTCCAATAATAAAGTGGTATATTTCTTATTTAATTAATTTTACAACTCTTTTTATGATTTTGCATTGATTTAAAATTGATTATATTATTTTTACTAAATAGTTGTGATTTCGTTTGATGGTTCATGCTTAGTCTAGATCTCTTGATGTTCCATGCTTCTGATTTACAACTATTGTTTTGAAATCTACTTATTGGCAATATTTTTAGAATCAAATTGAATGTGTAAGTTGCATGATTATTGTTATTAATTGAATCACTTAAAATTGGTTAATGGTGGAATCCTTAGTCTCAGTTTTCTTTATTTTCTTAAATCAACTTTTAATTTAGTTTTCTATCTTAGTATTTTAATTAGGTCTAAAACAAATCTTCACAAGTCCTAGGCGAACAAACTATTTTTACCACTTTTCTGAAACAATTAGCAAGGAAAACAAAAGGATGGATGACAAAATGCCTGACGCCTGCTGGAAGGTTAGTCCTCCTCAAAACTTCTCTCACACCTACCTCAAATCACCTCATGCAAAAAAAATTCTCCCGACCCATGTGCATAACCAGATAGATCGCATCACCATCAATTTCTTCTGGGGACATGATTCCTTGGTGAAAAAACTCTATCCGCTAGGTTGGGTTAAATTATCCAAATCAATATTAGAAGATAGACTCGGCATTAGGAAAAGTAGTGCACATGATAAAGCATTGCTTATGAAAAGGATCTGGAATTTGCATGACCATCCTGACTCCATCTTGGCCAGCCTATGTCGAGAGAAATATCTCAAACAAAAACCAAATTTCCGAAGCCCCCATACCATCCCCTCCTCATCCAGTGCATAATGGAAACAATTAACATACTTCATACCCATCTTTCAAAATCTTGTTTTCCATTGTGTTGGAAACGGATTAACAACCCCTATCCATGCTAACTAGATTCCACATCTCCCAAACCTTGACCCGGCATAGTGCTACCCTATCCAAACAATAACATATATCATTGATCCTCTTACTCACAACTGGATACATGATAAACTAGACAACCTACCGCCACTCGTATCCCAAAATATTATCAGCATCCACCTCCCCCAGAACATCCCCTAAGATAGGATTATCTGACCGCATTCAAAAACTAGAAAATACACTACTGCATCCGGATATAAATGTCCAACCCAGCAAGTGAGTCACTCCAATCACACCCCCCTCTCAATATCTAAATTCTTGTGGACCTTATCATGTCCACCAAAGATACATCTTTTCTTTTGGAAAACAATCAATGAAGGTCTATCCACCTTTTCCATCATATCTCGCATCCAACTCACCAACTCCAATCTATGTCCTCAATGCAACATTGAACCATAAACGACCGACTACTTACTCCTACATTTTCCAACAATAACTTTAACCTGGAACACCCTCCTTTCTTATCTCTCAAACAACTATCCTTCCAAAAATCCCCTCCCGACTTCTATAACCTCCCAAACAACCATTACTCAACTCTTAAAAAAACCAGGCCCACCCTCAACCATAACCTCCTTCTATTTTCTCTTTTGGTCTCTCTGGCTAGCTAGAAATGAGCACATGTTCCGACATACCCAATCAACATCGGATAATATTGTATCGGAAACACTTAAACATCAACATGAATTTTCATGGAAAAAGGAGGCCCTGCCTCCTATAACACCAGGAGATTCACCGGTTACTATCCTATCAAACGCCGCAAGAAGAACAACAACCATCTCAGTAGGATGGACCAGTCCTAGCTTATAATGGATTTAAATCAACACAGATGGAGCTGCCAGAAGACACATAGACTTGGCAGGTACATGAATCATCTGCAGAAACTCAGAGACGAAAACCATTTTGGTGCTAGCGCAACCGCTTGAATCACAACTGCCTTAACAACTGAAACTTGGGCCATGTTGTTGGCCTCCAGAACTGTAAAAGAAAGACAGTGGCCAAAAGTCATTTTCGAGACGGATTCAGAAAACCTCCTAAGATTCGTAGCCTCTCCCACGAAACCACCTTGGTATATCCCAGGCATGATCACGGAGATAAAGATAAGAATGTGCCAAATACTTCACTGCAATATTCAACACAATAATAGGGAGGGAAACCAAGCAGCTGATGGACTCGCTAACCACACCGCTGACGACAGTCAGGAGGAAAATTTGTTGGCAAAAATCTGGGACCAGGTAATCCCAACCTTTCTTAACCAAGTTGTATTAAATGATTCTATAGATACTACATATCCACATATAATCTGTCTTTAGTCTTAATAAAATACTACCTCCGTTTCAGGAAAAGAGTTACTATCATTTTTTCAAATTGGTCTATTTTTAGACTAAAATGAAAAAGTGATAGTAACATTTTTCCAGAAACGGAGAAAGTATATGCTTCAAAAAAAAACTTTTGTGTCAAACGGACCCTGAGTCGGTAAAAAACCCTTTGGGTCAAGAAAGGCCTGGCCTGGCCTGGAAATCGGGACACAAGATATCTGACCCTTAAGCGACATGTACTTTTCTGCACTAAACCAAACAACCCCTTCGCCCATCCACTCTCTCTAATACCCTTAAGCATTTCATATTTTTTTCCCTCTATCTCTTCCTCCACTCTCTCTGATTCCCAAAATGAAAATTCTGTAAATTACTAAACATATAGATTCTTTGTTCAATGGCTACATTACTTGAATCAATTCCAATTCCTCGTCATTCGAATTCTCGAACCACGATTTCTGGTGGTAGAAAAGCTTATCTCTCCTCCTTACAGAAGAACAGTAGACTACCACCAAGCAAAATACATCACCATCCAGTTTCCTACGCAGCTCAGGATACAAATTCAAAAGGTTGGGTTTTTTTTTTTTTTTACGAATTTCATATTTTACTCATTCTTTTACAATGTGAGTATTGTTTCATTTTGGGAATTTCTATAATAGATTTATTGAGAAGTCTATTATCTAATTTGTTGAAAATAGTGCATACTTGGTAAATTAGTTGATATATGTGTTCCTAATTTGTAGGAGTTTAGTGTTTGATATAGTAGGGTTTGTTAGTGGGTCACTGAAGTTGTTTTGAGTATCATGTTCGTCAAAGGTTGTTGATTGTCTTTTGTTGTTTGGATAAAGGCAGTTGCTATAGTCTGTTATGTAATTTCAGTAGAAGTATTCACAATTAATTCTGTGTGAATTTCTTGTGTTGCTCCTCTTTACTCTCCACTAGACCTGTTTTAAGATTTAGAAATCATTGACTTACAGTTCTAGTGTTTAATTGGCTTCACTTAGCAAGACTAATATGTTTACTTGCAGTTCCGAGAAGGAATGCCGTCGCTTTGATGTTATCAAGTTTTCTCATATCACAAACTGGTCTGGGTGGTATTGCTTTATCTCAGCCATTAACTGAGTTCAGGGAATATTTAGATACTTTCGATGGTTACACATTCAATTACCCTAAAAATTGGATTCAAGTCAAAGGTGCCGGTGCAGATATATTCTTTAGGGATCCATATGTTCTCGATGAAAACATATCTTTGGAGATATCATCTCCTTCTTCCTCCAATTATAAGAGTGTCGAAGATTTGGGTCCTCCACAAGCTGCTGCAGAGAAAGTGCTAAAACAGTATTTGACAGAATTCATGTCCACGAGACTTGGAGTGAGACGAGAAGCCAACATTGTTTCCACGTCATCAAGGGTTGCAGATGATGGAAGGATGTACTATCAAGTTGAGGTAACAAGTTTCTTTATAATTTTTCTTTGATATTAATATGCAAGGGGTTCGCATTGTAGGGATCCACTTATTCATTTGTTTGCCATTCAGTCTTCTAGTGTGGCACTTACTGCTTACCCATGACCCAATTTGCTTATATGTATTAGATGATCAGACTTATCCAGTAAGATTATTATCTGGTAAACTAAAAATATGGCTGATTCTGCCATTGGTGTTCAACAGTCTCTTCTACGATGCTTCGATTGTACAGATCCCATGGCTACTATTGTCTGGTTAATCACATGCCGTATGAGTGAGTTGAAAAAAAAGCATTGCCCCCCTTACGCCATGGGGAAAGTTTGAGCTGTTTCACCATGTATGTTCTCGAAGGTGACATGGGACACATGCACCGTACTACATTTTGTTAGGCATACATTTATTGTGATTTTTCTTTGCATTTGTAAATCTTCTACGATGTTCCGTGTAGGTAAATATCAAGTCATATGCAAGTACTAACGAGCTAGCCATAATGCCACAAGATCGAGTAACACGGCTTGAATGGGACAGACGCTACCTCTCAGTCCTTGGGGTTGAAAACAACCAATTATATGAATTGAGATTACAGACGCCTGAAAATGTTTTCTTAGAAGAGGAAAGTGATCTTTGTCGAATAATGGAATCCTTCAGAGTTATGAAATTGAATGTTTGATGATTTATTTATTTTTGCAATATATGAACATTTGTAATATATTTTCAAAGGTTCTTCTCATTCTTTTTATTTCAATTTATTGTGTTTATGTAGATTCGCTGAAGCAAAAATTTTCCATTCGTAATACTTTTTGTGATTATCTTGTGTATGACAACTGCACTAAAACCCAATTAATCAAATAATTTTGTAACAATAGATGAGGTTGGACACAATGAAATTCAAGAGCAAATTTTTGTTTCCAAATTTCTCATCTGACGGACTAGAGCATATAAATGCCAGGGTTGCCAATTTGTTTCTGGAATAGACCTGAATCCGGACTTGGACCTTGGTAATTAATTCTCTTTTTATTGCATAATCTTGTTGTTGTCTCCCTACAGTCCACAGTCCAACCATTTTCATCTCAAACTCTGTTTGTTTTTGATAGTTTTGCTTATGCTTGTATTTGGGCATATATCCCTAGTGTTCGTTTCCTTGATGTTATTATTCTGTATTAGAAAAACAGAAAAATCAAGGTTACATAAGATAAGGAGAACCGTAAGAAAGACGTTCCCTATTCAACTCTTACAGAGTCCACAATTTAAAAATCAAATTCCAATTCCTCCTAAGTTTGGGAATATTCATAAAGAAATAAAGTCATGAACTAGTCAAATTTGATAGTTTTATACAGCCGGCGGTAAATTTCAATGGCATGCCATTGAATCTAGTTGAATGTGTCATGAACTCGGTTATTTCCACTCATACTCACTTAGCTAATAACAAATCTTCTTCATTTGATTACAATAACATCATTTTCGGTTTCTTTTTCTCATTCCCTATTTAAGACAAAACGCGCGCCAATGTTTTTCAGAGGAGTCCATCATGCAATTTTGCTTTTCCCAAAAATTGGTTGGCTTGGGTAAGACCAAAGAGCATAATTAGTCTGCTATTCCAGTGGAATTCAAAACGGTTTCAAAGGGAAAGCTCATTTGGAAGTTCTTGCTTATAACTTTCTTTTGGATTATGCGGTAAGATAGAAACCAAAGAATTTTTAACAACGAAAAGTAGGAGGAAGAAGATTTGGTGTTGAAGAAGATTAAAGCAATCTCTGCTCCATTCGGAGTTTGGGTTTTCAACTGGGACTCATTTTTCTCATGGAAACCACTTAGCTTTGAAGTTCTGTACTGTTTTTTAAGCTTTTGTTTTCATTTTTGCTTTTCGTTGTAGTTGCTCTTCTTTAATTGACCGAGGTTGAGACCTCGTCTTCCTGGTCAGCAGCTTTCTTTTCTTCTAATGAAATCTCATTTTCAGAAAAAGAAAAGGTAGAAGTAGAACCGTCAATTTGATGGTTCTTATCTTATCCCTAGATATGTCATCGGTCAAACGTCGTGATATCATCATTCTATACATGTAATTTTTTAGGGAAAAATTCGTGTTTATTATAAGGGAAAGTTGACTATAGTATAATTTATTAGGCTTTCGTTCAGCATTGGGCGGATTGAAAAACAGAATTTATTTCCCCTCCAAATTAATTTTAGGCCCACTCATTTTATTTAGACCTACCATTAAAAAATTAAAATATAGTTATTATACAATAAAATCATAACCTTCTTATTTAATTATTTTTGTTAATCATTAATATATTTAATAAGTATTAATTAATATAAATATTAATTAAATTATTGGTGATTTAAATTGGATTACAGTTACTGTTAGATGGTAAGTATTGGAGAAGTTTTTTTTTTTTAAATTTAAAGAAAGAGAAGAAGTTGAGGAAAACTAAGATTTAGAATTTTGGTAGCAAAGAAGAAATTTGATTGTGTCGATGTATATTCTAGTGGTGAAGAAAAAGTGGGTGCATCTACATATCGCAAATCAAATTATCGTGCTTTTGATCCTACCGATTTGGAAATTTTTGTTGGACGAACAAGAACGTGTGAACCAAAGCATAGATGAGGATTTTAATCAAGCAAATGAAGATTTAAACGGAAAAATAAAGATCTTAATGCTTCCAACTGTCATGTATATGTGTTAAGGATCTCCAAACATGTATTTGTAGTCTATAATCTCCAAAAAAGTGATTTTTTTTTGTAAATTTTGAGCTATTTTCTGGTCTACGTGTTACCCAGAATTGGCGGTTACGATGATACCACAACCGCCGATTCCACATCTTCTCAGAAATTACGACCCAGAATCGGCAGATATGGCCATGAACACGACCGATTCTGGTTCAGTTTTGGGGGAATTGGTAGGTCAAATTATCGACTTTTATGGACACCCATATCGACCGATTCTAATCGAATTCTAATAAAAAATTGGACAGAAAAACTGCGTTTTAGTGAATGCTAGAATTGGCACACAAGTCAGTTCATGTGTGCCGATTCTAACACTTGGGGATTTCCCCCCCAAAATAATGGCTGGTTAGAACCGGTGGATGTGTATAGACCCAAAGGACGATTGTTAAGAATCGGTGGATAAGTTTGTTACTTAACTGCCGATTGTGTTGGAATAATTTTTCGATTTATATTGTAGATTTTTCAAGTGCTCGACGACGACCAACCTAAACCCGTGTTTAAGATGGGGCCTGATACTTCTTCCCTCTGCTATACTGATTTGGTATGGAAAAAGAAGGACGATGCAAGACAATGGTTTCTGGACAAAGGCTTGGAGTTAAAATGTGCATTAATCTTAGGCCGCCATTCGAGGCGTGATCGTTTAAAAATTGTTTGCGAGAGAAGTGGAAAGAATGAAATTCACAGAGTAAAGGGCAAACTGTATGTGAAGAGGATGTCGAGGGTCTACACGAGTAAGTCAAGGAAACATGATTTTTCGTTTAAGATTATAGTACGTAGACTCAATGGTGTATATAAGCTTTCTAAAGTGAACAATGGTTATCATAATCACGATGAATGTTAGTTGAATTATTCGACACTCTCCATAAATAAAATGAACTTGCTTACAATAGTAAATTACATAAAATAAATCTCTATTTATTTCCTGCTGCGAGATTCAATTATGGATGCATCTTCGAAATGGCTAAATGGTTCGCCTCTCCATATGGTATATTCCTTTTGCGCTACAAACTTGTCCCCTTTGTGTTTAGCTAGGAACTCGTTGTAATTGTAGCACAATTTTCTAACCGCTATTGTGCGAGAAGAAACATACTAAACCCCATAAGATAAAGGTGGTTTCCTGTACTTACCGTCCCACTTGGGCATGAAAAGACCCATAGTAACAAGATTCCAGAAAAGTTTTTCAGGTCGACTCTCTTCGGGAAGAACCAACACGATGTAATTTTTTTTTACCCATTCAATGTCTATCTTAATATCCGCATCTAGTTCCTTTTGTTTGATTCAGTCGTTAATTTGTTTGACGGCCCATTTGAGTATCTCTTCTTCCATAGCATCAATTGATTTGGTAGTTGATGATGATGGGTTAACCATTATAGTAGGATTTGTTTTGAATGAAGCGGTGAATGATGGAAAAGGATTTCTTTAAATGAAGTAGTGTATGATGGAGAATGGGTTGTTCTATTTATATGCATAAAGACCAAACGACTACATTTTCGAAAAAGAACTAGTCGTTGAGTCGATGTTTGACCATGTGCAATGAAAAATAAGACATAAGACGTAATTAAACCATTTGAATCGAATTTACCAATTCAAATTGACTCAATCATAAGACATAAGTAAAACCATAGTTAGTTCATTCATCCATAAAACCAATTAAACCTTGTGGTCATTACAAACCTTAAAAAGAGAAGCATAATCTATTGTTTCCATATATATAAACATCCTAACTAAATCATGTTCAACACCCTCTCAGTTATCACCATCAGCGGCATCCTTTAGATAGAACAACGGTAAGCAGTCTCTCCATAATTCCATATCCTTTCTTATGCTTGTTGCAACACGAAGAACCTTGTCAAGTTCCTCCAAAGAGAGTTCTTCAAGTAGCTACATTACTTGCTCCAGCTTTGTCTCGTTTCCAAAAGCAAACTTGTATAGGCTTCGCACAATATTTGGCTCTGTTTGTCTCTTTATATCAGCTAAACTGACATGTGTGTAATCGGCATTCCTCTTGCGATTGTTATCCATGTATACAAAGATTAAATTGAATAACAAAGATAAGTATGGATAAAGATAAGAAAAAATCAAAAAATATCAAAAACAAAAATTATCTATATCACTACTGGTGTTGTTAATTGCTACCAATTGACAACAACAACTACTACTACAAGTTCTAGCAATCAGCAATCACTAATTCAATTAACACCAAAAGTTTAACCACTAAAATGAACACATTAGAAACGGTGGATAAGGCAATGTGTATCCATCGATTCTAACATTAAAAGTGGACAGAAAAATAACATATCCAGAATTGTTGGATACGACAGATCTTATCCATTGATTCTCAACAGAGAAAAGTAAAAAAATGAAACAATAGAATCGTTGGCTACGGTTCGTCGTATCTAACGATTCTGGATAAGCAAGTGTCTCATCCAACGATTCCAGTATGATTTTTTTTTTAAATGAAAAAGTAGAATCTGTGGATACGGTCTGATGTATCCAACGATTCTGGGTACGATAATTTTAATCCAGGAATACAAAACAAAATTGTTCGATATGGAACCACCGTATCCACCGATTTGGATGCATGTTCTTCATGTTCATGAAGATCATACCAGAATCGGTGGATACGATAGATCCACATCGAACGATTCTGGTAAAAATTCAAGAAATTGATTCACAAAAAGTAAGATTTAAACACTTAGATCAATCAAAAATGCTATTAGAAGTATGGGTTTATAAAGATTTACCTTGTAGATCGAATGAGATGGGAGATCCGAGATTTTTTTTGGAAAAAATTGGATTAGGGTTTTTAGAAATTGAAAAGTTTGATGTAAATATAAAGTTTTTTTTTTGTTAGGGTTTTGATAGATTTGGAAATTAGTGAAAAGGGGAAAAAATCTATTTATATTATAATTTTAGTATTAGGGTTAATTAATGAGTAGAGGGTAGTTTAGTATTTTTGATAATATCTAATTAGAAACCCCTTATCTTACTCTCTACTTGGGAGCAAAATTGGGTAGGCCTAAAATTAGCTAGGTTTTCCTCGACAATTGTTGTCTTTGAAATTTAATTTTTCGTATTGCACTTTACCCTACTAACGTTAGTTACATCCAATGGGATTCAATGGCAAGAACAGTGGTAGCGATGTCACAACCGTGGGGTACAAGCACCACGTTGATAGTTGAGACATAGGCAATGCTAATGGCATCAAGAGTTGTGAAGGAGAGGAAATAGAAAAAAGTACAGTTAAAAAAGGCTCGTAAAATCTCCTTCGATTCATACACTCTGATGCGGAACCGCCATAGTATATAGCTGAAATGATTAGAGAAATTAAACAAAGAATACCTCAAATTCCCCCATATACTATCCAGCACAACTACAGTTTCGTAAATCAAGTGGCGGACGACAGTCAAGTGGGAAATCTATCTACAACAATATGGGGTCCAAATACCACCTTCCCTTTTAAATCAAATTGTATTAAATGATTCTTAGTGTGTGACATACCCTTGTGTAATCGCACTTTAGTATCTCAAATATAATTCATGCTTCATAAAAAAACTAACTAACTACATCCGCCCCACATAACCTTATTATTCCAAATCAGAGCTTGGAGAACTTCCCGCGCATGAAGACATTATTTTGAAGAAAGAATTAGGGTTGTATAAAACAGGTACATACACTAGTACAAATTTGGGCTTATGTGACAGTTAAAAACTGCCACCAAAACATTTATGTGACAGTTTTGAAAAATAATTGCACTGTCATTAAAGCCTCTGTTACGTAAGGGTCTATAAAAAACTGTTACGGAATCATGACTATAAGTATCAGTTTTTTCATAAACCTGTCATTGTTGACAACATACAATAATATTTTCTAAATAAAACTGTCATTGGTAACTTAATTTCTTTTACTAAGGTGACAGTTTCTCCATAAAAACTGTCATTAAAAACTTAATTTCTTAGACTAAGATGACAGTTTCTTCATAAACCTCTCATTATTGACAAATTACTGTAACATTTTTTTAAGAAAACTGTCATTAAAAACTTAACTTCTTAGACTAAGATGACAGTTTCTTCATAAAACTGTCATCAATAACTCAATTTCTTATACTAAAGTACCAGTTTCTTTATAAACCTGTCATTATTGGCAAATATCAGTTACATTTTCTAAATAAAACTGTCATAGAACAGTCAACTTTGTAGAAGGCTAATTTGTAGCCAGCTAGTTCATGATACATTTGGCGGTGACATGCTCAGTCAGATATTAATATCGAGATAATTATGGAAAGATAATTTATCTTTTATTAAAATTATCATTAGATTACTTAATAATCTGTTTAACATATAGCTAAGGAACTAGTAAGTTCAAACAAAATAAGTTAACTAGAAGTGAATGTACTACATAATTCAAAAGACTTGATGGAAAGAATGGTCTAAAGAGAAGCGATCATCATTTCCATTGCTTGAATGACTTGAGGAACCATAACCTTGATTGGCACCTGTGATTCATATGCGCAACAACCATTAGAAAAAAGATTATGTTGCAAAGAAAGAGAACATTTTTTATTAACTGGGACACTTCCTTGCTAAAGAACTGCAGTTTTCTGTGTTCACATGCACATGAGAGAGTAACAACCTTTAAGTGTAAAAGATAAGGATACAAAATATTCCATGCTCCAAACTTCAATAGGAGTTGAGGAAAAATATAGTAAGTCGAAATGAAATAAGATCTGTTCTAACCGTGTTCATCACTTACATTGGACTGTTCTGCAGCGGCGATGCAACCAACAATCAAGGGAGCTCCTCCGTGCTTTAAGGAACTAGAATGGATCTGGAAATGGGATTAAACATATTATATTCATGAGCTATGTGGAATTTTCACATAAGATACCTAGGGAGATCCTCAAGCACCTATGCTTCCCAAGAAAGTGTCCCACAGGGGAAGCGAACGACCGGTTACAAAATAATTTAAGCATACCATTAAATAGTAAGTATGAGACATTTGATACTCCAAACAAGGACTAACTTCACTTTACCTGCAAAATGGAAGGACTTTTTTCTTCCTCTGCAACAGCAACACCAACTTCAACTCCTTCCAGGTTATAAAAATTGAAGGCTCCAACAATATATCCACCATTCTCTGCATTCTATAAAGTGAATTTTTGTTATGGTGATACCATTTAGGTAACGAAAAGTAAACCTTTCTACCACATGCAAAACAATTAGTTATATAATTTCAGCAACAAGGTCTTACAAGCAGGAGATCCTTCGTGGAGGCTAGTTTAACAGGACAAGCCCAATTTTTTACAACTTCGGCGACCGCACTACTATCACCAACATTACCTAAGGCAGGCAAGAAAAAAGGTCTCAAGTCTCAACTGAAATATAATATTCCCACTGAAACTCAAAAAACAGAACCATAAATTAGAAATCACTTACCAGGAAAAACAATTTAGGGAACACCAGGATGCCGACTTTCAGGCCCTAGTTGCCATAAGGGGACACCAGCCAAGGCTTGACCAACGACTTTCGCATGCCGTGCTTCCAAGGCTTTTGTAGCAAGATCATATGAGGTGATGCCGCCCTGGATAAATAATCACATGATTTACATGTTATATGAATATATACATATTTGATCTTATGGGACAACAGAATCAGACATAGGTTATAAGAGAGGAAAAAAAAATATAAAGTTAAGTCAACACACCCAAGATAAAGTCGATTAGTCATAAATATCATAGCATTATTTAACTAGATCATACGATTCATGCAATTCTACAATGCCTACTTTAGATTTCCAATTATGACCATTTGCTGAGTCAACACATCATTGGAGAAATTAATTCAGACGGGGATACAATTTTCTCAACCAAAGAGAAAAAACAAGCAGAGGAGAGGAAAAGAGTGAAGATTTTTCTATCATCTCCAAATTATCTGGGAAGAAACAACAGTTAATTATTTTTAACCTTTTTGAGAGGTGATGTATCAAGCAAAACAATCCCTAGTAAGATTTTGAAATATTTTAGACAATCTAAAGAAATGAACTGAAGGAGTCCAGAAGGCTCATTTGGTCTCTTGGAAACAAAGAGAAAAAAATACCTTGGACTACCTTAATAGCAATACCAAAAACAAAAAAAAAAACAAAAAAAAAAGAAGAAAAAAGAAAAGAGTACCTTTGCAAGAATATATCTAGGACATGTAGTTATCCGTCTAACAATTTCCACCAAGGCAGAGCTAACTTTGAAATTTATTTCTAAACTTTCGGAAGGCGCTGTAAATGAAAATGGAAAGTTTTTTAATTATAACTTGTTAACAGTGGCAGAGTAGAGGAACCCTTCCATAACTTAGATCAAATTATAATACTTCCATAAAGCCAGCAGTTAAAATTCTATTCCTTCTTTCCTTCGGATTTAACTATTCCTTCATTAAATTTTAGGTATCCTTTAAATGGTAATACTAAGAAAATTAATTTAGTTGTTTATCTTCAAAACTAGTTCGATGTGCCCATATTGCTAACAGAAAACCTTTGTACAATAGAACATTCATCTAATCATGCTAAAAGAAAGTTGAGTTAAGGAAAAGAAGACTGACTGCTTCCTGTTATGAGCTCTCTACTGGTCATTATTAAAGTGTCTTTACGAGATCTGAGAAACACATCTTCCATTTCAGCTGCCTGAATGATCTCCTGCTCTCGCTCATCTAAAGACCTCATTGCTAGTTTATCAACTAGATATCTAATGAACAGAGCAAAGAGGAAATTGCGTTAGTTTCAGAGGTAACGATTTTTGAGTGCAAAATGGTGGAGAAACTACAACCAAAAACTAATCATTTGTGGACTTGAGTGTATAATTGACGAATATCTACACTAAAAAAAGGACAACATAAATCAGTAGTATCACCTCTATGGTTCTTATTATGTGCCCAGCTATGCTTTCAGCTCTTCGACCTGCAGAAATTATGACAGCTTAGCGAACCGGAAAAAAAAGGAAAAAGAGAGATGAAAACTCTTTAAATTACAACTTTATACCTGCTTTGTGGTCTTGGGAACATATGACCCTACAATGATGAGACCATCATTCCTTTATGTATTTGTTTCTAAATCTTTTGGCACGATTGGAGCCTTTGGTCTTATTCCCATACGAGAAGACACAAAACTTGCAGCAGTTCGACATAAGAATCGCTTACCCCTCAGTTCCGCCTGTCAGTTAAATAAAGACTATAAATTGGATTTCCGTGTCAGAAGAAAACTAATGGAGGAAAAAGGTTAACATCGTATCTGCCTGTCAGTTAAAGACTATAAACTTCCAGCCATCTCATCAACACCCTTAACATCACTAAATTTTGTACTGGACTCCATGCTAATTATAATAGAACACAGAAGATAATTAAGAGCAAGTATTAGACAGATCTGGGTGCCAACACAGTAATGGCAATAACCTGAGAAGATTTTGTAAGCAAAAAGATTAGCTTTTCGACTTCTTTATTATACCAAAATCCCCTTCTTTAACTCCATTATCACCTGCAGAAGTTTTAATAGATTCAAACCCAAGTGGGATTCTATCACAGTGAGACCTAATAGCTTTATTAAATTCATTCCAGCATTTTTGAATTCTAGAACAATGTTTACTCAGAGATAAGGAAGCGAACACCTTGGGCTTCTATTAAATTCATTCCAGCAAAATCCAAGTACTCAAACACATGCTATGCCTAAACAAGGGAAGGCGAAATAGATAAAGACAGCTATCATTTAGCAAGACTTCACCATTTTACGAATAATTAGTGAGAGAGAGAAAAGGCACCACTGTATCAAGGGCGTGATCTCTTGTTGCTGCAAGATGGACATTTGTATTGCTTGATATGTTCATCCCTAGCTGGATTATCTTCACACATTTTCCATGGAACCATTTCTGAAGATGTCACAGCAGATCCAGAACTCATCATGTGCATAGTTTTCACTACATGCCCCACATAGAGCATCCCCATGTTCATCCTCTTCTTCGTCCTCTAAACCCTCATCGTCTTTCCTTGGAGGTGGTGTTGGCTTGGCATACTTGGTGGGATGAGGCTCAGATGCTCGTTGTTTTATAGGAAAAAGAATGAGAATGCAAATAAATGAAACACGAATGACCATAAAGCATTGACAATGACATGGGATATCCACACAATTATCGCGTGCAGTAACTGCAAAAACATACAAGGCTTATGCCATCGGCAAAAATGCAGTATGAGATTAACAGTGTAACGGCGACAATCAATGAAATCAAGACTGCCACACGTCTTCCAGACTTTGTATGGACGATTGCTGGTAGTTGGACAATAAAAAATGGGATGATTGATAGAGCCATTATCCTGGCAGCATAGCTTGTCCAGATGTCGGTACTAACACCTGACTTTACATATCAAAATATAAAAGTTGATGATCACATTTTATCAAGTATATAAGACAATCGAAAGGTCCACAAATTACTCTAGACCTTATAACATTACTATTAATTGTTAAACACTGCATGTATTAGACTATTAGTATGTCCAAATAGTCCATATTCTCATTAAAAAAAATATGGACTTTGTTTGAGTATGCTACCTATATATTACAGAAAGAAACTTGAAAGATCTATACAAGAATGCAAAGACTAAAACAAATGCTTTCAACTAGGCTTACATATCAAGGAATAATAATAAAACAAAAAAAGAAGCATTTGTGCCGGTAGATCTCTAAACTTTTGCATGCAAACACATGAATTTTAGCATTACAATAGATAGCTAACCTGTTAAGCTTAATCCTTTTGTATTCTTAGAATCTTTAGCTTTTGAATCCTCGATGTCGCATTTTCCAATGATAACACAAGATCCCCATAACACTGTAAGAAGCATGACAGTGGACCCAGCTAACAAACCCATACCCACCAAGACCTGAGATTGAGCAACTTCTGTGCTTCCAAAAAGACCAGATACTGTAGAAACAGAGTAGATAGATGAACCATTCGTTAAGAGATCAGATAAGAACTCAAAGTCAATCAGTTAAAGTTAAAATTTCAAACACAAATGAATTGTGTAATGTTTTCCATGAGTTCGTAAGTTATACGCAACTTTTAAACAGTAAAAAAAGAAGTCAAAACCAGATTATTCTCTTCAAATTATTAAATGCGTTTCTTATCAAGTACAAATAATTATTACCTGTGCATTTTTATAATCTCCATCAGAGACAACAATTGCTGATCTAATTGCTCACTCATGTTGGCAAACCAGTGAAGCCCATCTAGTACCTTTTCCTGTTCTGTAACCTGCAACAGAAATATTTGGGCACGTTAATGCTAGCCTGTGTAAATAAAATACATACAAACATAGCTTGAAAGATATATGAATTCAAATCCTTCATCTATGTTGAGTTGGATATGAACCTGTGTTCTTTGGCCTCCCCCTTTTAGCATCAGGTTATTAAGAGGACAATTGCCAACTTGAAGAGTCAAGCTGCCAAAAAAGGCAATGAACTCTTTATCACCAAAACTATAAAGTATTGCACCTTCAGATCAACTTGAGCATTCTAACCAAACATACTACACTAGTATCCTTGATCAACTTAAGCATCCAGAAATTTGTATCATCAAAGCCATCTCCAGCTCTACTCAAAAACTGGCAGTGAACAAATAAAGAAAACAAAAAAAAAAAAATATATAAAACACCCAAAGGTTAACTACCAAATCAAAGAGAACCCATTACAATAAATCCCGAGACTTCCCCAATTTCGAATTTCAGAAAACTTAAATCAGACCATACATAGTAGTTGTCAAGAAAAAAAATCAGAACACATGCATTTACAGAATTTCAAGAAACAAAATTTCACCTCTGTTAACAAAACGTATTTCAGAAAACTCTGATTTTACCTCTATTGACAAAACCCATTTCAAAATCAGAGAAAGGAAGACGAAGAATTCTGAAATCGATCTTCATCTTACCTCACAAATGCAAGCTCATCGTTCATTCTCCAGAGTGTTCTGTCTAGATTCTCTAAAATTAACAGAGATTTGTAAAAATCCTAACTCCAAAATCTCTAATTTTATCAGAGATTTATAGAAACCCTTACTCTGAAATCTCTAATTTAACAGAGATGTGTACAATCCCTAAAATTTGATATAAGTAGAATATAAATAAATTGAGTGAGATTGAGGAATATTCGGTAAAATTTGGGTAATATTTCAGGGAGATGAAAAGAAAAAAAAAAGAGAAGGGACATGTCCTCCTGGATTTTGCTGTTTATTCCATCGTCAGTTGTGACTGCATGTTAACCGTGAAGAAACGAAGAGAAGAAACAAGAGATGGGATTTGCCTGGGTAAGGTCGTCTTTAAGATAACTGATGTGAGAGGCGAAGATGTCGAGATCCACTAACAGAAGTTATAAAACATACCTCCCATAGTACATCCCACTCTTCGGAAAAAAAAACTAGGAACTCAAACTAACAACATCGTGTGTAATTGAGAATGCTTTATGATACATTATATGAATAAGCGCTGTTTTGGATCAGAACTGTCATCTATAGTTATACACTTTTATAACAGTTTTTATATAAAACAGTTGTAATAGCTTAAGAATAGTAACAATTTATAACTGTTATTATACATCAATGTACACTAACATTTTTCTACAAAAACTGTCATCGCATAGTTATTAAGTAACAGTTAATAAACTGCCACGATTTTTCACCATTATTAGTGTGAGTTTTAGTAAGAAACTGTCGCTTATATCTCGTAGTTTATTCTTTTGTGACAGTTAATTTGTGAACTTTCATGATTTAGGATTTTGAAGTGTCACCTAAGCCGAAATTTGTACTAGTGATACAATTAGTATAGGTTGGGTAAAGTGTGTCATGATAAATTAAAATCCAAAATAACTACTGATGGAGAAAAGCTTATTATCTACCTCAGTACGACTAGACCAATATCAAATTTATTTATTTTTGTAAAAATGGTTTCTTCCTAATAATTTACATTAGGTTGTTGTATTTGGGGAATAATATGTTTGGGGGTCGATCACTCGGCACGACTGAGTAGTGTTTGTTTATGTGGATTCCATATTCCATATGTCCTCTTAAATCCAAAGATCTAGTAATGTTCTTGGCGGTAATCCCAAGTCCAAATCTAGGAACTTTAGAAAGTATGTAACTTGAGTATAATACTCCTTGAAGAGCAACGAATCATTAAGGACAAGATGCCTCCTTAAACCTATAAATCAGTGGTTTTTAGCCTCTAAGATAAGGACCTTGGTAAGATCCCATTAGGTCTTGGAATGTTTTCTCCCATTCAATGAAGTGCGAGTTCTTTTTCTTGTATCTTTTTACTTGTATTTTAGCTTAGTATTGAGTTCATCTCTACTTAGGTGTAGTTGTTAGTTTTTTAACAACTACATTTTGACACCGACTAAGGGAATATTCGACATAATGTTATGCAATTAGTATAAAGTCTTTTGTTTGATTGTTTTAGCTTGATTTTCGTTTCATGTAGCACTTGCTAGTCTTCTTTTCACTTACTTCCAGTAGATTGCTTTACTTTACGTATTAGTTACGTTATTCACTTTAATAAAATCACAATTAGATATGAGTTCAATGCTTGAGGAATGCATATATGAAAACTCATCCAAAGATTACAACCAAAGTCTTCGTGACTAAGTTAGCACAATTTTCAGACAAAAAACTGCCAATTATTTTCGCATTGTTTATTCATGCAAGAAACATATGTTTTCTAAAATACCCATCTTTTACTTTCATTAATAAAAAGTAGCACTCCGAGCACAAACAAGTGTATCCGTAATGCGTATACGAACCGGATATTAGCTTGGTGAAACGTGAAAAAGTTGTGATCATCGCGTATAGTCCCAATACCGGAGGCAGCGTGAGTTAATTTTCATTTTGCTAATAAATAACTAAGACACATACACCTACACCTACGGAGTTTTCATGTATATATTCCTCGAGCACAGAACTCATAAAAAAAAATCTTTTGTACGGAGAACACTTACGTTTGCTAAAATAAATAATTGTGGTGCATAGACTTGCTGAGTAATAACTATGTTTGCATCTGAAGAAACACTTCAGGGTACGTCGAAATCCGGATACCAGAGAAACATGGAGAAACAAATTAAAAACCCCTTCATCAGCCATATCACCTCAAAGAACTAGCCCCACCACCACGACATCGGCGTTGTACAACCGAAAAATAGAAAATGGGGAAATATAACGGCACAAACAACTGGTAAAAAGCGCAAAGAACTCGAGGAGGTGAGCATTCCGCTCCCAGCAATGACAGGTTTAGAACAAGAATACCATGCCATTCTAGAAAGGATTGAACATAAGGTTAAAGAAGCAACCCTCGAATGTAAGAAAGAAATACCACAACAAACCGGTGACAATAGGACGAGGAGATACAAGTGCAAGAACATGCAGATTTAGACAGCAGAATTAGCAAGCAACAAAGTAGCTCAGTCGCAGAGTAATTATACGAAATCAAACTCGACGCAATCTTGAGCCACTTAGACCTAACTAGTTATGTTGCAGAATAAACAATGACCATAAGGACTTTAATTGAAGCAATAATAGTAGAACCGCCAACACAAAACAAATAAACGGATCCATGCAGAGATAACCAGGGACAGAACGAAAAGATATCCACAACAACAAATGGCGTGGCGACGCTAACTGAGGAAAAATATCGTAATCATCCAGGAAACGAAGGGGTCAACTTTCTCAAAACCCCAAAGCTTGTCCTTATGATTTTAATTGTAACGGTTTTAGAAATAACTAATATTCCCTTCGTTTCTAAAAAAATATTATTATTATTTTTTTATTTCAGTTTAAAAATATATTAAAATAAAAACATAAAAATAACTCTATTCCTAAAACGAAAGTAGTATAAGATAATATGTAGGTACAATATATAATGATCCGAGAAGATAGATAATCACTTTTCAAGGAAGACAATCATGTTCTAACCATCGCCCCAAAAAGACTGGGATCTGCAATCATTTCCTCCGTGACGAACTTCCCATTTTGGAGAAGAAGTAGTTATATTATTTCACTATATTTCCTCCGTGACGAACTTCTGCGTCCGGAAAAAAGTAGTTAAATCATTTTATCAAGTTTCCTCTATGACAAACTTCCGCGTTCATAAAAAATGTAGTTAAATCATTTCATTGTGTTTCTTCCGCGTCCAGAGAAAAAGTAGTTAAATTATTATGTTTCCTTCATGACGAACTTGCACGTCTGAAAAAGAAGTAGTAAATCATTTCACCATGTTTCCTCCGTGACAAATTTTCGAGTTGGGAGAAGAAGCAGTTAAATCATTTTGTCATGTTTCCTCCATGACTAACCTTCTCGCATCGTGTTTTCCAAACAGGGGATGCGACACTCAAATCCATATTAGGCGTATAAGCACAAGAACAGTGTAGTAGCGTTTTTCCAGTACCTTTGTAACTAACTCAATTTTTAATTAACAGACGGCGTCAAAGCATTCGTCATCACCCCTTAGGAAAATCGACACCAGCAAATCCGAACCATATGGGAACGAAACACCTTTTACCGTTGCGAATGCCCCTAGTCCATCAATACGGGGAACATAACAGGAAGTTCACATCCTGACAAAATGGACGATGAATTTCGACTGTAGTTGAATGTCATTACGTGTAGGTGAGGGTACCCCCGTTCGGATAAACAGAGACAGGATAAATAAAACCACTATGCGAGAAAAATACGAGCTAAGAATGATTCTCAACTGACGCGAATGCCTTATGAGGGTTTATTTTGACCTAAGTCTAGACGCGGCAGGTTAAACAACAAGTTGGGATAATCATGTTTAGGTAACTTAAAATTCTGGGCGGAATTTTAAGTGACACAACAGTCTGCCCTGTCACAAAAGGGACAAGTTCAGAACAACAAGTCAAATGAAGCAGCCATGCAGAGCAAGCCCAACACTTACTCTTTGAGTGTTCTTACACGCAAGCCCTGTTGCAATGGGTTAACAACGTGTTTAATGTGCATCTTGATCATAGTTCAGTTAAGGCTGTGTTTGATAGTGCAAAGAGAATTTACATATATTCGCAGGTAAGGAATGTTCTTTGGGTGGCTGTGGTGAACTACATTTGGTGGATTCGCAACCAGCTTTGTTTCAAGCATGTTTATACGAATCTTGTTCAAGCTGCAGCTAAATTAAAAATCTATATAGTTGAATCTGGTAAGCTCTTCAAAGGCCACATTCTAAATGACGTGCAGGAGCTGTTCATCCTTTGTTTTTTCGGCATCCATAGCAGATCCAGGAGAGCTCTTCAAAGGCCACATTCTAAATGACGTGCAGGAGCTGTTCATCCTTTGTTTTTTCGGCATCCATAGCAGACCCAGGAGAGCTCTAAGGATAATTGAAGTTCGATGGTTCCCCTATTGTATGAATAGTACAAATTCAATGTAGATGGGTGCTCTCTAGGTAATCCTGGTGCTGCAGGGAATGGAGTGGTGATTCAAAATAATAACGGTCTGGTAATCAGTTATATGGTAGTCTCACTTGACATTGCAACTTCTGTTTTTGCTGAATTTTGGGGAATGATACAAGCTTTCAAGATAGTAAAAGAGAAGAGATATTGACGAGTTTGGTTCGAGTGCGACTCAAGACTCAATGCACGTATTTGAAGCATTTGAAAAAAGTACTATTGCCCCATGGAAGCTTCAGATTCAATGGAAAAATGGCATGTATCATCTGAAGACTATTGATTTTCGATACTCTCACATATATAGATATGGTAATGGGGTCGCTGACATTGTAGCTAAATGGAGAACTTCAAACAACACTCAATGGTGGAATTAACCACCCCATATGATTCGAGATGCAATGGGCGAAGATAAATCTTCTTTGCCTATATATAGATTTAGATGATCTGTGTAACCTTTTATTTTGATTGTTTTTTTCTCTTCTTTGCTTTGTAGGTCTAGTTTTCATCACTCTCCATTTCTGTTCTCTTTTCCTTTATTAATAAAGTGAGTCTTGATTAAAAAAATAAAAAAGGAAAGTAAAACAATTGAACCAAGCAGGTAGATCTGTTTTAATTCAACATAAGTTAAAGGCTTCTCCCACTTATTAGATGTATAGTTTTTCTATTCCAGATAAAAATCATCCATAAGATGAAGCAATTTCAAAGAAATTTTTGATAGGGAAAATCCAAGCTAGGAGGCTTGTACTTTAAGCCGTGGAACAAAATTTGTTCTAAAAACTTCTAAGGTAGTTTAGGTTTCAAAAATCTAAATCATGTTAATCTCTTTCTTCTTTCTAAAGCTGCTTGGAATTTGTTTCATTGTCGTCAAGAGTTGTGGGTCAAGATTCTTAATAATAGCAATCCTATGCATTACAACAAGAACATATATTATTCTTATGTTTGGAAGAGTTTATGTTATGGTATTGACTTCATTGTGGAAAATTCATTTTGGGAGGTAAGAAATGATAATAGTATTTCAGCTTTTGAGGATAATTGGATACCAAATTCTTCTCACCCTGTTTGTGTTTCTTATCCTAACCCCAATTGGTCTGTAGCTGAATTTGTTAATAAAGAAACCAACAGTTGGAAGTCTGGTTTAGTTAATGCTTATTTTTCTCCCGAAGTGTTCATCACATTATGTCTTCCAGAATCCCCATTAGCGGACATGATAGATTGATATGGTCATTCAATAAGAATGGTCAATTCATGGTAAAGTCAACCTATAAATTAATTTCAAGTCAGTTTACTCATATGCAAAATCCTCATATAGTTAACCCTGCTTACAAGGCTTTATGGAAACTTTCAATCATTCATAAGGTTCAACTTTTTATTTGGAAATGTCATGAAAGAATCCTTCCTGTTAAGTCCATAATAAGTAGATTTTTTAACAGTGAAGACACTTATTGTAGTATGTGTGATCAATCATCTATAGAATCTCCTGAACATATTTCATTGCATTGTCCTTTTGCTAAGGTTGTCTGGTCTCTTACTCCTTATAAGGATTTTATAAATGAAAATAATATCATGAATTCTAATTTGCAAAGCTGGATTGTCCGTTGGTTAAATATATCCCATCTAAAAGAGTGTGTTTCTATGGTCTTTTACTATTGCTTGGAGTATATGGAGAGATAGGTGCTTTCACATTTTCTAGGGAAAGAACCTAAATCGCCATGATTTTCCGACAAGCCCTTAAACTTGCTAATGATGCTGAGACTTATTTGAATCATGGTTCTCCATATAATACCGTAGTATGTCAACCAAATCATAATAGAAACATATATGATGTGACTAGTTCTCTTTCTCAAGATTGTGTAATAATTTACTGTGATGCCTCTCTAGATAAAAATTCTAATTTTTTGGGGTTGGTTGAATTATGAATGATATTGCGGGTACCTTCCTCGACTGCAAAATTGTTCCAGGAATAGCAAGGAATACTGAAGAGGCAGAGAGTGTTGCTCTAATGGAAGCTGAAATTTGGGAAAAGGAAAAAGGAATGCGTAATGTTTATTTAATAGGTGATGCAAAACTAGTTGTTTAGGCATTGTGTTTGAATAATAATTAGTTGTTCTGGTATAATAATTATATTATAGAAGATTGTAAGGTTATCCTCAAAGATTTTAATTTTTTTAAAGTGGAGTTTTTAAAAAGAGATTGTAATTCATTAGTTGATAAAGCATCAAAGTTCTGTACAAGGTCTAGTAGTTCTAAAATATAGCTAGATTCAATTCCTAGTTTGCTTGATGTATGCATTTTCTATCTATATATATATATATAAATCTCCAATTCACGATTGGACGTACACTTCGATTCTTAACGGTGAAAAACGAGTAACAACAATTGAATCTTCGGGGGCGTATATTAGTATAATCCTTGGTTACATCTTTTGTGTTGGTTGTTATGGAATCATTGTAATTTCATTTTTTTTTTGTGACCGTATAAATGACCAAGTTCGCACAAGGCCTTTCTTAACTAGATTGGCTCGAAATGTTATAAATGTTATGGATGGATAATCAGCCTTTTGACAACAAGATTAAAAGTTAGGGTGACGGCACACTAATACAAGGTTCTACACAATCAGAGACGTCACGCCCAAGGTATATGCCAGGATAAAAACTTGAACAATGAATCCATATTGACCCTTGAAAGCTACCCGCCTAAAATGGTCAGTTTTGCAACAACCAAACGTAACTACTTTGGGCGGTTTTACTGTTTTAATTTCTTAGTTAATAGATTTTCTCTTCCACTGTAGAGATCTTCTTTCTTCTATTACGACATTGACATTTTCTTCTTATACCGTATGAATAAACTTCAAAATCATAGACTACATTAGTCATAAAAACCCACTAATTCCTTAACTAGCTGTTGAACCCTATCTAAAGCTAGATAGATCATTGTTGCTTTCTTTTGAATGGACTTGTCTTAACTAGAGCCATCAACATTTAACAACCACTGCAAATAATAACAAATAAATTCACACACATCATCTTCCAATTACTAGTTCAATCCCCATCTCTACCTATTTATCTAGCCATCTGTTGAAGTATTATGCGAGCCACCTACCATACCTCCCATGTCATGCACAATTTTGAACTTTTGAAGTACTATGTACGAGGCCATGAGGCCAAGACCCATCTCTCTCTTACTTATACTCCCTCTCACCTAAATCTGATTGTTTGTACTCATTGACTCATCCCTTTTTCTTCTATTCGCTTTCTAATTACTTCCTTCTCTATCCCAAACTTTTCCACGTTCTCTAGATTTCCAAGTGCCAAGTGTGAATGCTGGTTTAGAGAAGTCTAAAGCAAAATTGTTGTCTATATCATTAAAATAATGCAACTTATCATCAAAGCCTATCCCTTATTAACAATGAAATCAAACTAATAAGCTAAATAGACAAGCATCGTTGTATATTAGAGAGAAGCTAATAATCAACAAACTAGGGTCTAGAAATAGGAAACCAACACTGATACAACACTCTTTGTTTATGTAAAATGGGGTCTTAGAAAAGAAAGCAAGACCAAAAAGAAGGGACATGTGTACATTTTAAAATTCAAAAATGAACTTCTAAAACATGTACATTAGGAAGTCTTAGGTTTAAGGCGTCAGGCCTGCATTCTAGTAGTAGTAGTGGATGACTGACTCATTTGTGGGCGTGACTTTCTAAGTTTCCCTTGCAAGAAACTTGTTTAGGTGATCACAAGGGAAGAGACCCTACTTGGCTCCACTTTTCTTTGAGAATTTATACCATGTACAGTATCGTTGGGATCTAATTCTGTTAATTGACTTAGTATCTACGTATTAGAAGAACTAAACCAAACTTAAAGAGTGTTCACACCTACTAGCTATCCTTGGCTATATAAGCTAGAAAATGGTAGATTTTGGAATTTAGATGCCAAAAGAAAGAGAATCTTAGGAATTCTCTCAAGGATGCGAGAGACAAAAGAAAAAGAAAATCAATCATTTGGATCAAGAATGGGCGTGACTGACAAGTAATTTAAAAAGCTGCTACAGAGAATTCCATGAAGCAACCTTGGTGATCATAACGTTTTCACAACACATTCTCAACAACTTCTAGGAAAGGGGAGCATGCAAATCGATTCATATTGGTATATATTTTAAAAGTAAGGTGAATCTAGAACAATAAAAGCAATTGCAGATACATTATTAGAGATAAAAAAGCAGAAAAAATATTGAAAAGTGTTATGATAAAAGGAAGATCAAATACTGATTGGATCAATGTATCTACTAGCAATTACCAACATCAACCTTGGGAACTAGACTTATGAAAGATTTCTGGACTAATTTTGACAAAAAAGAGAAGAAAAGGAAAGAAAAGGAATATCTACTGGAAAGACAATAAGTGTCCTTGTCTATCGACTATTTTTAACACCACGACTGCCGTTTACTTTGATGAGATTCCTCACTGAATCATCGTATTTATCTTACAGCCAACGTCTAAATCCCAAGCAGAAGTAGTTGTTTTTTTTTTAAGAGAAAAGAAACTTTATTCACGCACATCAGAAATTACCGATAGAAAAGAATTTTTTCACTATACAGTCGGGAGGAGGATATAGCCATTCTTTATGAACATTATGTTTCCTGGCTATCTTAGCTAAGGCATCAACAGTCTCATTTAAATTACGTTTTATATATTTGTATAAGGAAATCGAAAAAGTCAAAAGATCGATGTTACAATCCTAGAAATAGTTATCGTAAGTAAGAAATTTGATTTCTACATACCCTAACTAAAGACTAGTGTAACTACTAAAACTCCAACCAGTGGATCTAGCTAAGATTTACATTTAACCGAAATATATACTCGTTAAGCAAGTAATGATACTAGGGAAAAAAATAATAAACGAGCATAATATAGATAATATAAATAATTCTTGTGGTTTGGCAAACCTACGTCTATGGGATGTTGAGTTTGAGTTTCACTATGAATGGATAAAGTTACAATAAGGGGCGAAACTAGAAATTTATCTATGGATAGGTAAAAATATCAAATCAGAATTTAGAACCTATAAATTATAAGAAATTAGGCTTTAGAACCAGCTCAACAGGATAGGCAACTGCCTATCCTACCATGGGTTGGCTCCGCCCCTAGTTACAATAGGGAACTTTGCTGGCTAGTCCAAGATACTCGGACCGAGTTAACCATAAGTCCACCCGGGAAACCCATTTATCCATAAGTCCAAAAACGTTTTGAAAACTACCAATTACAGTTATATACATCACGTGTAATCATCCCATGAACTCCACCTCCTCCACCTCCTACACTACTCGCATTCTTAACGGAAATTTAGTTCTACTCCACCCACCACTTCATTACTTCTCTAAAACCTAGGGAAAAATCAAAATAAAAAAACACCTGAAACCAAATCCAAAAACAAAGACCAAAAAATCAAAATCAAAATCTGTAATAGCAGGCTTTGATTTCTTTGAGCATTATACAACTCAAACCTAAGCTACTGTCAGCATTATACTACTGCATATTTTCCACCTAAAATGGGTACCAAGAGAAAATCAACAGAAGGATAAAAGAAACAATGATTGAAGAACACGATACTCCTCAATCTCCACCACCGAAGAAGAACAAGAAAGCTTCTACAATAGATTCTATACCAACAAAATAAAAAAAGAAGAAGAACAATGAAGTTGTTGATTCTCCAACAACATAAAAAAAACCCGAAACAAACTGTTATTATTCTCCAGAAAAATCAAAACAAAAGAAGAACAAAGAAGTTATTGATTCTCAAACAAGATCAAAAAAAATGAAACAAACTGTTGTTGATTCTCCAGCAAAATCAAAAAAAGAAGAAGAACAATGAAGTTGTTGATTCTCCATCTACAAATAAGAAGAAGAAAGTTCTTGTTGTTCGTTCTCCATCAACATCACAGAAGAAGAAGAAGGGTGTTGTTGTTTCTGGCAAAAAAGGTACTGATTCTGATCATCGGTGCATATCAATATATAACATACTTTTTTCATGTTATAGGAGTTAGATCTAGCATACAACATGGGTACATATCAATATATATATTTTTTTCATGTTATAGAACATAGATCTAGCATGTAACATAGGTTAAATATTGATATGTACTTGGTTTTTAGTATATACTAATCAGTACATATCAGTATATACTTATTTTCATATTATATCATCTAGATATTGATTCCAGGATAAGTATATATTGATATGTACTTTGTTCTAGATATTGAATTGGATAAGTACATATTAATATATACTTTGTTCATGCTATAGATATAAAGCATATATATCGATGTATATTGTTCTATACTATAGCATCTAGATCTTGCATACAGGATAAGTATATATTGATATGTATTTTGTTCTAATCTTGAATTGGATCAGTACATATCAATGTATACTTTGTTCATGATATAGCAGATACATATCAATATATCAAAAATATATACTTTGTTCTATATTATAGTACATTTGATATATTGTAGGGATATTGACAGTGTGTTCATTATGCATGTGGTGTGAAGAAAACCACAAAGAAGACAAAAGCACCTGCACCTGCTAGGAAGATATACAGAAGTGGTTTCATGGGAATTTTCTCACTTGTTAAAGCAATCAAGGAAGAAAAGCTTGAGTTGAGTGAAACTCAGTTGCGGATAATTAGTGAGCAATCATATGGGAACCTTTTTTTTTGATGTTCTGGTATACAAATCTTGGTGCAGATCACTGGATGAAGAATGAAACTGTTGTGACCAATCTTATAAAGTGTTATAAGAGAAGTAAAGTTGTGGATGAGCTCAAATTTGAGTTCAAAAGGCATGAAGTTTCACATATTATGACATCCACTCCTGAAGAAGCACTAGTACAAATATGGGCTTTGGTGACAGTTCAAATTTCAGAACCATGACAGTTGACGATTTAACTGTTACAAAAGAATTAGCTATGAGATATAGGTAACAGTTTCTTACAAAAACTCACATCAATAGTGCTGAAAAATCGTGACCGTTTTTCAACTATTACTAAATTATTATGCAATGACAGTTTTTGTAATAAAATGTTATTGTACGTGGATGTATATTAACAGTTATAAATTGTTAAAATTCTTAAGCTACTGTAACCGTTCAGGATAAAAACTGTAATCTAAGTGTAAGCTTATAGATGACAGTTCTTTTAATTACCTTCATTTCCATTATAGTGAAAGTTGTGACTCAAAACTGCTACTATTCTACCCAAAGCATTCTGAAACGCACGATTATGATTAGTTTGAGTCCCTAGTTAGTTAGTCATTATCTACTAATAGTACGTGGTATGTTTTGTTAGTGGGTCTTTCTCGACATCTTCGCCTCTTTACTTTACTGAAAACCCTAAAAGATGAAGCTTAAACAATACCATCACCCATCTCTCTATTTCAATTAAATGATAAACCTAATCTTTTTCAGAATAATTACCCATGTAAAAGTAAATCTCATATCTCTTTTTTCATGTTTTTTTCTCTTGGAAAAATTTGAGATCTCATCTTTTACTTCAAACTAGGATTTCATCCTTTGCTTCAATTTTTATCTCTTGATCACTCACTATTTATCTCTCTTGCTCAGAAATTTTTTAATTTCATTCTCGTGTACAGAAATCCGAGCTTTAAATCTCTCTATCAATATCCATCAGAAAACCACACGAGTCTCTCAAATTTATTCTCTTAGGAAAAAATTATGGTTCTCAATTACTTTATTTGGTTCGTGATGGTGGTCGCGAAGATTGTAAAATCTGATTTCTTACAAGGTACAAGTTTTCGTTTTTCTTAGTGAAATCCCTAGTTTATGATTTGGGTTCTTCTTTTTCTATTTAATTTGTTTTTCGATTTATATGTTTACTAGTGAGGTGACACACAAACCGTGGTCCTTTATCAGGAGCTCCTTATTTTGAATCCAGTTGCCACTTATTGTTTCTTCAAGTTTCCCATTACATTGATAATTTGATATTGGAGTTTCTGCAAGTTGAATGATACCTAGTTAGATAGAATTTTATGCTATGTTGGTAATACTGAACCAAATGAAATGTTGTACTATAAGGACTGCTACCCGAGTGGAAATTATTGAGACATATTTGTACACAATATTCTGTGTGAAAACTATTGGTTGTTTATCACTTTATTTTATCATGCATAATCTTCAATCCTTCACTTGATGTTGTTCTTGAAACTTCCAATATAACTATCCATAAGTAAAACAGGTGTAGATTCCCATATTTTGTATGGTTTGACCTTGGCTCTTGTTGATTGGCATAGCAAAGCATATTTTAACTGGAAATTCCTTTCTTCTTAATACGAAACGTAAGTTTACGTCAATGAAAGATATTATCATCCTTGGGATGTACGCCCGCTATCCTATGTGGTTCCCTATTACGAGTTCATTAACTCTATTACCAATTTTCTTCACAATAACCATGTTCCGTTGCATAGACCCATGCTATAATTTATGTTCCGTAGTAGCATAATTGGAACTCCAATTTTAAGTTGTAACTGATGGTTTGATATTTCTGGAAATTGCAGTGGATTCAGAAATTCGGTTGGATTCAGAATATTTTTGATTTTGAATGGATCCTGTCATCGAGCTAATGTTGTTTGAACTCAATGAAGTATGTGTTGCTCCTGGAACGGTTGAAACAATGTAGTTGCTAATTCCGTTTACACCTTTCACTTATATATGATTAGGTACTCAATGCACACAATTTGTTTCACGCAGTCCGTCTTTAGTATGATTACGTAATCATCAGGTATTTTGATCCAAGATGGCACTTCCATGTTTAAACAACTGGTGCTCATCACCCGGAATAGCTAACAGATCTAGGTCTTATATATACTTGTTCTCCGGAATCACTACCGCCACCTGCAACGTAACCTTTTCCATGCTCACCAGCATACCCTCCTACATTCAACAAAATGAAGAGTAAGTTGCCTTTCATTCTTAAAGTTCCAGATCTCATGCTTAATTTATAAGTTGTGACTATTAATTGATTCCGGAAAGTTTTAGTACTACTCAGTGTCTCGTGTTATTTTCTGAATTTTGTTGAATCAATTCTGAGCAGACAGGAGGCTCGTTTCATTTGGAACCGAGAGCGAGTGAAGCCACCTATTTTGAGATGGAAACCATGAGGTTGGTTGCAGCGTACTTTTTTCAAGTCCTGAATTTGAAACTAATTAATTATGTAAAATTCAGCGCGAGTTCGATTATCCCGTGGATCTTATTCTCAGTGCTGCAATGTGCTTAGTATGGTATGACTGCAAAAGTATTGGAAACAAAGCAATAAACACAACTGAAGCTTTGGCATTTGTGCCTCTATATGTTGAAAATATTGCAACAATTGTTATGACATCCCTGAGTTTTGCTTTCAGCAACTGTGCTCTGGTAATCTCTGTTTCTGCCTTAAGGGTTTTTAGTTAGTTCAACATGTCTCATATTCCTTCAATTATTACTCTCAGTAGTGGAATTTTTCAGTGCCTTTAGGAATCATTACTGTGTTTTACTTTTTGATTCCTTGAGACTTTAACAAATAGGTTTGGAAGGAACTGTGCCAAATTGATTATATGGATATAATGATCAATTGTTAGCAGTAAGCTTCCTGTCTTGGTAATAATGATAACATGCATGTATATTTTAGGTGTTTGGCGTGCATGCAAACATAAAGAGCAAGCAAAGAAATACCTACAAGTGGACATGGTTGTACTTCGTTATAAAAATCATTATGATCTGGTATTTCGAATTTCAGAAGTAATTTACATATGTGGGGGTGTCGAACCTCATCACATCTAGCTAGATAACAATTATTTGAGCAATCCCTTATAAACATCAACTTTCTAGGATAAGGAGAGTGATCAGGTGTTCTGACATTGGAATAGATGGGCCCTCATAAGAATAAGGTATCTTTGTTAACTAGCTTCTTTGGATAATTGGTATGTTGAAGTTATCTCGAAGATTTGTTTGTTAAAAATCGTGCGGGATGTTTATTTGTACTGGAAAAACAAATCTCATAAGATCCTAAGTATTACATACATTATATGCCTGTTGTCTGTAAATCTTGTTCATTGTATATGTCCATTTCCATTTCCCTTTCCAGGTCTTTGAGGGAGACACTAGGTACCTTACAGCCATAATGGAATCATCAGATGGACTTTATGCTGCTGCAGCTAGTCTGGGAATAGGTTTACAGCTATTATGCTCATATTCACCTGAGCTAACTGATGAAATATTCATGAGATGCATAGATTATATCCTGAGGTTAAATAAAGGTCAATATCCAAAAATGTCTGATACAAAAATCCTTGCAGAATCATTTCTTACCAGGTTTCCTTGTATTGATCCTCTCTCAGCTCATACGATACTGTCTTCTGGAGGCATTCTTGTTGAGTTTCTCGAAAGCTCATCTGACCACAGAATTCGGGCGATTGAGAAGTTTCACGTTCCAGACAAAAGTGTTTTGACATTTGTTAAGAAAAGAAAAGAAAGGGAATGTGTTTTTATCTTGTTCTATATGTAGTATCATGACATGAACTAGGTTTCAACATATAGCTCTTAAACTTGTTGATCAACTTGATGCCTTGGTGGGCATTCTACTATTCAAATTTATTGGCATCAACTTGGTATTATATTCTATTATATATATTTGTTATCACAGGTTTAAGTGGATGTTTTCTGAGATTTTTTATGGATTAATCCACACGGAAATTTTTAAGGAGTTACTGTTGAGGGAAATCTTTGATATCAATGTAACATTTTCCGAGGCAAGTGTTACTTGGTTGTTTACTTGTACTTCCTTCTGTGGATTCACGTTTGCTACTTCTCGTATATTACCTTGATTTTCATGTTTTCTACTACACTGCTTTAGAATTTTTTGTTAACCCAACAGTTCTTTTATGAGAGTCCACACACAACTTGGGTGGAAAGATGACTGGTTTGTTTTTTGGTGACATTACAGATATTTTATCCAAGTTGTAAATTAAGGAGGAGAAGGCGTACTTTTTCTATATTTTATAAGAAAGGATAGCAACAATAAACATATCAATAACGATGAGCTGAAGCACTTTGTTGTGAAAGAGCGGACAACAGACCATCATCCAAATAGGGATGATGAAAGGTCCAGAATTGAAGCTGCTAGCGGTTATGTTGTTGAGTGGAACGGTGTTTATCGAGTCAATGGTGAGCTAACAAAAATTGACGAAACCATGCAAAGGTCAATTAGATTTCTTTTTCCATACTAATTTTATTCTCATTAAATATCTTCTTATTTACTTGAACTTATTATTATCATACCGGGTTGTGGAAGAATGCCTAAAAAAAAGACATTCAAATGGTGTTCTACTTCGTTTGGTTCGCCATATAAGAAAGTGCAGTAACTTGATTGTGATAATAAATTGCGAAATTATTAAATTAAACATTATTAACTCATATGTATATTGCCTGAATATTTAGCATATCCAGCAACAAAAAAATAATTGGGAATCTGGATTTCATGTCATGCGATTCATGAAAGAAATTATTGAAAGGGAAGCTAAATTGAATAGTACAGCAATGGTAAGTACACTTTTGGAGTTTTCTTGTTTTTCTTCAGATTTTCACCTTCTTCATTAGTTTTTGTTGATTTTAGAACTTTTATGTGTTTGTTGAAGGCTTATATTAAATGTTTTTTTCTCAAAGTTGTGAGTGAGTAGTTGTGGTGGTGAGTGAGTAGTGCTATATATTGAGTTAGTGTTTAGTTTAAAGTTAAGCTGATTTTTTAAAGTTCAAGGTTTGTGTTATTAGGTGGTAGTATTGATGCTGGTCTTAGTTTGTGTGTAATGAGATTCAGAGTTAGCTGTATCTAGCTTCAGCTTTGAGCTTGAGTTGATTATGTAAGTATTTTTTGACTTGAACCACTAGCCTTGTAATGGTCTCACAAAAGACAGTACAGGTTGTATAAGTTCATTGGCATAATGGTTTTCGTTGTCATGTTGTATAGTTTACTGCTATCATAAAATTTGGAAAGAGAAAGGGAGAACCCAATTTTCTTGGTGGGCATTGCATATATGAAAAAAAAAATTGAGCAGTTTTTCTGCTCTTGTTTACTTTTTCATACAAGTTTGGTTTTCTTTTTGATCTAATAAAAGGTTTTGTGTTTTTCTTTTAGAAAAATAATAATGGTAATTATTTTGTACTCTTTTGTACAGGAGGCCTGAGTAGAATGAAGGAGAGATCATGGAATTACGAAGAGAATGGATAAACGTGTGACCATTGGTGATATCGCAGGAGTGTTGTCCCATAAATCGGAAACGAAACATAAATAGCGTAGACTACGATCAACTTAACAAAAAATGGATATGGTTTCAATTTCATTGTTGATTTCTTTTTAGTCAGTACTAAGGATACTTTTATACGAAGTCTCTTGAATTTTGTTTAATTATTGTACATTAACTTGTGTCTAACTTATTTGGTCCGGGATTTCTATATCTGTAATCTAATACTTATTAAATAAATTTAAGCACTAATTTCATTTATATAATTATTGTTATTTGATATTATTTATCTCATTGAGCATATCACCAAATATGACATTAACGCCTAAAAATGTGTAGATGGCATTTTAACAAATATTGTGTTATATATTATGACGTATGATAACAGTTTTATCTAGAAAAGTTTCCTAGTATGACAGTTTTGTGAAAGGAACTGTTACCTCTATAAGAAATTGAGTCCTTGGTGACAGTTTTATTTAGAAAATATAATTATAACTTGTCAACAATGACAGATTGTGAAGAAACTGTTATATTATTATAAAAAATTGAATTTGTGATGACAAATCTATTTAGAAAATGTTACTATAAGTTATCAACAATGACAGGTTTATGAATAAACTCTTACCATACAAATATGATTCTGTAACAGTTGTTTATTAGACCTTTTGTAACAGGGGCTTTGGTAACAGTGCATATATTTTCCAAAACTGTCACTTAAGCCCATTTTTGTACTAGTGAAGTAGGTGTTATCTTTGGAATGCCAAGAGAAGGAAAAAGACAAGATGAAGATATAATGCTGACATCAAGGGGTGGATATCAAAACAACGCTTTCTTCCAGAGGTTCTTTGCTGATGTACAAAAGACTAAAAAGGTAAATAGAGTAAGGATACAGGAAGAAGTCTTGAAACTTCTAAGAAAAAAATCAATAACTAAGAAGAAAGTTGAAGAATCTGAAGAAAAAAGCAAAGTGATGAAGAAAATGAAGAAATTGGGAGTGATGAAGAAAATGAAGAAGAAGAAAGTGAAGAATATATTGAAGAAGAGAGTGAGGAAAAAACTGAAGAAGTGAGAGATGCTGAAGACCTTGTAAGTCTTATATGTCTGTTCATGTGTATCACTTTGTTTTTCACAACAAAAGATGCACATGCCTTGACTGAAAAGTAAATTGGTCTTGTGGAGGATCTAGAGGCTACAAAGAATGTATCATGGCCAGATTTGATACATTCTTATCTAGAAAAGTCACTAAATGACAATGTAAATGCAGACGAGAATACTACCGGGTGTCTGAACTATTTGTTGGTAAGAATACGTACTAAAAATATTTTTATTAGTTTACTCAATGAAAATCATAATTTACTTTTAACTTTGTTTTGGTGATTTTTTTTCCAAAACAGAGTTGGTATGCAAAGCATACATATTTGCTGGAACCGGAGGAAATAAAGACGATTCCAGAAAAAATGTTTGTTCCGAGAGCTGTCAAATGGAATCTGTCAAAGTTATGTGCTGAACTCCCAAAAGACATTGATACAACTAAATATGAGGTAAGAGAAATATGTACTTATTTACTACATTTATGATGTTGTGTTATCCTACAGTATATAATGATATGTATTGAATGTATGATGTTTGTTATCCTATAGTATATATTGATATGTACCTCATGAAAAAACTTGTTTTTATAGTACATATTTTGTTGTTTTGGTACAATTCAATGAAAATTTCAAGTTCAATACACCAATGAAGAAAAGCAAATTCTGAATAGAATCACAAGAAGAGTTGCAGATGAGAAAAGTGAAGATGAAAAGGAAGAAAATAAAGAAGAAACTGCAGGGAAGGCAGTGGAGGAAGATAATTGGAAAGGAAAATATGAAGAATTGAGAAAGACAATCTTTGAAAAATGAGGTGAAGAAAACACCATGCAACATGAGGATGGACTGCTTGATGCATCAAAGCTTCTGCAAATGTTGAATGACATATACATGAAAGATTCTCTCTTGCATCCTGAAACTGAAGAAGAGTTTCGAGACTCAATTGATAGGAGTCCCACTCATTTAGGCACTGACCCAACATGAGAATTCCCATCTCCTACTACTCCAACAGAACCTCTTTGTAAAAACATAACAGAAGGTGGAGTAGTTTCGAGAGAAGAAGTGCCAACTATTCAGATTCCAACAGAAGATGAACAAAATGATGTGAATGACACCACCGTCAAAAGGGTACCGTTTAATGTTGCATTGTCAACAACACCTTCAGTGCACAAGTTTTGTGGTGTTGATGTTAATGTTATTAAAACATGGGTTAAATCTGACCTGAAGAAAGAGGTCAAAGAGATGCAGGAGAAAAGTAACTCACAGATAAGTAATGCTGGCTAGTTTCACTCTTTATTACAAATGTGTTTATCAATATAACTGTAAATATCAATATGTACTGGATTACAAATGTGTTTTATTATTGTCATATAACTGTAAATATCAATATGTACTTGATTACAAATGTGTTTTATTATTGTCATATGACTGTACATATCAGTATGTATTTAACTATCATGAATAAAACTTTATGGTTGCAGGATGGTTTAGCTGGACTTCAACAAGAAGCAATGAAGAAGGTGGTTGAATCTATAGACCAGAGTCTTGAAACAATTAAAGGGATATCGCAGAACCCTGATAAACAAGACGTTGAAACCCTGGTCAACAGCTTCGTCGACATGAAAATCCCTTTGTTTACTGAGATGGCTAAGATGGAAGACATCGAAAAGTTCACATTTGAAGAATTTTTGTACTTAGCCATTTCTAGCAGGGAAGTTTATGATGAAGAATACGCATCTCTCAGCCAAGATAATGGTAGTGTTTCAAGCCATACTCTGTTTGGGATTGACATTCGAAAACATTTTGATAATTTATTTGGAAATGATTTACGACGTGTAGAAGTTCGACAAGCTACAGCTGAGCCAAACCAAATTACACTAGAGAAGAATGTGATTCAAGTAACACCTGAGCAGGAAAGTGACCAAGAGGTATATCTTCTACTTGTAGTAATTTACCTTTCTTGTCATTGTTTGACAAAATATGATTATAGTACTGAAAATGGATTCAAAAATACAGGAACATGAAGTTACAACAACCCAAACGTCAAGCGACGTGCCACTAGCAACTAAACTTGCCAAGATAACTGCTACCAAAGCGAAATCAAAACAAAAGGTTCTTGCAAAGAAGTCAGTACCAATTAGAGAAGAAGTTAGCAGGCGGGTAACTCGTGCAAATCCTGGAAAGAAGACAGATCCATTATTTGATAGTGGAAGTATGTTTTCTGAAGAGAAGAAGCCAAAAACTGAGAAACGAAAAAAGACGATAAAGACAGGAAAAAACAACAAATCTCGGAAAGCTCAGCACAAGAATGAAGTTCATGGATCTTCACAAGTCACCACTCTATGAGAATATGACAGATGAACAAATAAAGATTCTACTTCCATACTTTGAGAAAGGAAAGAGAATGTAAGTACTCTCTACCCTTCATTTTAATTTTAAATCAAGTAAGTTTTGCAGTACATATCAAAAAAACTTACTTCAATATGTGTTTGTGTTATAAATGTGCAGCTCAGTTGCTTGGAGAGTAGAGAATGGAGGTGGTATCTGCGTCAGCGGGGCTACAATGGAAGATTTGATCTTCAACAGAGTATTAGAACAATATCTTCTCAACTATGCTCAATATAAGCTTCAACTGGCGTCTGAAGACGACCAAGCAAATGCTGAGGAAGAAAGAAAATACTTTAAGGTGTTGCACTTGGATCCAGCTGCTTGGGTATGTGTTGTTTTCTTCTTTCATACTTTTGAACATTGGTTATGAAAAAAGTATATATCGATATACTTTTGTGAAATAACCTATTAAACGTTTCTAATTTTTTGTATCATGTCGACAAGCCGGACATTTTAAAGGGAGCAGAAGTGACTGCTGTCATTATGCCAATCTTGAAAATGAGCAATAACATCGAGAAGATCCTTGTACCGATGTGTCATGGCAACAAGCATTGGACCCTGCTAGAGTTTGAGTTTGAAACAGAGAAATTTATCCATTACAACTCATCTGTGGCATTCAGGGATCATTGCTATGAGAATGCCAAGAAAATGTTTGAGTACCTGTTCAACCCAATCAATCAGTTCTTGGATGAGCATCAAAGAAAGATGGTGAACACCGTAAGGTTGACTGACTATGGATGTCCACAACAAGGAATCTGGCCAGACTGCCTTATGTATGTGATGCATTTTATAAAGAGGAGATCAAAGATTGATCGTGATGTAAAAAAGTTTGGGAGATGACGAACAATTGATGAAGAAGATTCATATGAAAAGAATCAAGTTAGCATGCAGGTTGTTGACAGCCACTCATCCTGTAATCAGTTGGGAACCCTCCCAATGAAAATACATGTTTAACCGCAGAGTAATTCAGATATGTTTATAGATCTTGTTCTGAGGAGATAAGTTGGTGCATTTTGGTTTTTGCTGGGCAGGGTTTTGTGGCTAAAGTGAAGAAGATAATCCTTAATTGTTTCTTATAACATATTTGGCAGGAGAGAAATATTAGGATATTTTAAACCTAACAATGCATTTTAGTGGATAGTCCTTCTACGTAGTATGTACTTCAGTAACTTTCTTATTGTGTTTACTTATTGAACATGGTTTCTACCTATTCAACTTGGTTTTTAGTTATTATGTTTATATATATATGTGATGATCTTTATTAGCATTGTTAGGTTTCTATTTAATTTTAGAGTTATATAGAAAGGCATAACATATTGATATGTGCTAGGAATTACATATTGATATGTACTTTGTTCTGAAACTCTGAACCAATAGATTCATAATCTAAAACAAGTACATATTGACATGTACTATGAAGTACATATTGATATGAATTTAAAAAATTACTTTGTTTATGTACATTTTTTTTGTGTTTTTATATCAACTACAAGATTATTAAAATAAAATAAAAATGTATTGGGAATAAAAATCACAAATAACTCTAAAATTAAATAAAAATGTATTACTAAAACGAGGAGGCGCTGCCCCCTCGACCCCCGTATAAAGTGAATGACATTCAACCAATTGTTCATACATCTTTTAAGAAGGAGCAAAATATAAGATTTATGTAATCAAATTCACATTTTGTCATTAAGAACAGAATTTCAGTTGGCACACAAACAAGTTCTGAAAAAAGAAACCTAAAAAAATGCGACAAATATCTTCTAAAAGAATTTAAATCTAAAATGTACTAAAAAAAACTGTAATGAAATTAATCCTCATCTGTATATTGGTACTGACGGATAACATTGCATGTAGCCTTGTTGTGATGAGCTTTCAATTTACAATTTGAACATGTAGCATGATTTTTGCTCCTCTCCCATGCACTCTTGATGCGGTTCTTTTTTCTTCTTCCTGGAAGATCCCTAACTACTATTGGTGGCAGAATAGTATTTTCTGCGGTATACTCAACAGGCCTGTGGTATATTGAAAAACATAAATAAGAAAAAACTACTATACTTGTGCAGTTTTTGTTGATGTATGTTACACTAAATATCAATATGTACTATGCTAGTTCTAGTTTATGGTTTATATGTACTGCTTAAAACCATTCTCACGTATGATACTACCATAAAAAAAATGAATATGTACTGCTTAAAAACTTACATGTCGTGATTAGGAACATGTCTAATAGCGATTGAATATAGCTGGCGATAACAACTAACTTTGAAGTATTCGTCGATATAATCAAGGAACTTTCCCCCAGATGCAGCAATAGATGCAGTAGCATGCGAGCATGGAAAACCATACACGCGCCATATTTGGCAAGTACAACTCTTTTGATGTAGATCTACCATATAAAACCTGCAAACAAGAAACCAAGCATATTATTTACGCAGCATATATTGATATTTGCACTACACAAACAAAAAAGAATATAATCTGCACAATACATATTTGATATTTTCCCTAAAAACTAGTTTAGTGGATATCTCAGTTCAAAAGAGCATGTTACCTAAAAAAACTAACCTTGGGGAATGGACTTCAAAGACGTGAGCATATGACTGACTAACTTTCCAAGGACGACCAATTTGAATGTGTAGTTCAAGCAAGGCTTGATGCACAGGGGTTAAGAGTTCCAGATCCATCAAAAGATTTTTTTCACGACGTTCAGACATCAACTCCATTACCCGTAGGCTACACAATAAATAAAATTAAAAATCAACAAACATATTATACATATAGTACATATATACTTGTAGTGTTACAAGAAACTTATAAAAACCTGATTGTGTCAGAGAGAACACAAGGAGGTAACTTCTTCTCGCGGCGAATCCATTTATTAAAAGACTCGGCAATGCTTGAAGAAGTATGACCATACCTACAACCAGGGAAGTATGCACTATACCACTTTTCCCTAGGAATGTTACGACAGTATTGAGCAACCCAAGGACTTCCTAGATAAACCATTTCTAGAAGACCTTCTTCATATTTTGTTGGAGAAAGCGCATATGTTTCTTTTTGGAAACAGTCCATCACTTCTTTATATTTCTCATCATCCTTACTGATGGGTAAGTTCTTATTCAAGTGAAAAAAAAATAGCTATGATAAGAATCATGGAATACTTCAGGAATTGCATTCAACAAACCTTCACCTCGGTCAGTCAAAAAGGTGATGGGACGATGGTCCACAACTTTTTTAAGATTTTCCATAAACCAATGTCAATTATGATTATCTTCGCCAGGAACTAATGCATATGCAAAAGGATAAAAACCTGGAAAACAAATATAAAAGACCATATCAATATGTACTTCAAATTTTGATATGTCTGCACCTTCAAATTATGTTATACCTACAGTGTATATCAATATCACTCTTATGTATGATGTGTATGATCCTAAAGTACATAAAAAACAGTTACATATCAAAATATGTACCATATAAAAAAATTACATTGATTGTCGTTAAGACATGTCGCAGCCATTAGACCTCCTTTAAACCTCCCCGTAAGAAATATCGCATCACAAAAGATCATTGGACGACAAAGTTTATAACCCTCTCTACAAGCTCCAAAGCAAATAAAAAGTCAGTGGAATCTCTTTGTTGCGTCATTGAAATCAAAATCAATATAAGACCCTGGGTTGGTTTCCCGAACATCAGTGACCCATCAAGCAAGATCAGTGTATGACTTTACATCGTCACCAAGAATCATTTCATGCGATAACTCTAATGTATGATATACGTGGTGATACTTGATGTTGATCCCTCCACCAACTTTAACATAATCCATAATCTCTTACGGCTTTATGAGAGGGTTGTGCTTGACACGCTCATGAACTAAATGATTTATAAGCTTCCTCGAAACAGTTGGACTCCTCAACTTATAACCAGCACCACAACTGTGCCTACCCACGTAATACTTTATCTTAAACACATCCAAAGACCCATTCATGGCAACCGCGTGAAGCATCCAAGAGCAACGGTCATTGCTGCATCTCACTGTGAATCTATCAAGGTCATTCTTCAATTTTTTAACCTTATATCCAGTCCTCAAACAATATTTCTCACATACTAACCGAACAGCTTCAACACCACCATGGAAGATATGGTTTTTATCTTCAAAAAGATTCTCCCAACCATCAGAAAAAAGAACACTTGCAACCTCTTTAGAATCTTTCAAATAATTGTTCTTAGCACTCAAAACCAACTCAACATTGTTGTCAAGATCAACACTTCTCAAAGAACTAGATGCACCAGATAACACAACATCAACATGCAACTCAAAGAAATCTGAATTCTTCGTAAAATGTAATGCAACAAGACCTTGAAGAGATACGTCAGCAAGGACATGGACTTTCACTCCTTTTTCAACATAATTAAAAACAATAGTTGATGGAGTCAACCAGCTCCACGCATTACAAATAGTAACTTCAAATCTTCCAAAGTCGAAGATAACATAACCAAATATGCAATGTGGTGTTGCTTGTGGTATACATGAGAGTAGCAAAAGCTATTTGGATTAGAACCAACACCTGACATGTTGAACCTGAAGAAATGTGATCCAAATAAAATAACACAAAACCAAAAATCAAAACATATATTTTAAGATGATAGGAATACTAAATCTACAGTACAACATAATATGTACTATTTTAGAAGTATCACACATGTTATAGATTCACACATAACAGACAAACAATGCAAACAAATATGTACTGGTTCAAAAATGGTATACCATACAATATATATAACAAAAAAAGCATACTATAAAAACAGTATATATCGAAAAGTTTAGAAAAACAGTACGCATTAATATGTACTGAAGAATCATTCAAAACATCCATAAGAAAGAACAAAAACCATGATTTCCTGTAAAAATAAAAGAAAACCAAATAAAACCTATTATCAAACAACATGTAAAAAAACTGAATATGACGATCGAATGAACAAAACAGAACGATTACAAAAATCAGTTTCAAAAATCAAAAGAAAAACTAAAACACGAACAAAAACGAGATCGATCATGGAATTCAACAAAATATACATCATAGAAACCGTAATCATTGGGATTTCAGTGTAAGAAAACAAACAAAATCATGAAATCAAGTTCATTATCATGATTTCAGTTGAAAAAAACAAAAACAGAACAAAGCATAAACAACAATTATAAGAGCAGAGAAGAAGATTAAAGAAAAATACCTGGAGATTTGAAATCGAAACCCTAAAACTGAAAAACACCAACTGAAGCAAAGAGAGAGGAAATAGGATACGTGAGCTGCCGAATTTTTTTTGGAAGATTTGATTTCCACTAAATTTATACGTTCGAACAAGAAAGGGTAAATATAAAATATTAAAAATATAATTTTCATTACATTCACGTGAATTGGACGAGCGATATACAAAATTATAAAAACTTATTTTTGGAGTATGGGTTAAATCGGATTAAAAGATAAACGGATCTTGCATCTAAGATTATGTAGTAATTCCTAGATTACAATATGCTCGTGGTCAACTCGATCCGGTAAAGGAAAGTATAGGTTGGGTAAATGAGATGATATTTGCTACACTTCCTCTCTATTTACTACTCCCTCCTTACCTAAATTATCCAACACCTCTTCCAGTAGGCGAGCTCTGTTTATAGAACCGCGATAGGCCCACGTTGCGCTATAGCTCCCGCTAAGGTTTTATTCTTGTTGCGGTGGGCTCACCTCTTGCTTGTTTCACGCAGCTGCTGCCATGTGCCTTCTACCATCCACGCGTTGCAGTTAATACTGAGTGGACTATCCTATCACGCGTCAGACAACTCTGTGCTGGCACATCTCTTCAGTGTCAGTCAAGATCATCACTAGTCGTTCATTTGAATTCGTCTCGTGATGAAGTAAAATTAGACAGTGATGATCCCATGCTTCTCGAGAGTATGATAACCTTGATGGGGTCAAGCTGAGATCACGTACGCCATGTGTATGCCGACTTTTCTGTACCTACAAATAGTGTTAAATTAAACTTAAAAAGACTTTAATTATTCATGATCACGATATAGGTAATAGGGAGTAGTTCCATGTTCCTTATATTTGGGCATGGATTAAATCTATAGTGGTTCCAAAATTCCTCCCAATTATGTGGGAATTTTATATGTACAGTAAAACATATAAAAATAGCTGTAGGATATATAAAAAAATATTTTTATAGAGAGGTTATTTTTATATAGAGATAATTTTTATAAATATTAAAGCAAGTTGAGATCATATTTTTTTATTTATACTTAGAGGCTTTATTTTAATTTATTTTATCTTGAAAAAGGAAAAAGCCTATGTGTAATTATGGGATGGATAAGACTCTCCTACTATTTTTGGATGAAAACTAAGTTAACTACTGGTAGGGATGTTCATGGTCGGTTTCGGTTCGGTTTTGTGCCAAACCAAAACCGAAACCGGCAAGGTCGGTTTTCCAATTATTTTTCGATAACCGTTCCGTTTATCGCCGGTTCGGTTTTACTCGGTTTTCTCTCGGTTTCGGTTTTTTTCAACGGGTTTCGGTTAACCGTTTGGAAAACTAAAATTAAAAAAAAAATAAATCAAAAAAATCAAAAAAATTATTTTTTTTGAAAAAAAATGGATTCTTCCATAACTAGAAGAAAATTCTTCCATAACTAGAAGAGAACTAGGGTTAGAAAGTTAGGGTGAGATTATATATCAAGGGTAACGAAGGGTTCAGATTAGATCTATCAAAAACTAAATCAAGGATCTTAAATAGTCGGTTTTCCATGGTATAACGGTTCGGTTTTTGGCTAAACCAAAACCGAAACCGTGACTACCGGTTTCCATACTTTTTTTCCATAACCGTTCCATTACTAAACGGTTCGGTTCGGTTCGGTTTTGGCCTATTCGGTTCGGTTTTGGCGGGTTTCCATGGAAACCCGTTACCATGTACAGCCCTAACTACTGGTCAGTTATATGCATTTTTAGAAAAGGATATTCGTTTTTCCGCATTTCATTTTACATTTTCATCATTTATAACTTGATCAATGACTTAGATGAAACAAGTTTTAGTTTTTTTTTGGAGTTAAATCATCTTAATTATCACTAATTAATTTTTAATATTAATAATAATAAAAAATAGTTGATCAAGAATTAAACATATAAATTGAATTAAGATCAAAAATGAAATTGAATCAAGATAAAGCATAAATATTGTATCTGATCAAACATCCAAATTGAAACAAAATCGGACATAAAACAAACACTAAATAGGAAAACAAGATTGAAGAATTAAGGAAATGGACAAAGGTTTCCGAGCTTTGGAGAAGGTGAAATTTTCACGTACACCCCTAAATAATTGTTAACATATATAATCATCTCTATGTAAAACATTGACATTTGTATACACTCCCACATGAAAGATTAATATTTACACACAATCATACATGAGATGTTAACATTTACGTACTCCCCTATATATATATATGCCTCCATGTAGTTTATGGGAAGTTAGAAGTGTTTATTTTTCTTTTTCCAGGTATCAGACACATCATTTACACGGTCATATATTCTTGAATATTAAATCAAAGCAAATGATATCATTATGGAAACTAGAGATAATCTTATAAAACTTTTCAGTTTTTAACTAAATGTAATCCAGATGATAAAACGATTAAAAACGAGTTTAAAAGTTTACACATACATATAAGATTTTATTATAGATTTTGTATGAACTTTGAATCTCATTTTTAATTGTAAATTATCTCATCTGAATTAACTTTAGGTTAAAACTGGAAGAAAAAAATTCTTAAAAGATCGTCTCTAGTTTCCCAAATGATATCATTTCCACAATTTGATTTAGTAGTCAAGGATTCAAGGAGATATGAGCGCTTAAATGATGTACCTAAAATCTAAAAACATATGTCGGACGTCTGCAAATTACCATAAACTACATGGAGGCATGTATATGGGTACATGTAATTGTCAACATTTTACACAGTTTCGATAGAGGTGAAAAAGGTGATGTGTAGATACGTGGTAATGATGAAAATGAATGTACATTTGTGGATGAGCATGGAAGATTCAGTTAGTTAAACTCAATTCCAATTTAGTAAAAGTCGGTTAGTTAGTGAAGGTCCGGTTAGTTAAACTCAATCTCAATTAAGTAAAGATCGATTAGTTGGTGAAGGTCAAAACTCGTGTAGTGGAGATGAAGGGTTTGGGCAAAATTTAGTAGAATTGAGAGAAACAAATTTTCATTACATTGACAATGATAACAATTATCCTTTTATAACATACACTGAAAAAAGACTCAATTACATTAAGACACGTTACTAAAAGAAATAGATATGGGTGTAAAATGAGCGTAAGAAAATTGACACTTTTATTCTCTACTACAATGATCTTAACCAAAGGTGAAATAGGGATATTTAAATTATGAAAAATTCTTAAACTTACACCTTGTTTGCTTGGATTTGATCCAGCATCTGATTTGATCCGAATCAGATGTCAAAATGTTTAATTTTTCAATTTTTAGATATGTGATTCGAGTCCCGACTCAGTTCTATGTACTGTGTTGGAAGTATTTTAGTCAAGCACATATTAAACTAGGTTCTAAAGTTCTCTATAAATCAAACAACCTGTTATCCTAAATTGCCTCCAATGTTGATCTAATAATGTACCATACTAGTCAACTGATCACCAAATGTTATACTTGTGGTGGACATCCTTATATGTATTAACATTTGGGGGAAATCCTTATATATATGATCCGGTGATATTTTGACGGAGAACGAAACTGTGGAATAAAAAAAATAAGGTAGAAAAAAGAGATGATTTGAGATTAACTCATGTTTTGATTAAATATTTTTTTAATTGTGATGTAAACTACAATTAATTTGTTTCCTTTTATAGGAAAGACTTGAACTCTAATTCTAAGAAAACTATGGAAACCATAACTTGCAATCTAAGTAATTCTAAAAATAAATAACTTCTCAAAAAATAAATACTAAAAATAATATACCTAAAGTAATATAAAAATATAATTCTTAAATCTAATAGATGTCCTACATCAGGCCCGTCATCTTGAAAAGAATTCGTCCCGAATTGACAAAATACTGAAAAATAGGTTCTACATCAGGCTCACCATCTTGGAAAGAACTGGACCTCGAGTTCACCAGATACTGCAAACGACCCGTCCAACGAATAATATACTTTGCATATATTGATGATCGTAGATTATAACGCCATATAACAAATTCTTTGACGTAAAAACTGTTCTCGACGTTGCAAGTAATAACCTCAAGAATAATATTATTTTTTTCTATACCAATCATGATAAAAGGTGGCCTGACAAAGAAAAATTAAAATAAAAGTGTTTTTTTAATGGATATTCATCAAAGAATTCTGTAGAAAAAGTAAAGCAGGAATTTGAAATAAAAAAGATGAAGAAAAGATATATAAGGTAGGATTTTAAACCAAGATTAAAAGATGAAAGTAGAAGGTGATGATTTTATTTTATTTTTGGATAATTGAAAAATAAAAGGATAGTTGATAATTTAAACGAAAAGATAAAGAGATCTTAATAGGTAGAAGAGATGAAAGGATAAAAAAGATTTAGATTAAAAAAAACAAGAGGATCGAAAACAGGCTCTTGATGCCACTTGAAGGAGAACGGAAACATGGAATATAAAAAATATGGTAGAAAAGAAAGATACCTTGAGATTAACTCATGTTTTGATTGAATAATTTTTTAATTATGATATAAATTATAACAGACTTGTCTCCTTTTATAGGGAAGATTTGAACTTTAATTCTAAAAAAATTTTGGAAGTCATAACTTACAATCTAAATAATTTTAAAAATAAATAATTTCTCAAAATAAATAAATTTTAAAAATGATAAAAATATCTAAAATAATATTAAAAATATAATTTATAAATCTAATAAATATCATACATCACATTTGCATATGAACTCAATTTGATTTCGATTTCGATTGTGCTGATGTGGTTATTAAACCATGGCACGTAAGATTAGGTGATAATGCTAAAGAAAGCAGTCAATTATCGCTACAACGAGAGTATACAGATTTTCTTACCAATCCGTACAATAAAGTGGCTTGGTAATTTATAATTTAAATAGAGTCATGTTATTTCCAATCCACCTATATTATTAATACAATCCAATAACAAATTAAATAAAATTCTACTATTTTTTATAAACCAAATCTAACTAAAATTTATGAATCCAATCCAATATAGTTTTCTTTTCCTTTTCCTTTTCTATTTCTAGTTTCTTTATCTAATCTATAAATAATATGTTCATAAACCTACAAATCATAATCATACATCTTTTTTGTTCTTCTTCACTTCTACTATGAATTCTAATAACCCTAAATCTAATTGTGGTATAGAAAATATGATAGTAAATTCTACTCCTTCAATCATTGAAGTGGAAAATTTCAATTGGATAGACAAACAACATCACACGGTATTACTTACAAAATTTTATTGGAAATCTAAATTCTTAATTTTTTTGATCAACCATTTAATTTAAGACAGTTACATTCAGTTACATTTTGCTTTCAGTTTTTTTTTTTGTTTTTGAATTTTGACTGTTTTTTTTTTTTTGGTAGACTAGAACAGGGTTCATTAAGGTGAATAACAGTGAATTTCCTGCTACCATTCTTCTTATAACAGTGAATAACAATGAATAACATGTTTTTCTTTCGTTTTGAACACCATTCTTTCTTTTTGTCTGTTTTCCTTTCCTGCTGGAACTGTCCTTTTGCAATCACAACATGTTCAAGCTTCAATTTACTGTAAACCCTCTTCAACAACCGACCCTGTCCAAAAAAAATCATCAAAATAATTATGTGATAGTTGAATAAATATGGTCAAATAACTAAATAGATAATTCACCTCAACAGATTGGGCAGTTGCAAGCCTGTAAACATGAACAGGACGGGTTTGGCCTATCCTGTGGCATCTATCCATCGCCTGCAAATCTACTTGTAGTTTTCCTGTCAATTTGTTTGTTTTTAGTCACTTACGGTTATTTTCTAATTAGGAACCATTTGGTGATCAGTCTACAAAATCTAATACACCTGTTGGTTTTGATGTACAAGATAAATTCTCGACTAATGAGGTATTCGTTTTAATTTGTATTTCTTTATTCACAACAATTATTACGTGTTGGATAAAATTTACTCAATTGAATGTAATGTTATTTTTTTCCCAGGTTTTCGTCTCTAAGGAACATGTTAAACAATGGTGTCATATGGTCGCGACAAAAAACAAATTTTGTATTTTTATTACCAAATCATATGATAATATGATGGTTAAAGGGTCGGTAGTTGAGTTTGGATGCGAAAGAGGAGGTAAATATAGAGATCGAACTATCAAATCTTCTGAAAAGCAACCACAACATGTCTCAAAAAAGGGTAGAAAAACTGGAACAAGGAAGTGTAATTGTCCTTTTAAACTAAGAATTTCATGTGTTGAAGAAAACAAATGGGTTCTTAAAGTGCAATGTGGTGTACACAATCATGCTCCATCTGATACATTGGTTGGACATCCTTATGCAGCTCGTTTACAGAGTGATGAAAAACAAATAGTGGATATGATGACTATAAGTGGAAGTAAACCAGGTCACATTTTATCATCGATTAAACGAAAGCAACCTGAAAATAAATCTAGTCTACGGACAATATTCAATTACAAATCTTATACAAAATCCAATGAAAAAGCAGGCAAGACAAATATGCAACACTTGTTGAAGTTGTTGAATGATAATAAATATGTGGCATGGGATCAGCGCATTGAAGGTATAGATGTGTTGAGTCATATATTTGGGCACATCCCGACAGTATACAATTGGCAAAATGTTTTCCATCTGTAGTTTTTGCGGATTCCACTTATAAAACAAACAGATGGAAATTACCGTTTTTTCATGTTGCTGGTGTGACATCTACTGGTACAATTTTTACAGTGGCATATGCATTTATGTCAGAAGAAAAGCAGAAAGATTACATTTGGGCGCTCAAGTGTTTGAAAAAACTATACAACAACTTAGATTTACCTTCTGTATTTCTTACGGATCGAGAACAAGCCCTAATAATTGGAATTCAAACTGTATTTCCTAATGCAAAGAGGATGTGTTGCAGTTGGCATATTGCAAGAAATGTTGAAACAAATTTCGTTAAGTATACGAAAGATGAAGATGAACAAAATGACATTAAAGAGGATTGGCAGAATCTGTGGAAGTCTGATACGCAAATAGAGTATGAAGATCTTTTAAACAAGTTTATAGGCACATGGGGAAAAAATACAAAGCATTCATTACATACTTGAAAGATGAAATATTGGTAGATAAAGAATTTTTTGTTCATGCATGGACGAACGAGATTAAATACTACGGGAACACAACCACTAACCGTGTTGAGAGTGAACACAGTGTGCTTAAAAAGTGGTTGCTTACATCCAAGGGTGATTTTACATATTGTTGGAAACATATGCGTCTAATGTCGGAATCGAGGATGGTTGAGATACTTAAAAAATTTGAGTATAGCAAAATGCATATACAACATGAACATCAAAAGCTACCAATTTTCAAAGAGTTGTTGAACAGAGTTTCCATTTATGCATTAGATAAAATTCATAAAGAGCTTACTTGGACAAATAAAGGTGGTAATCGTTGTCTCCATATACTTCGCAAGACACATGGCCTACCATGTTATCATGAATTAAAAGAATACGAACGGAATGGAACGACAATACCTCTTAATGCAATAGACAACCAGTGGAAACAACTAAATATTCGTCCTTATAGTGTTGATGAAATGGTCGAATTTGACGATTTACCGCAAATACCAAAAATTAAACTCAGGTGGAATAATTCAAACACGGTACAACGCATGTCAATCCTAGAAAAATTGAATGAGCTTGCTGACCCAGATATGACCAGGTTAGAGGAGCCAGTTATGCCTGTAACTACCAAAGGTCGTCCAACAAAAGCACAACAAAGAGCATCGAACTCAACAAAGAGAAATCCATCTGCATTTGAACATGGTAGAGAACAGATTCAGAAGTCAAAGAAGAATGCTGAGAAGTTAGAGAAGAATGCTGAGAAGTTGAAGAAGACTGCTGAGAAGATTGCCGGGAAGTTAAAAAAGAATGATGAGAAGCTAAAGAAAAATGCCGAGAAGTTTAAAAAGAATGCTGAGAAGTTAAAGATAAAATCTCAAAATGAGGTTGACTCTGAGAGTATGGTACTTATATTACAGGAAAATGCAGCGAATGAAAGTAGAATACCAGATTTGAACGAGGCACCTTGTCTTTCATTAGAGGAAGAAATAGTTGTTTCAAAAATTAAGGTCGTACAACACTTGGAGAAACCATATACAAGTAAACTGGGAGATTTAAGTAATGAACAGAGACCGGGTAAGTCATTTGAAGAATTAGATGTTAACGTTATGCTGAAAGTTATTTATAAATTAGAAAATGTTCGCGGTGATGGTCACTGTGGATATAGAGCTTGTGCAGAAATGTTAGGTTTGAGTAAAGTTGATGGATGGAAGACTGTTCGGATTAAAATGATGGCTGAGTTAAAAACAAACATAAACCTTCATATTGGTATTATTGGTGGTAAGGATTCGTGCTCGAAACTTGAAGAAAGGTTAAACCATCTGTCAGATAATGGTTGTGGATTTTATGGTTGGATGGCATTCCCTGAAATGGGATGTTTATTTGCAACTACATTTAATTGCATATTTTCAGTTTTTCATCAATCGGAGAATATGACATATCTACCACTACGGGGTGAGGTGTTCGAAAATCCAATAATTGTTTCGATAGTGAATTGTGGTGGGATGCAATTTAATAAGGCAGTTTTATACCAAAATGCTCCACTACCTCCAGTGCATCCTAGTTGGATTTATCAACATCTACCATGTGCTGAAGGATGGGAAACTTACATTAAAGATAGATTAGATGAGTGGAAAACCTTAAATGTTGTTACGCGCTATTAAATTTTGTTAATTCGTTTTTTATTAGTTTTTTAAGCATTTTTTTAAATTAATAATAGATCTGTTTGTGCTCTCTATCTATATCCTTGCTTCTACTCTACACCTCTAATATAGAAATGTCAGTTTCTTTCACTAACTTATCATGCAAAATGCTTTTAAATTTCCAGTTCATTCAAAGGAAGTCTCACATGATATTAGTACAGTCATACTACATATACTGTATGACTGTTATCCTAGGGTTTGCATGCATAGTGAATTAAGAACATGGGTTTGCATGCATAGTGAATTAAGAACATACGCTATTGTCATGCAACATGAGAAAATATGGGCATACACCTGTGAGAACAGCAATCAAATTTCCATACCTGTCGAAGTCCGGGAGCAAAGGCAGAATCTCAATGGCAACCTCCCCTGATTTCCTTTGGCTTGTTTTTCACTAAGGGGCTTCAAAATGAGAATGTTACATTAGATAAAGACAAACAAGTTAAGAGAAAAAATTCCTGCAGCAAAACTGATTTAATAGCTAGAGAAGATTTAGGCTTGTCATATCAATAACAGAAAAATTTCCTGCAGCAAACCTGATCTTTGGCTTGTTTTTCTTGTATACACTGATGTCAAGTAGGCCAAGTGGTATCCCAAGATCAGGCTCGAGAAATAATTTAGGCTTGTGCATTTTTCTCGAATGATGTAATGGTGTACTTAGTGTATCTGCAAGACATTCAGTAAGCTTATCATATCAATTAGAGAACTTGACATCACACAGAAGATGCAATGTTAAAATGAGTTTGAATGACAGTTTATAACGAGAGCTTGTACAATGAATTCAGGGTAAGGAACATACAAATCTTTATTTGTGTTTTATAACATTAACTTCGGCTGTGCTGTTGGATCTGGAAGTTCATTCCTAAACCTTCAACGAGAATTAAACAAAAAAATGTTAAGCTACAAAAGATTAATAAATGATAAAAATGCATCCTTCAACAACTATTATGAATACTGAGATGCAGGGTAATACTGCGAACCAGATGCACATAAATAAATAAATAAAAGTGCACATATGCGAGGAGTACCGAGTATTATTGACATAATATATTATAACAGTCGGGATGAAGTAAAAGAGTAACATTTGAATAATGAAAAAAAATGCTAGAATGTTAGTGCTAAATGTTAATGTTAAACTGATCAACCCACAATCCTTGTCTCAATAGCTTTTAGGTAACCTCCCACTTCAGGAAACCAACTAAACCATCATACTTTAAATTACAAGTTTTTTTTCACATGTCATAGCATCTACAATTATTGTCATTAGTCTTATAATTTGTAAATGTTATTTGAACATTTCAAACTTACTAGGTCAATCTCATTATTTATGAGATAATCTAAGTCTGAAACAAACAATGGGTGTGGAATCACTTATTCTCAGAGTTAAAACATACAGATATAGATCAAGTTAAACTCGGACATGGGATATGATAGCTAGTACTTTTTGCACAAAAAGGTATAAACATCGTTCCTTGAATAGAAGTGACTGTAAGTGTAAAATAAGCAGAGAAGCAACTTACAGATTGAGGTTTGCCTGTAACTGGTCTAGGTTTTTTATACATAGAAGTTTCATCCTTTTCTGGTGAGTCAGGCTTGTTGCCTGCCTTTCTTTCGTCCCTGGCCTTGTTAAAAATCACACTGAATCCCTCAGCTGAAGCAGGATCATTGACATCCCATTCACCAAACTTTGGCAATGGCGACCTTTGTCCTGTTGCAAAATAAATTAAACCCCATAATATCCTCCTCTAAAAAGTGAAAAACAAAGAAATAATCGAGAGAATTAACTAACGATGGTGATGGACCTGATGGTGATGGAGAGGCAGCGTGAAGATAAACAGGAGAAATGAGATGAAGATTTGAAGTGAAGGAGAAGAACAGCTGCTCTGCTGCTGTCTGAACGCTTGAACAAAGTTATTAGAACAACCAGGTTTCTTAGGAGCTTTATCATCTTCATGAACAATATCACCACCAAACACCAACTGAACCAAACACAGTTGAATCAAACCTAAAATTAACAACACCCTGCTTGAATCCATCGCGAATCAAATGTTTATAACAAAACTAAAGAAAATTCAGATATGGGGTTTCAAGTATCTGCATCAAATTGAAGAAGAAGAATAGAGTAGATCGTACTGTCATCATTAATTCTTCTGTAACCTTGCTGTTTCGCATCTATTGAACCCTAGATTTCTGTAACCCTAGATAAGAAGTTGAGATCTGAATGGTTGAAGTTGTTAACCATTGTATAGGAAAGAAGATTAAAAAAAAGAAAAGAAAACCTAAACCCATTGTTGATGCCGGTGGTCTATCTCCATCAGAATTTCAAACATCTCATGTTGGTAAAACTGGAGTAGCTACTTAAAGAAAGCTAAAGAAATCCTTCTTCTTTGTTAGCAATAGCTATTAAAAGAGAGTTGAGCAGAAATTCTAGAAACTCATAGAGAATTAAATGCTAATGTTTTCGGTTCCCAACATTTGATGCTTTCCCAAGACTTTGATGCTTTCATCGAGGCTCAGAAGAAAAGAAACGGAGACAAAATTCTCGATAAAGTTAAAAGAATTGATGCTCTGTCGGTCACGCTTTTCCTTCTCTCAATTGATTAAAGAATTCTTCCATTGAAAACGATTAAATGATAGTTCCAAAAAATGTTGAATAGATCGATGTTGAAAGTGATTCTTCTATAGAATAAAAAAGGTTTATCAGAAAAATTTGGATTTTAACCAGAAAAATGAGGAAGACTTGTAAAAAGAATAGAAGAAAGGGTTGAAAAAAAAATTAAATCCAATCCATAGGATTGGATTAATAAAAAAAGTAAAAAATTTGGATTGGTTTAAATATATGGATTAATTAATAAAAATAATGGATTGTAAATAACAAGTCTTTAAATATATGTGGAGTTTAAAATCAAGAAGAAAAGAATATAGTTTGTTTGGAGTTGAACCACGTGTCTGCAACCAATAAAAGTCGTCATTTTCTTCTTTAATTATTATGTACCAGTTTTTCCAGCTTCTATCATCATTTTCCAAATATTCTTTCTGGTTGGGCTTTATTCGATCTAGTCTCCCATAGGGGAGTATTAAGTAAAGAATTTGGAGCAACGACTTAGGTCATGAACTTTCTTCGTGGGTCTTCTCTGTAACAGTATATTATTAGAAAATCAAGAAATGAAAGAAAGATTTATAGGATGGATGATTTGTTAGTTGGTCCAAAAATCCACCTAGTATTTAATTTAGGGTTTAGTAAAAAAAAATTGTTTGATGGGAGGTCCAAAATTACTGTAAAACATGGAAATAACTAACATACTCATCACCCTAAGAATGTGTGAACCAAAAACACAGTTCTTTTATTTTACGTTGTTCTTCTTCTCCCCCAACTCTCTCTCTCACCTGAAACACAAACCTCCATTAATATTTTTCTTTACAAGATTAACCTAGACTTCAAATTTATGGCCGGTTTTATATTACTAATGATGAAGATAATGATTTGATTCCATTTAATCAAAGATAATGACGGATTTCCTCTTCTCCTATCGAGACTCATGTAAATCTTAAATATTCTTGAAGAAATTAATGTTCATGAAGAAGATTTTATTGATGTTGATGATGATATGGGTTCATATCTGATTAAGGTATGTATTAAGTTTTTCAACAACAACTAAGAGATCCATTCGAGGAACACGGGGACTAGTTGAAGTAATGCAATGAGCCTCCCTATAGGGAGGCTCATTACATTACTTCAATTGAGATAATGAAAAATTATTTCTTAGTCGGAACCTTAGGTGGTTCTCGAAAAAAGATAGCGAAAAAAATAATCCCTAGAGTCGAGACTAAGAGGAATGTATAAACCAATGCTTCCATAGATTCGATCGTGGTTTACAATTATAGCTTCCACACCTGTTCATTTGGGATCAACTCCCAAATAAGATAAAGAAAGGACAAGAATCAAAGAAAAAAAGGTGATTCAAATCAAGATTTCTCCAATACCTTATGTTATGTTAAATCACAAAAAGAAAATAGAGTCGAAAGAAACCGGCCCGTCCATTAAGGAAAAAGTATTCCAACAGAGTCACCCAGTTTAAAGAGATGAGAAGACGGAGTCTTGCCCTCCTTTTCTCGTATATATAAAGAAATGTATTAAGCTAAAAATTTACTGGAGGAGTCTCCAGTAAATTTCTTTGAGGTATCAGACCATGAGTCCCTATATATTTAAGAGTAAAATCCTGAGAATAGAACCATGATTCTTTTGAATCCCAATCTAAAGTTGCTGTGTATTGAAGTCAGAGAAGTAAAAAAGCCTCTGTCTAAAAGTGCTTTTTGGTATCTATTTATGGGCACAAACTCGAAAAGCGGAAAAGGTAAATGTTTCTTATTAAAATTTTATATCAAAATTAGGGTTCTTTTAATTTCAAGTTTTTCTTGAAGAAATTAATGTTAATCGATTTATTAATGTTTTTAATCTCCTAGTTTTTTCAAAAGTAGTGATTCGTTAATGTAGAACATATTATTATATATTGTATAAACCCCTAGGCCTAGTTTATGCTTAAATATGATCCTACAATACATATCGATATGTACTTAATTTGGGAAAAAGTGATTCAAAGGAAAAAAATGTGTAAAAATAATATGTTTTGACATTACATATTGATATGTACTTATGGAAAATCTGAATTTTGACAGTAGATATCAAATATGTGTAGTTGGATAGGTTAGAGTTAGATAGTACATATCGATATCTACTTGGTAGAAAGCTATTTTATCAATATGTACAGTTGGATAGGTTTCAATAATGTCAATAAGTGCTGGGTAAAAAGCTAGTTTCAGTGTATATATATATGTTTGATTTCATTTTCTTAGTTTACAATCTGTACTTGTTCTGTTGGCAGAGAAGATATTTGCCGAAAGTTAAAGCAGTCAAAGCAGCTCTCTATTTAAAACAGTTGGACATGGTTTGTTATTTTTCCTTGTCTGACTTTTATAATCGGCTGATGTTGTATAATTTATTATTACAGGAGTTGAGTTCTTTAGTCACATACTAGGTTTCTATGGTTGAAGTTGAACCCTTTTGTGTTGTTATGGTGTAGCTTTATTCAAGAACTTCTGTGGTCCAGGGAAGTTACTGAGTATGCTAGTCTCACTAGGTTATAAAATCAAGGCATTAAGCTTGCACGTGGTTGATACGAAAGATTATATATGGGCCCCAGATAACTTGTAAGTCTTTAAATCTTCTACCATTTTATTTATGTAGTTTATGATCTGAAGTGCAAACTTAGCTTTGTTTCAAATCCAAAAATAATATGGTTTGACATTACATATTGATATGTACCTATGAAAAAACTGACTTCTGACTTCTGACAGTACATATCAAATATGTGTAGTTGGATAAGTTACAGTTGGATAGTACATATCAATATCTACTGGGTAGAGAGCTAGTTTATCAATATGTACAGTTGAATAGGTTTCGGTATATATTAATAAGTACTGGGTAAAAAGCTAGTTTATACTTGAATACGAATCACTTTCCATCACAAATCTAGTTTATGTATGATCCAACAGTACATATAGATATTTAGTGAAGGAAATAATAATTTGTTGATGGTTGAATAACATTTTATACATATAGTCTGTCAATACGGCTCCATTATAAAACTTTTGCAATGCTTGTCATCTTTATTTTGAAAGAACATTAAAAACTCTTAACTGTTAGTAATGAACAAGATCCAAAAAATATTTGAAGGATATGAAGTTGGGTAAGTATAGGAGGTGGTGGTGGTATGTCAAACCATGTGCTGATTCGGGACTTGATCGTGGATATGGTGCTACAGGATGTGAAGGACGTAGGGATAGTGATGTTGTGGTGGGTGGGTGGGGACCGAAGAGAAGAATATGGTGGGGGTGGAGACGTTAGGTGGTGGAGCTAGAGCTGGTAGTGGCCTTGCTGGTGAGAATGAATATAGTGTTGGTAAGGAATTGTGGTTAGGTATGGATCTGTAAACTGGTTCTGGGACTAGTGTGGCAGTGGAAACTGGTGATTTTGGTGGCCATTTAAACCTTTGTTTCCTTAAAATTTGTCAATTGTAATTAGCTAATGAAGAGTTATTCTACAATTAGTGTTGCCTCTTGTTTTCTATAGTTTTGTGATTCTGCATCCTGATAACATGAATATTAGTTTTGTATAGTATATATTGTTTTATGATCAATATTTTTCTTTAACGTAAAATGTCGAGAATTGTTTTTTGATCTAAAATAAACTAAAGCTCGGGTGTTTATTAGCTTATCATTAATTCTTTGATGTTGACAGGAACTATATAAATGTTAGTAGAAAATAGCAACACCCCAACCATTTAAGTTATGTATTGTATGTGTTATACAAGGATCTGTATCTAGTCGGTATGAAGAATGAAACAAGAGTATGAAGCCATAAATACAGGCATTACATGTACTATAAAACACGGCGCACATAAGAAAACTGGAACTTAAACTAACAAAAAAATTAGTACAAAAGGATCTGCAAAAAATCACTTAATATATTTAAATATTTTTTATAGTCTTGCAACATACTAGTCGTATAAACTTACTATAAAAGACTAAAGAGTATGAATCCTTAAACACTGGCAGTATATATCTGCCTGTACTGTAAAACCTGCCACACAAAAGAAAATTCTGCCAAAAACATAACTTAGCCAACTTAGTACATATTGATATGAACTGAGTGAAAACCTAATACATATTGATATGTCTGAGTGAAACGTTAGTACATATTGATATGTACTCAATAGTAGATTCTTTAAGTTGATGAGATAATTCCTCCAGTCTCTCTCCCAGCCTTAATGCCAGCAGTCTGCTAACCTCAATGACTTATTTGTTGCATCTTCAGTGGTCATAGTTGTAGCTGTTGTTCCTTCTATGAATTTGAGCTTTTTCTCAGACTCCACCATAGCTTGTTTTATTTCATCCAACTCCCGTCGTAGAACTGTCAAATGCCAAAGAACGTAATCAAAATTATCAAGAGTCACGACTTAACCATTAAGGGCTTAAGGTTATGCACTGTGGTTTTTAGTACATATTGATAAGTACCGAGTAAAAACCCAATACATATTACGCATTCCATCCATTAGTCCATATGAATATCTCTTGTAAACATAACAATAATTCGCTAAATATAAATGAAGGGTTCCAATAACTGACTTCCGGTGGACCTTACCAAGGTAATTAGAATAGATGTACAAAAAGTTCATTTTAACTTGTAAATCACCAAAAATATCAACTATGTTACTTTTAGAGAACTATATCAACTGAACAGTCCTAGTATCGACAAGTAGAATTCGTTTCCTGATTAAAGTCCTCAGCTATATTTTTTTTAAACAAGAGGTCCTCAGCTATATTAAGAACAGAGATCACATTTTTAGCATCAGGTAAGCTTTGCATAAAAAATTATATGTTGTATGGTCCCCTAGAATATTTGTCTAAATCTTAATATAGATTTGGGACGGTTTACAATATTTGCAAAACTTTCGCACAAAGATAAACCTGGTGGTCTGGCAAGATTAATTATGTGACAGCAGGAGCAATTTACACTAGTCCTGCAAGAATAACCTTTCACACAAAATGCTATACGATCAACTCTAGATCTTACCATTCAGAGATTAGATAGTGAGATGAATTGAAACGTGGAAAAGGCTTTGGAGCGTCCTGTCTCTATATCCATCTCATATGTGATCTCCTGTCTCGGAGCAGCTACGCTACATAAATATAACAAATAAGCATGTTAGATGAAAATTTATCAGTTGGGTCAGTTCTACAGATTTAACTTAAATTCCAGAGAATCAAATGTTTAATGGGGGCACCTTTTGTATACCAAACAACAAAATCAGTACATTTGTATACCAAACTACAGAATCGGTACATTTAAAGTCACCTGCATAACCAACTGGGTGAGTGGAGGATTTACCCAAACATCAAAGTAGTATAACAGACTAATCAAGAACCAACCAAATAAATGAAATTTGATAAATAAATTACTGGAGTAATTTTTTCACCAAAGGAGTATCACTCAAAATCTAACTCATATGGATAAGGAGTTGAAAAAACAAACCAGTAAAATCCTCAAGTTTGATATTAATCCAATAGCACGACCAATCAGTTAACAGCCGACCGCTCTACCACTGAGCTACTGAGGAACAACGGATGCAGAAAACTCCAGCACCTGTTCCCTATCTAAACACTCGATCACCACCACCAGTTCAGTCCATACAACCTCCACCACTAACAACGAGCTAGTTACCATTACCACCAGAAATTTCTCGAGATCCTATAGTTCCCTCTCCAAGCAAACAAACAAATTTGATTAAGCTAAGAAATACAAGTCGACATTTGACAAACAAACCACAATCCAAAAATTCTTAATTGTTTAAATAACCATCCATTAAATTCAAGCAACATTCACAACTACAAGCCTTATCTTCCTCACAAAATCAGTGGTTATAACAGCATTTACCATCCAATCAACATAACATATACAGAAACACACATAATCACTTAGAGATAGCAGTATGCACAGAAGAAATCAAATATATGATTCTTATACCAAGAAATAAAATAAATATGGGAAGAAATGTTACCAGCAGTAAAGAAATGCCTGTTGTATTGCTTCCTCTTGTGAGCTCTACCTGACTTAATTACCTTTGGAGTTTGTTCTCTAACTTTTCCAGCACGAGTTAAAGACGTAAACCTTACTTGCAACAAAATCACAACTAACCAGTTATTAGATTCACAAACCATAGATTTGGGACGGCAAATGTGATCTCAATTGTTCTAAAACCGTCCCAAATGTGATCCATTCGTTTCCTGATTAAAGTTCTGCACCCAATGGATTGAGATGCACTCTCTCAATTTTGACGATTATCAACCAAAGACCAAAGAAAAAAAAAGAAGATCAAAGATGAAAACCAAAAGAAAGATATACATTAGGGATTTAGTTTTTCTTTTCACTCTCTTTGTCTCTCCGATTTCTAGACGAACGAGTAGTTTTGACATTTAGGAAAATGCTTCCTGAAGTCTCGTATTATACGGATCAGAGATTAAGTATTTTGATCCAAAACTATTAAAAAGAACCACCGATTAAATAATCTCTAATGGATGGACTAGACACTAATTCATTAGATTAACCAATAATTTATTTTTATAGAATACAAAGATACTATTTTCTTCGTTTCTAGAAAATAGTTATTATTAATTTTTTAATTCAATTTATTTTTAGATTAAAGTAAAAAATTGATTGTAACATTTTTCCAAAAAGTGGAGGCAGTATTTTTTTTATAATTTTTATGATTCAAAAAAGTAATGTTTTTTTGATTTCTTTTTTAAACAATTCGGTGCTTTATAGAAATAATTTTTCTTTTTATAAACATTTTCTGAAAAAATAGGTTTATTGTCCAAATATCCAACATGGTTTTAGTGCACAAATGAACATTAGAAATGGGTCAAATGGACACCAAGAATCCTAAGAGCATCTCCAATAAATGTGAGAATTTTATTTTCTTATAACACCTAGGATTTTAGACCCTCGTTTACATTAAATTCATCTCCAACAGTAGGTCCTACAAAATAGGAGGAGTGTCAAAATAAATACAAAGGTCTTAGAGAAAGTTTTAGCTAGACCTTCGGAATAACCTCCATGTCATTTTTTTAAGTATTTTTTATAATTATTATTTCTAAATAATTTTTTCTAAACCAATAGGAAAAAAGAAATCAATTTTATTCTTTATCCTTAAATCAAATCATAAAAATAAGACCCCCCACCATTGGAGATGGTTCATGAGCAAAACATTTTTATTTTTGCCACATATATAAAACCCCCCAAATAAGGGTCTAAATAAGACCTCCACATAGAATTTTTAACACTCACTGTTGGAGATGCTCTAAGCAATTATGTCCCTTATTTTCATATTTTTTAAATCATATGCTCTCTCTAATTTGAAAACAAGACGCAAAAAAAAATTAAAAAAAAATTCATTCATAACTTCCAAAATATAATATTCGATTTTAATAAAACTTACATTTTTGTAAAGAGTTTTAGATGATCTATAAAACAAGTTACATCATTGATACTAAATTCAAAAGTTTTTTTTCGAAATAAAATTGTTGGGATGAAACTGGTTGCATCCTATCTTAAACTAAGATAGAAAAAAAATATTCGAAAGATAGCTAGAATGAAACTGGATGCATCCAGACTTAAACTAAAGAAATTTTTTTTTCAAAAAATAGCTAGGATGTATTGATGCGTGTCGTAAGTGCAACAAATTAATCAATATATTTTCCACTAATTAACTAGTAATATAAGGGTAGTAAGGATCGTTCCCACAGAGAGCTGTGTAATTGAGATATTATTTAGATTAACAAAACTATAATAAAAACAAATACTAAGGGGGATTGGTTGTTTAATGATGTGATTTTATATAGTGGTAAAAAGAGGTTCGATTCTCGAACTTGTGAAGGTAATGATTTTAGAAAATATAGGACTTAATCAAACTAATAAAAATCAGGAAAATAAATTAGAGATGATTTTTAGAAAATATGGAGAAAACCAGGAATCAAGATTCGGTTATTTCTAACAATTTATGTGATTAATCGGGTAATTCTTTTAAATAAATTAAGCTCAAATATTGCCAAAATAGGTTTTATGCAAACAAGTAGAGGTAAATCATAAGCATGGGACATCAGAGGTCGTTAACCCAGCATGACCCATCAAACAAAAACACCACTACTGAATGAAAACCGTTTTTCTATTATGAAACTATGCAATTTTAACAAATAAAGAATTATAGTTAATTAATTAAAAATAGACTTACCACAATAAATTGAGAGAAAAACCTCCTCCATCATCCCAGTAGATATACTTAGCTCATGGTGAAGAAAACTTGCTCAAAAGTTGATTTCATTGCTCAAAATATTGATTCCAAGGTTAAAGAATAGTGCAACAGCTGAACACATACGTATATAAGTGTCGCAGAACAGGGTTCAGCTGTTACAGAGAGCTTTAAGCAACAGAAATGTTCAAAATCTAAGGCAACAGGAGCAGAGCTGTAACAGTGGAACAACAACAGTTAAAGATGTTGCTTAGTCGTCTTCTTCAGCGATGGTGGGTGAAGAACAGGGCCGGCGATGCACCAGTAGGTGACCGGCGGTGCCGGAACTCCACCGGAATTTCTCTGAATCGATCTCTAGCGTTTTGTGTTGATTTCTTCGGCTTCTCTTCGTATATATAGGGTGTAGGAACCCTAGAGAGTCTTCTAATCCCATTCAAACTCTTTAAAATCTATACAAATCCTAGTTTTAATCCTCCACAGCAAAAGAAATATTTTCCGGCCAAAACTCGGATTTGAGGTGATTCTTCCGGGATTTTTCGCTGTTTTCTCGATTGATTTGAACTTGTATTGGTCTCTACTATCTTTTGGATAACTTTAAATCCTAAAACATCCCAGAAATCCGTAACTCAGTGTATCCAGTTCTTTTCCTGTTTGGAAAAGGAAAACCCGATGAGTCAACTCGGTGACTCGGCCCGATCCAACTCGCTGGGTTGACTCGCCTGGTTGACCCGCTGGGTTGACCCGATCCCGCTCAGCCCGATCCAAGGGTGCCCCAATCCAAAGTGTGGGTGCCTTGATCCATTTTCCCGGGTGCCTTGAACACTTTTTGAGCCAATTTTTCCACAAATCTTTATTCTTCTAATGTACCTACAAAAGCATAAAAACACGTAATAGATACAAAATCGAATACTAACTCACTAGAAATTAAGGTGCAATTTAGACACTAAAATGTGTCTATCATTTAAGGCAATTAAAAAGAATAATAATAAGAAGAATAAAAGATGATTAGAGAGTCATTCGTTGTTACCAAACGTTAACTGAATCAGTATACTTATCTATCTTTCGTTAGAATCATTCATCACCAACCATAGAATATCATATACGTTTAACTATCTCCAAAACTCCTTATATCACCGGCAGGTACGCTTAGTCACCAGATTTTATTCAACTGAGTCACCTTGAGGTTTGCTTACAAGATGTAACTCAATCGACGCTTTAAGGTTTGTGAATTTAGGTTTGATCATAGCAGTTAAACTCAGTACGCTCGGTTCACTTACTGGTGTTGTCTTCACACACGATTGCTCCACAGAATCCCTCTGCAAGGTCTCACATTTTCTACTTGTGTAGGAGATACTCGACAATTACGGATCGCTCAACTCTTTACTAGCATTAGAATGATAAATATAATAACTTGGTTGCGCACCCAAACAATATAGAAATCAATCATAAACCCTAGATATAGTGAAAACAAACAACAATGATAAAAACTCCAAGTAACTTTATATAACTAATAAAGCTTTACGTCTAGAACGTTGAATTCATATGTAATCAATAAAAATTAGCTACTCATGATACAAGAAAGAAGAAGAAATATCATGGTTTCCCCCTAAAGGGGTAAACTCTAGAATATGAAATAAATCTCTCTTCTCTCTTTTCTTATGTAAAATCCTAGATCTCAAAATTATGTGTGTAAAAGTATATCAAAAAGTATTAGAAGAGTCTCTTATATAAATATCCCAAGTTGTAGAGATGCACGTGCTTAAATCCGGGTTATACTAGGTCTTGGAAACTTAAAAATATCATCAAAACCCGTTAAAAATACCTATCTCTCGTATCCGCCTCGGTCACCCGACCCTCTGAAATTTCTTCCTTTCTCGATGGCTTGACCTTCTGAGATTTCTAATTTTCTCGATGGCTTGACCCTCCGAGAAAATTATTTCTTCCTGAGTTTTCTTTTCTCGATGGCTTGACCTTCCGAAAATTTTGAACTTGTTTTGCTCATAACTTCTTCATATGACGTCGAAATGACCTTATTTTTTCGACGCTGGCTTCGTTTCTTCGTTCTCTTTAATATGATGATAGAAAATTATGAATTTGTACAAGTTCCACTTGGTATTTGGCTCTTCTTCCTTTATAGCACTTCACTTCATGCTCATTCTAACACTTTGTAACTCCTTTTTAGATGATTCACCTAATAAAAGACATAAGCTACAAAAAAAACCTAATACACAATAATTCACAAGAAATCTAGCAAATACTAACATGAAATTGACATTCAAGATGTGTAAAATATGCACTTATCATATATTGGGTGCATCTTAACTTGAGTTTTTTTTCATCAGTGGTTAAACTAGTATGAAACTAGTATGAAACTAGTATCATACTATTTTAGATTTGGTTGAATTTGTTTGATTCATGTTTAACTTGTATGAAACTAGTTTTATCATATTTTAGATTTGTTTAATTTGTTTTCATCCATGTTTAAATTAGTATGAAATTGGTTTTATCCTGTTTTAGATTCGGTTGAACTCGTTTTCATCCGTGTTTCCAGTTTCAAGATTTAATATGTGATGTACATGGTTTCATCCATGTATATACTAGGATGAAACTGGTTTCATCCAGATTAAATCTATGATGTACATGGTTTCACCCTGTTTAACCATATAAATTGAAGATCATCTACAATAAAAAAAAGACAATAAGAATATAACAAGTAATAGTGGGCAGAATCTTGGATTACATTCATAAGTACATTTCCGGATTTTTTCCACTTGAAAAACTACATTTTCGGAGCTCTTTGAAGCCAATTTTTTAACTTTCACACGAAACCAACTTCATATGATTTATATATTTCTTTTATCAGAAATATAAAGCGAAAACAAAGAAGAAAGATCAATCGTGTCAGGTCTAAACACGACTTACGATTCTTTCCTAGTCAATCTTCATTTTTTCCCCCTAAATCTAACTACTTGATAAGCATACCATAGACATTATCCGGTCCTAGTAGGCTTGCACTCGTTGCAACAGAGAGCCTCATCATCAGTTGCTTATTTTCCTTTGTGTTTTCTCTGTCAATAGATCATCATGTAAAAATCGAAAGACGCACTTGGAAAGACCACCACCAAACCAAAGGATCCAAACGCAAAGAAAAAAGAAATATTAGGAACTTCTAGGGAAATGACGCGCTAGCCAAATGGAAAAGGCCAATTCTATGACGAAGCAAAAATACCTAGAAGAGCACAACATTGCGCCATTAGGGGGAGCGGAATTAGCGTCCGCATCCATGCACACAGCAGCAGCACAAGCAACAACAATAAAAGCAGCATCAGCGGCAGCAACAATAGCATCACAAGAAGAGAAAGTCGCGGGATCAACTGGACTACAACCAACATTTGGCATGTCGTTACCAGGATTTAGAGAAACAAGACCGGGTGGCGTGCTCCAAACTGCGCAGCAAGGTCCCAGAGATATAACAGAACAACTACCGAACTTGGGAGTAGTGCAAAAAGTCTTCCCAAACCCGAACACGTAGCTTTCAGACCCGCTCCCTCCACTCATTTAGACCATGATTGATGGGGATGGCATAAAAAGATTAGATCAAGTGGGAGGAAATACACTGCACCATGGTTCAAACCAGTCAATTCAGTTAGCTTCGTAGTTGGCCAAAATACGCAAGAGCCAGAAAATATACACCAATGCAGTAGCACTCCTCGCACAAGAGAAACATCAGTTGAATGAAAAGCTTACAAAGGTGGCTGAAGGATCACAATCACGAACACCTTTGATGAGCATGGAAGTCAACTCACAAGCTCCTCATGTGCTAGTAATTAATGACCGTAGAACTGTCCGGGAAAACTCGGATGCAAGATATCTGGATCGTGCAGGAGGGATAATCGACCACTATGTAATATAAGAGACGTTGCCTATGTACCTGACAATTTATATTTTTATGACAGCGAACCTAGAGGATCAAACACCTAAAGTTAATGGGATCACTATTTAGAAGACATGATAGCAACACAGGACGAGATCAAAGCATTTTAATCCAAGCAGGGAGGAGGAAGACTAAAAGAAAGTCATGTGTGAAGCCTACACAACTCCGCTGACTTCATACCTTATCCGTGTTCGAATAATCTCGCCTAAGTGTTTGTTGCCAGCATTCAATTGCTATGACAGAACAGATGACCCCGCCAGCCCACCTAAGATACTATAGTCATATCTTGGCTCGCTAGAAAAGAGATGATGACGTAATGTGGAGGAACTTCCCATCAAGTTTTAAAGGTTCCGCACTAGCAAGGTTTGACAATTTTCCACCAAATTCCATTGATCCAATTCATACAACTAGGTTGTACTGGATAAAAAAATTTCACTCGCAATTGGACCAAAGGAAACCATAAGGGAATAAACGGACATGTGGTACAAGATTTGCCAAACAATCGGAAAGGTGAACCCGGAAATCAGCATCAACTTATATATTTGGGGCCTAGACAGAATAAACCTCCTTTTTCGTAGAGTTGCAGAGATCCACGCTCAAAACAGTAGGGGACTTGTGAGTCATAATTGAAAAGCATTTCCAACTAAAAGAAACCCAAAGGGACAATCCTAGAGCAAAAACGCAAGGACAAAATCCAACACACCTCACGAATTTTGTGGAGCCCGCAGCTGGATCAACCAAAAGGTTATCCGGCACCGCAAATCCGTACCACGACAAGCGTGCAAGGCATACAGATAACATGAAAGCATACAACAAGTTCGATGACCAAGCCTTCACCAACCTAAACACAAAAATTGCACATATTCTGCAAGCTTTCAAGCACAGACAAGACTTCGAATAACCATGGTCCAAGGAAAGAAAACCCCCGACAACAGAGAAATCCGGAGACTATTGTAAATACCATTGTTTCAACTTACACTCTACAGAGAGTTGTAAGAACATGAAAGTACAAATCCAGAAATTGATCAACGCAGAAGAACTGCAAGAACTTCTTCTTCTCCCAAACCCCCAGAGCAACAACAGAACGATAATGCATTGCGCTTACCGACGGACGCAGGACGCACAATACAATCTCGTATTCGGAGTAACACAAAACATTACTATCGGGAGATATCAACAAGCGACTGCTCAAACGGGTTGAGGACCATGAGATTTTCAAAGTTGAATGGATTCTGGCAAAGCGGTTGGAGGAGTCGATGGCCACTCATTCTCTTCGAGCGACATAGATCAATAACACAACGATCCACTAGTGTTGACTCTACTTGTGTCCGGGTGGAACATGAAAAAGATCCTAATAAACGGCGGAAGTTCGCTCAACCTGTTTCTCAACAACGCATAACTAAGGACAAAACAAGTCCATGTTCAAGTAGCATTAAAGGGAAATGACGAATGAGCAACTCATGTCTTCATGATATACCATTTGCGGATTCAATGGCGCAAACAGTGATGACTAGTTTCAGCGTTGTGGAATACACCATCGTCATAGAATGCGAACATCAGGAGATTATGGGTCCATTGTCTAAAAGGCGTAGTATCAACCTACCATCAGTACATGTGTTTCCCAACCCCATTAAGAGAAAATGAAATTAAATAAGATTAGGAGAACACACGAAGCAACCAGGTAGAAGAGACCCAACTCAACGTGGAGCGTATATAAACATTGTGTAACCAGAAAAAATAACACAAGGATAAAAAGAAGAGTGACGAGATCGAGAGATATGTGGCAGATATGGAGGGTAAAAGCCTCTCCTGCACAGAAGCATAAATTCTTAACACCGCAACCAGCACATTTGAGACTATAAAAAACGAGGAAGGAACCAAATAGAAATTAAAGAGCACCCCGCTCTTAGGCACACACAATTCAACCTTTTTTACAGTCGAGGAAACAAAGGAAGTAAACATCGGTACTGCAGAAACAAAAAAGAATGATCAGAATTAGGACCCTGCTGGTGGAAAAAAAGGAACAAGCTTGCATAGCTTGCTCATTAAAAACTTGGATGTCTTCTCATGGAAGATGGAAGAGATGCCGGAATAGACTCGTATATGTTGGGATTAAAAATGGATTCTTACTTAAAATGATTTTTGTTACTTAATATATCTTAGTGGAATCAAGGGTCACTAGTCCAAACTTGGGGTGGAAAATTAGAGCCATCCATTTTCACTTCTTAGTGAATGAGAAACCTTTGGTTTGTCCCATGTTGCGCAAACCAAGGAGGAAGTTTATCCTCTTTACCACAAACGTTCTATATAAGGAAAAAGAACTAGTGGATTGTATATGGACTTAGGAAATGGACTAGTGGGCAAATGCACACATGTGCGGTGCTTCGCACCGAAGCACTGCAGGCCGTGGGCTTGCGGAGCTTGCGTGTGCTTTTGCGTGAGCCTTGGCGTGTGCCTTGGCGTGTGCCTACGTGGCCCATCAAAGATCCAACGGTTTTATATTTTAATTTTGTATATTAAGTATTTTACCGTTTTGAATTTGTAAATTAAATCAGGTTTAATAATAAAATCTTTTAATTAAAATATCTCGAATTAAATATGTTTAATTAATTGATTTTTTACCGTTTGATAATTCAACGGTCTTCTTCTTCTTTAAAAGAAAAACAAAAGTCAGATTTTTACTCACCCCAGTTGCAGCCACTGACCTGACGACTTTTCCCCTCTTCTTGCTTTGATTTGCGCACTAGTTTATTTCTTCATTTATTCTTCTACTGTTAAGTTCACAACGGGCCAACGAGTCTTGCTAACTGGGTTGGTATCAGGTGGTTTTATCCTGGATTCGATTTTTCATCTCTAAAGGTATAGCAACATCTTTCCAAAGGTGTACCTGACAAATATCGAGTTAAGGGCAGTCTATTGAACAAGCGACTCCATCTCTCTGTGCTTGTGTGGTTGTATGATGTGTGTTATCTGTTCTAACCCTTAATCTCTTTCAAGTTTCTGTTTGGTTTGCTTACTGTTACAGGAATATTCTCCAACAATCTTAACTCGATATCTGTATTATTTGAAAAATTTTCTTCTGTAACAATGGTGAAGACTGATGTTGACAGACCTCAGAAATTTTCTGGAAAGGACTTCAAGAGATGGCAGTCTAAAATGTTATTTTTCCTGAGTTTCCACATGCTAGATGAGATGGTTCTGAAGCCGTTTGATGAGTCTCTGAATGAACCTGAAAAATTACAGGACTTAGAAAGTTGGAAGAGAAGTAATTACATGGCCAAAAATTATATTTTAAACTGCCTAGAAGATGCTCTATATGATTTTTACAATGCTAAGGATAATTTAAATGCTTACAATCTATGGACTGCACTACAAGATAAATATGAAGCAGAAACATCAGGAAGTAAAAAATTCTTGGTTGCACGTTTTCTGGAATATAAAATGATGAATGATAAATCAGTGGTTGATCAGTTTCTGGAGTTGCAAAAAATTATTAATGAAATAATTGCTGAAGGAATGGTTATTGACGAAACATTTCAAGTTTCTGCTGTTATTGAAAAAATTGCCAAATGCCTGGGCTGAATACAAGAGAAGACTAAGGCATGAAACTGGTGAAATTTCCATGGTAGAATTGTTGTGTTCAAAGGACAAGAATGTTTCTTCTGCAAGAGACATGTCAAACAAAGCTCACGTCATCGAACACAAATTTGCTAATCTAAGTCTGGACCACAACAAACGCAAGCCTATCCCGCAAAGAAAAGGTACCTTTCAAAAACCAAAATCTGCTATTGGTAAAATTAAGGGAGCATGTTATGTTTGTGGTGTGTCTGGCCATATGGCAATTCACTGTAGAAAACGCAAAGATGCAAATTTTAAGAAATCAAATGTAAATTTAGCTGAAAGTAGTAAAAATGAGTTTTCTGGCACGGTGTCTGAGGTTAACTTAGTTACCAATGTGAGAGACTGGTGGGTAGACTCTGGAGCTACCAAACATGTCTGCGGAAGTAAAGACATGTTCACCTCCTATCATACGGTAGGAGAAGGAGAAAAACTCTATATGGGTAATTCATCTGCAGTACAGGTTGCAGGAAAAGGAAAAGTTTCGCTGAAGCTCTCTTCTGGGAAAATCCTCACATTAAATGAAGTTTTACATGTACCAGACATCTACAAGAATCTCGTTTCAAGTGGTGTGCTAGATGATAAGGGCTTTAAGATTGTATTTGAGTCTGGGAAAGTGATTATCACTAAGGGAAAGGATTTTGTGGGAAAGGGCTATAAGGCTGAAGGCCTATACAAATTATCTGTAACCTCTGTTGAAGTTAATAAAATTGATTCTTCTTATGTTGTTGTCTCATTGAATATCTGGCATGGTAGACTTGGTCATGTAAATTATAAATCAATGAACAAATTGGCAAACTCTGGCTGCATTCCAAAATTAAATTTGGAATATGAACATAAATGTGAAGTTTGTGTAGAATCAAAATATGCAAAGAAGCCCTTTAAGAAAAATGTCCACAGAAATTCTAATCCCTTAGAATTAGTTCACTCATACTTAGTTGATATGAAATCAATCCAAACTAGAAGTGTTAAAAAATGGTTTGTCACTTTCATAAATGACTATACTAGATACTGTCATATTTACTTGCTTAAAGGGAAAGATGATGCTTTAGAAGCATTTAAACTATATAAATTAGAAGTAGAAAACCAATTGAACACCACAATTAAAACCATTAGATCTGACCGTGGGGGTGAATATGTAATCCCTATAGGAGACTTTTGTGCACAACATGGCATTATTCATGAGGTAACTCCTCCTATTTCACCACAATCAAATGGAGTGGGATGGAAAAACCGAACCCTTAAGGAGATGACGAATGCCATGATAATCAGTTCAGGACTACCGGCGAACTTGTGGGGGGAGGCCGTCCTCTCAGCTTGCTATATCCTGAACAAAGTGCCCCTTAAAGGATCAGTCAAATCACCGTATGAATTATGGAAAGGCAAACAACCATCTTATAGATACCTCAAAGTGTGGGGGTGTTTAGCCAAGGTCTCTATTCCTCCACCTAAGAGGACTAAAATAGGACCTAAAATAGTTGATTGTGTCTTCATAGGATATCCTGAATACACCACTGCTTATAGGTTTATGGTTGTGAGTTCTGAAAACTCAGAAATTGGTGTGAACACCATTATGGAATCTAGGGGTGCTACATTTTTTGAAAATGTGTTTCCGTTGAAATCTGAATCTCGCATGATATGTGATGATCCCCTAGATTTCCCTTCTTCTAGCCATATTTTACCGATAGAAGAAGATGAATCTGTTTATGAACCTAGAAGAGGCAAAAGACTTAGAATAGAAAAATATTTTGGGTCAGACTTCATAACCTGTTTAGTTGAAACTGATCCAAAAACCTATAAAGAGGCTATGACTTCGTCTGAAGCTCCATGGTGGAAAGAATCCACTATTACTGAGATGGATTCTATTGTTCAGAATGAAACCTGTGAGATAGTAGATTTACCTCCAGGGTGCAAACCCATAGGCTGTAAATAGATCTTCAAGAGAAAACGTAAGGTAGATGGAACTGTGGAAAATTATAAAGCTAGACTAATAGCTAAGGGCTATAAACAAATAGAAGGTGTAGATTTCTTTGACACTTATTCACCTGTCACTAGAATTACTTCCATTAGGATGCTAATTGCAATTGCTGCAATTCATAACCTAGAAATACATCAAATGGATGTAAAAACTGCGTTCCTAAATGGTGAATTAGATGAAGAAATTTATATGGACCAACCCGAAGGCTTTGTAGTGAAGGATTATGAAAACAAAGTGTGTAGACTTAAAAAATCTTTATATGGCTTGAAACAAGCACCGAAACAATGGCATGAAAAATTTGATCATGTAATGTTCTCTAGTGGATTTAAAATAAATGAAGCTGACAAATGTGTGTACAATAAATATATAAATGATTCCTGTGTGATTGTATGCTTGTATGTTAATGATATGCTTATACTAGGCACAACCTTAGAAATCATTAATTTCACTAAGAACATGTTGAGTGAGAACTTTGACATGAAAGACTTAGGTCCTGCTGATGTAATCCTAGGGATGAAAATTAGAAAGGAGTCTAATGGATTCAGTCTTAGTCAATCTCGTTATGTTGAATCAGTTCTTAAGAAATTTAATCAATTTGATAGTAAACCTGCAAGTAATCCATTTGACCCTTCTTGTAAGCTCAAGAAAAACAAGGGGGATGGAGTCTCGCAACTTGAATATTCACGAGTCATAGGAAGTCTGATGTATTTAATGAACTGCACAAGACCAGACATTGCATATGCTGTGAGTAGACTAAGTAGGTATACCTGTAATCCAGGACATGAACATTGTGATGCACTTTTCAGAGTGTTGAGGTATCTTAAATACACTTTAAACTACCATTTAAGTTATGAAAGACACCCTGCTGTTCTTGAAGGATACTATGATGCAAACTGGATAGCAGACTCAGAGGAGTCTAAGTATACGAGTGGATACGTATTCACTCTAGGCTGTGGATCAGTGTCTTGGAAGAGTTCCAAACAGACCTGTATTGCTCGATCCACTATGGAATCCGAGTTTATTGCGTTAAGCAGGAGAAGAAGCCGCTTGGCTTAGATATTTTTTAGAAGACATTCCTCTCTGGCATAGGCCTGTGCCAGCTATATCTATACATTGTAATAGTCAAGCTGCAATAGCTAATGCTAAAAACATCAACTATAACGGAAAATCTATTCATATTAGGAGAAGACACAATTCTCTAAAACAACTAATCTCAACTGGCGTTATTTCTGTTGACTTTGTAAGGTCTAAGGAGAATATCGCGGATCCTTTGACGAAAGGCTTGTCCAAGGAGATAGTTAGTAATGCATCAAGGGGGATGGGGCTTAAGCTCATAAATTAAAAATTTCCATGAAGGATACTCAACCTTGCTGACTGGAGATCCCAAGATCAAGGTTTTGAATGAGACAACTAATTTGTGGCGGGTAAAATTAAACACTATCAGGGAATTATTTTCTCTGTCCCTTCCCTATGGTGTAGACGTGATAGTGTGACTGCATGTGAGGATGACTTATAATAAAGTCTTAATGAGTTATATAGTTTTAATTTAAGATTGAAATGGGGTGTAGCAGTTAATACTCTTGATAGAACTCACCTATCTGAATGAGGAAGTGGGTCGCTTCCTATGAGAATTGAGCTGATTCTCTAGATCATTCTGAGAAACGGGATATGTCCAGGGCCAAAACGGACACAACGGCGTGAACTTAACAACACTCTTGAGAGATATGTTGCGTAAGGAGCTATTGATGAATTACACCAAACCATGGCAGTTCAAGACATCGCGTTCACTGACCATCAAGTAGTTCCGGTACTTCTCACTAAGCAGAGGTTCAATTCCTTATGGACACCTATTGCTTAAGAGGTATTTGTCGTTTTCCGGTTTTCTGATTTATCGCTTTCTTCATTCATGTGGGGGATTGTTAGAATTAAAAATGGATTCTTACTTAATATGATTTTTGTTACTTAATATATCTTAGTGGGATCAAGGGTCACTAGTCCAAACTTGGGGTGGAAAATTAGAGCCATCCATTTTCACTTCTTAGTGAATGAGAAACCTTTGGTTTGTCCCATATTGGGCAAACCAAGGAGGAAGTTTATCCTCTTTACCACAAACGTTCTATATAAGGAAAAAGAACTAGTGGATTGGATATGGACTTAGGAAATGGACTAGTGGGAAAATGCACACATGTGCGGTGCTTCGCACCGAAGCACTGCGGGCTTGCGGAGCTTGCGTGTGCTTTTGCGTAAGCCTTGGCGCGAGCCTTGGTGCGACCCTTGGTGCGACCCTTGGTGTGAGCCTTGGTGTGACCGTTGGTGCGAGCCTTGGTGCGAGCCTTGGTGTGAGCCTTGGTGTGAGCCTTGGTGTGACCATTTGTGTGAGCCTTGGCGTGACCATTGGCGTGAGCCTTGGCGTGAGCATTGGCGTGAGCCTTGCATGTGCTTGCGAGTGCCCATCAAAGATGCAACGGTTTTATATTTTAATTTTGTACATTAAGTATTTTACCGTTTTGAATTTGTAAATTAAATCAGGTTTAATAATAAAATCTTTTAATTAAAATATCTCGAATTAAATATGTTTAATTAATTGATTTTTTACCGTTTGATAATTCAACAGTCTTCTTCTTCTTTAAAAGAAAAACAAAAGTCATATTTTTACTCACCCCAGTTGTAGCCACTGACCTTACGACTTTTCCCCTCTTCTTGCTTTGATTTGCGCACTAGTTTATTTCTTCATTTTTTCTTCTACTGTTAAGTTCACAACGGGCCAACGAGTCTTGCTAACTGGGTTGGTATCAGGTGGTTTTATCCTGGATTCGATTTTTCATCTCTAAAGGTATAGCAACATCTTTCCAAAGGTGTACCTGAAAAAATATCGAGTTAAGGGCAGTCTGTTGAACAAGCGACTTCATCTCTCTGTGCTTGTGTGGTTGTCTGAAGTGTGTTATCTGTTCTAACCCTTAATCTCTTTCAAGTTTCTGTTTAGTTTGCTTACTGTTACAGGAATATTCTCCAACAGTATATAGTAAGACACAAGCTTAGGATTAAAACCGGAACACCTTCATTCAGACAAAGATTGTGAAAGGTTTCACCAGAGCACAATCACACAGTTTAGTATGAGATAGTAAAATTATTGGATGCGGGGTTCATCAAAGAGGTTAAGTACTCAAATTGGATTTCCAACATGGTTATCGTGCCAAAAAATAATAAAAGGCGCAGATTTACATAGACTACACAAACCTAAACAAAGCATACGCTAAGGAGAACCACCTGTTGCCGAGCATAGATTAGGTGGTCGACACAACTGAGAGGCATGGACTGCTATCATTCACGGATGTCTAACCCAGATATAATCTGATTGTACTCGCAAAAATAGATCATTAGCACACTGCATTTGTCACTCCATACATCTTATACTGCTACACCATAATGTCGTTCGGACTATGAAATGTGGGAACAATATACCAGTGGTTTGTGGATTCAATTTTCAAACGATGTATTGAGCACATATTTGAACTTTACGTGGATGACATGCTCTTAAAGAGCAAATTGGCATTGGACCTCCTCAGCAGTCTGCGAGAAATTTTCAAGCCGATGCACATATACAAAATGAAGTTAAATCCTAACAAATGCACTTGCAGTGTGACATCATGGAAATTATTTGCATACCGGGTCAAGAAAAGAGGCATCGATGTGAATCCATCAAAAATCCACGTAATAGTTGGCATGTTATCACCAAAGAACCTGAAAGAAGTTTAGAAACTGAACGAAAGTTTGTCCGCACTCAGCAGGTCCATCTCCATATCACCAGACAAGTGCAAATCGTTCTTTGAAATATTCAAAAAGAAAACAAATTTGCATAGAGTAAGAGCCTTTCAAAAGATAAATGAGTATTTGACAACGATCCATATACTTCTGAAACTCGATCTCAAGGAAGTACTTGTACTCTACATTGCAGCAACCGATAACGCTGTAAGCGGAGTAATGGTACAGACAAATACTAAGATCGAGAAATCGGTGTACCACATCAGTAAAACTCTCAAAGTTGCAGAAAGGAATCACATTAAAATTGAACAACTCATCCTAGCACTGGTTCTCGCAACACATAAGCTCAGAACTTACTTCCTAACCCACTACGTGCGGGTACCCACCAAGTCTCCATTAGAGGTGGTCCTCAAAAATACAGGTAAAGTAGGGAGAGTAGAAAATGGAACGCGCAATTGGAACGGTTCAACATCATCTTTGAACCCCGTACTTCGCAGGATTCCCAGGTGTTGGACGATTTCCTAGCGGAACTTCCTCTAAATTATGAAGCAAAAATAAACGATATCTCTGGAGAAGAAAAAAAAATCCTAAGAGCGTCACCAGATGGGAAGTGTTCGTGGATGGATCGAGAAATAAGGAAGGAGCCAGAATAGGAATTGTCATCACCACCCCAACTAGAGATCGAATGATAAACACGTTGTGATTAGAGTTCGGCGATCATACAAACAATATGGTGGAGAATGAGGCGGTGTTACAATCCCTACGACTTATTCTCGAGTTAGGAATACATTATATGCGTTTGACAAGTGATTCACAGCTGGTTATCTGGAAAACTGAGTTCAAATACCAGAGGTTGGACGAGAACCTGGCATAATACATGGCACTGGCCCAAATTTTTGCATCACACATAAGGAACATCACTTTCAGACATTTTCGTGAAAGGACAAAAGGCACGCAAATGCACTTTCCTTTGTCTCATCAATGATGTGGGACGAGAAAACAACCACCATAAAGATATGAGACATCTACGAACATATTCCATAAAGATGAAGGCCGTGATAGTGATTGAAGATGATGTATGTGAAGATCTCACAGATGGAACGTCACCAGAAGACGATGCAGGCATATACAAAAATAAGGCTTCAACAAACGTATCCGACTCCAAAGAATACTAGAAGTTACCAATGCATCGGTACCTCAAAAACAACACTCTACCAACGGATACAAAAGAAGATAGAAAAATCGAGTCAAGAGCCGTCAACTACCAGTTGCGTGCTGGAGTTCTGTATTATCGATCATTTTATGAACTAATGTTGTGTTGCCTCTCCATGAGTGAAGGTCATCGCATCCTAACTTACATTCAACATGGATATACGGGAAACCATAACAGGATTCGATCACTAGCACCTAAAGCAAAGATGCAAGGATATTAGTGCTCGTACATGATCTAAGATGCATCAAATCTTTCCAGGAGATATGAGGAATGCTAACGATTTTCAAAGAAGATCAAAGTACCCGCAACTAAGCTCAACTTCGTGCTAAGTCCTTGGAGGTTCAATATCATGGGACCTCTAGTAGAAGGCACGCAGAAGAGGAGATTCCTTATTGTAACCACCAGATACTTCACCAAATAGGTGGAGGTAAAAATGTTAACCCGCATTAGAGATGTGATCGTGTTTAAATTCTTATTTTGTAATGTGATATGCAGGTTCGGGATACCCATGGCAATAATATATGATAATGGGAAACAACTACAGGGATAGAACATCGACCTTTTCGACGCTTTCAACATACAAAAGAACAAATCAACTTCAATCTATCCGCAAAGCAACATACAAGCATATGAAACCAATAAGACAATTGCACTCAACTTAAAGAATACCTTGGACGATCACAAGGGAAGATGGTGTGAGAAAATACACACACGTTATGGGCAATACCACACCACTCAGAGAGAGGCAACGAGAATCATTTTTTTTTCTTAGGTTCGAAGCGGAAACAATAATCCCAACAGAGGTAATCCTTCCCACTACCAAGACAGAAGCATGAGAAAAAAACCTCACAACAGATCTGTTGCTGCAATACATTGATAACCTAGAAAAAAAACTGCGCTGCCGAGGATGGAGAATTATCTTTGACGAATAGCAAGGGAGTACAACAAAAAAAGTCAAACCTGTGAAACTTTATAGAACGGAAGTATGAGCTACGTGTAATCCCACAATACCATTAGGAAAATAAAAGAGAAAAACTCGCATCAAGTTTGGGAGGGCCATATGTAATACACGATGTAACGGGTAAAGGATCGTACGATCTGCGTAACATAAAAGGATAAGTCATCCGCCATCCCTGAGATAAGTTATACCACAAACCTTATTATCCGTAGAAATCTTAATGCAATGCAGCATTGCTACTGCGCTAAGAATCCAGAAGAAGAAAGGCAGATCAGCTCAGCCCATTATGTTTCTATATCTGGGGGAGGGTTAGTAGACCTCACCTTATTTAGATCTAAGTTTGTTTTTCTTTGATTTTAATTTTTTAGGTTGATTGTTTTCATTTTTGTGTGGTTCTCACCTTCGTTTTTGTGCAATTCTAGCCTTCACTTTTGCGGGATTCTTTCTATTGGTGAAGTTTTGTTTGTGGTTCCTTGATATGGGAAGTACTTTGAATATTGACAAGGTTTTCACCTAATTATTCTCAGCAAAATGACAAGTTATTGGGCAAATTACTCTTATCTTATATGAGCATCTTTTCTTTAAGAAAAAAATCATTTAAAAAAATTAATTTTAATTCCTAACATCATTCCTTCATTCTATTCTCCATACAAGAATTAAACATGATTTTCACGATATCTCAGTCTTTCTCTTCTCAATTACTTACTTACTGTATCTTTCGTTATAATTAGTTTTTCAGTTTACTGTTGTTATCATGTAAATAATTTTTTCGTACGAATAAATGAGTTGGTTTAATATCCGGAAAAAAAACTATCACCCACGACCATAACATAATTTTACGCCAATTCAATGGGCTTATTCTTTTAATCGATAGAGTTTTTAATTTGCTGCATTGTGTATTTCTTCAGTGTTTGATAGTCTTTTTCATTACTCTATCTTCCATTCGTCTCATCTTCATGAAATTATATTTCAAGATTTAGGGTTCAAGAATGGAAATGCTTTTTCTCTCTACCGGGCTCTTGCCGATATTTGTGGGTGTTTCTAGGCTACACACTCAACGTTATTTTAAACAACATCAACAAAACGGTACACTTCTATGCGATTTTTTTAAATCGTATCTTTAACCAAACTTGCTTGCCTAACATAACCACAGCACTCAGTATGGTGTTATAAAGTGGTCATGTGAACATGCATCGTCACACTATCGGCAGCGATAGTTGACCTTAATACAAAGCTATGCGGCAATAATCCTTCCAAAGTTCCAATTGAGGCATAATTTTTTTATATTAGCCCAATGTAACTTTGGATTTGGTTATGCTAATCGAGCCTTACTTTGGTTCTTAGCTAAAAGAAACATTAAACAACCCCCAACCAGTGCATACAAGGGTGTCAACAATTGTCGGGAAAGGCCAGGAAATCCTCAAATGTATATTACTCTCCGTTTCAACAAAACTGTTACTGTCACTTTTTCATTTTAACCTATTTTTAGATTAAAAAGAAAAAATGATAGTAACATTTTGCTAAAACGGAGGTAGTATTATCTTAGTAGAATGCAATGTCTTTATTCCTTAAATAAATAAAGATTAGGTTTAGTAATAATTTCCTTGTCCTCCCATCAAGAGACAATTCGCTAATTCCTTTTCAGAGCAAAATGCTAATAACAGTGTTCCTTTTTGTACACTATAGAGTATTTCATTCTACTTTATACCAGAAATAAGTGTACCAATGATAGCGTAAATAAGCAAAATTATTCCTTAACTTAATTTTTTTGATTTAATTTATCCAGTATCAGATATAAATAGATGAATGATCAATAATACTTAACTTATTTTTTAAAATTTTATTTTGATTTTGACCATTCATTTACTTACATATAATTATGGTGAATAAAAATTTAGGTCATAAAATTAAATCAGGTATCTTCTCTCCTAAGACAAATACTTTGTAAAACCAAGCAGTACAAAGATACGTAAACCTAGAATATAAAGGAGAAACTTATTTTTATCCCATTTTATTTTTTTGTTTATCTCAAACCCACCATTAAGATGTATAATATGTAAAACTCATAATTAGTTTTAGGATTACTAATTTTTTTTATTTCATTATTATTTTATTTCCAATATATACTTTATTTCCGGTATTTAGGATTGACCAAAAACTTCTTTTTGGTGTAAAAAGTCAAAAGCAAAAATATAGGAAAATCACAATGATTAAGCTTACCTAATCTAAAATTCCTAGTTCTCCCTAAAATAACTCCTATTTCGTTTCTTTTTTTTTAATAAAATTGTTTATCACAGCTTACCAAAAATTACAGTTTTCACAAAATATTAGTTGTTTTTGTGAAAATCGTAATTATCACAGCTTATCAAAAAATTCATTTTTCACAAAATAGTAATAAATAAAATTTTAAATTACTCACAGTTTAGTGATAATCATAATTTTTACATGCTAAAATCAGTTTGTTTTTCTGATATTATCATTTTTCACATATAGTATAATCACAATTTTCACTTTTCATATAAAGTGATAATCATAAATTTTAACAGTTTGAAATTGGTTTGCTTTGTAAAAACAAAAAAAGTACAATTATCACTGAAACTTAAAGTACTAAAGCAAATAAAAAGAGAAAGGCAAATAATTAATTGCCGAAGTGAGAAAAGAGAGAAGAAAGTCAAAATAAAACCTAGAAAATCAATAGTAATTTATTGATTGGGAAATAAATAGTCAAAGGCCAATATCCAGTAGTTCCAAGGAAAGCAAATATGTGGTTGATGCCATGGCTAAAAGTGTAACCACTATCACATAATAACTTCTCCTGACTATCTTAAACATACTAATTTGGTACTTCTTGTTCTTGAACCCTGGTATGCTTAGAGTAACCGTGAACTACAAACTTTCCCATTTGTTTTTCCTGAGAGCTCGATCCTCTCCGGCACCATGTATTAAATCATCCACAATAATCGGGGATCAAACATTTCAATAGAGAGTAATGCATTGTTCTCTGTTTTATCTCCCAAATCAATGTAAAATTGGACTTTATTTCCCCGTACCAACTCTCTGATCCCCTGTACCACCATGTGCAAATGATTCAAGGGATTTATGTTTTATGAGGGGTATCTCCTGACTTCTTGTATGATTCTAACAAAACACTAACTTTAATTAATGCTTCAAAAAATAAAAAAAATAATAACTTTAATACTCCACTCCCACTGTTAATGATAGAAAAAAGAAAATTTTTGGAGAGAAGATCGAACTGGCGAGGTTTTCCGAGGAAATACAAGACGTATATGCCGGTTGAAACTGTTTTAGCAAAATATTTTTCTGACTTTGTCGACTTTCCTCATCCGTCGGTGGTTGCATAAGAAATTCATATCCATAATAAACTGCATTTTCGTTTACTTTTCAATTGAGAGACATCGAAAACCATGTGTAGTAGCGAAATTGTTTTAGGATATGTCAATTTAGGAAGACCTAAAGAAAAACCATGGATAATAAGATTACTTAAAGAAACATTAAACACACAAAAATTTGTTTGATTGTGAAGAAAAAAAATCTTCAAAATCGTTGCCAATCCCTAACGAAGGTGAAGATAAAAGAAGACGAAGATAAAAATAGAAGAATATTAAAAAGATAAGAAAACAGTTGAAAGAAGAAGGAAAGAGGAAGGAATTGTATAAACCCTGATGAGCAACAATGGAGTTTATACGGTGATAAAAAAAAATTAGATAAAAGATGAAACCAGAAAAGGAGAAAAAGACGTCCACAAAAAACGCCCATTTATTGATTATACTGTGTAACATATTTATTTATTTTATTTTATTTTTGTTAATAATGCGTAATTGATAAAGGTCATATAGAAAACATCTAATCAGTCTAATTGATCTATTTTTAACCGTTCATCTTATAAATTGAGCTACATATATAACCATCTTAATGATGGATTTATGGAAGAGAGAAGGACCAAACTTGAGTTCCATGGATATTTTAACTAATATAAATATGTTCTTATTTTCCTTAAGGCATAAAAATAGGCATAGCCCATCATACATGATTAATAATAAGTGCACTAATTGTAGTATAAATCTACGAAATGGATTTTTTAATTTAAATTTTATGGCTTAATTTTTATTTAATTTTTTTTACCAATATAAGTAGATGAATGTTTGATACTTTATTTATTTTTTATGATTTTATCTTTGATCCAATGATCCTGACCATCCATCCACTTATATATGGTTTTAGAAACTTCAAATAAAAATTTAAATCATAAATTTAAGTTAAAAGATCCGATCTTATTAAACAAATATTTAGTAAAACCAAACAGTACAGAGATACATAAACTTAAAAGAGACACAGAAATAGGCATAGCCCATCATATATGAAGTTAACGCGGTCGATTCTTAATATTTGAGCAATTAATTAATTATGGAACTAAGTTAGGACCACGAGCGTACAAGGATATGGTCAGTTCTTGATCTTAACAAAGATCTGTATCCATTATTTTTAGCTAGATTTGAATGTATTAAAATGCAACTTATTTTATTGGATAGTTGGAAATTAATTTACCAGTGAGATTTTGTTTTGAAGTTGTTCATGGATCGTGATGATATGGTAGGTCAAAGAGTTTAAGCTCATATATATATATATATATTATATATAATCTAACCAAACAATTGTATAGGTGGACGAATTTGGCCGATCATATCTAACCAACCGTTCAAATTTGCAGTATGTGTACATGAGTTTATGAGAATGTAGACCATGTACTTCTTAATTATAATTTTTTAATAGTTATTTGGAATTACTTTGTGGCTAGAATTAATTCTACTTGGATTCATAAGATCACAATTCAACAACTTACAGAGTGACAATCACTCAAAGGGAAAAAGATTACGAGGAAAGTATGGTACATATTTCCATTTGCAATAATCGACGCTCTTTGGAAAGAGAGGTCCAAGATAGCAATGACACAACAAAGGCACAAGTATAAAGAAATAATCATAATTGAACTCAAGCAAAAGATTTATCAATGGGGATCTCTGAAAAATTGGTTCAGTAGTTACACGTTTAGAGACTTATTCACAAGTTGGGAGGCGGTCATGGATTATAACTAACCGTTGAAGTTGTGTATTAGGCCAGGAGTTTCATGTTTTCTGGTTGTATCTACTTCTTCTCCTTTTCTCCTTTCAATAAATTAAATCTTTTTATAGTAAAAAAAAACCGTTCAAATTTGGGCCTAGATTGAATTAATCATTAAGATCAATGTTGACTGTTATTATTATTAGTTTACTTCGACTTTGACCCTTTGACTACACAAGTTAGTATTTATCACCCTAAATAATATTTTATCAAGATTCGGATATATAGAAGAGAATAAAATAAAATAAATCACTTTGTTACTGTTCGAGAAATCTTATGATTTTGGTGATTTTTTTCGACAAATTTTTATTATTGGAGACATTTCATGATGACAGTTCATCATGATCTATGAAATAAGTGTGAAAGGTAAATAAAAATTGCGACAAACAATCCCTCACCGGAAGCGAAGCAAGATAACCACCAAGTTCCCTCACGCCATTCAGTTCATCATGATCTTCTTCAATTACCTTTTTGTATGTGTATCCTTTGTGAACCTCTTATGAACGTGCTTTTTTTAGATTCCAAACTTCGTTCTCTCTTTGTAGAAAACCAATTTTGGAATATGGTCCAGTTTTTTATCCTTGTGAACCTCTTAATGAACGCCCCTAAAATCTAGTCTAATAGTTTCACTGCTAGTAACTATCTCATCACATTGTCTTTTCAAAGGATTAGCGGAAGAAGTTTCGCTTCCTATTAATTCAAGTGGTTGTTTGTTTAACTATTTCCTCTCGTTTAATAAGAAATGTTGTTTTTTTTTTTAGAGAAATTTTTTTTGAGTTAAAAGAAAAGATGGGAGAAATCCCACATAAAGAAAATTACACTAACAACTGATGGATATTACATGTGCAAAATATTCTCCCAGTTACTCAAAACCTGACTAGCATCAACAAATCTGAAGATGTCAGAGTCGTAGCATCAAAGAACAATAGTTTGTTTAACCATACACTTGATTTCAAATGCAGGTTTTAGTCTCTCCCCAAAAACACGTCTGTTCCTTTCCTTCCATATCGTCCACATTACTGCATAAATCATAATATTCCAAATATCCTTAGCTCTGCCCTTTTCACATTTCTGGACCAAGCTTTAAACATTTAAGAACAGTTCCAGGTATCGGCCAAGCAATTTGGAAGGCTTCGATAAAATAATCCCCAAACTTTAAAAGAAAACTTACAGTGAAGTAATAATTGTTCTTCAGTTTCGACTTCAGAATTTCAAAACACACATTTATCACTTTCCAGGTTGATGCCTCTATGTGTTAGCATGGCTCTTGTAGGTAGAGAATTTTGGAAGACTGCCCAAAGCATAAAACTGACCTTGGGAGGAATGTTCTTCTTCTATACGTGCTTTTTAAAATTACAGTCTTGAAGTTCACCCTCCAGCAGCTCATAGCATCTTTTTGAACTAAAATTGCTAATTATTTCCACCTCATCACCACTTCCCTGCAACACAGGAGCTGTGCCTAAATCTCTCATAACAAGATCCAATTCCAATTGCTCATTTGCATTTAACTTCCCTCTAAAGTTGAAAATCCAACCCTCTTCATTTATCATATCAGCAATGGAGGCTTATTCTTACCTGCTTTAAAAATGACGGGGAATAACTGTTTCAAACTCCCTTTGTCAGACCACCTGTCATACCAAAACCTTGTCCCCTTCCTATTCTTCACAGTAAAAACTAAATGATTCTGCAGTTTTGGAACAATGTTAACAACATTTTTCCATAAGCTTCTACAATGTGACTGGTTGCCTATAAAAGGCATGAGGACATCACTATTAAACCCAGACTTTTTTGTTGCATAATTTTTCTCCATAAAGAGTTTTTATTTATAGAATACCTACATACCCATTTAGCCAACAAAGCTTTGTTGGTGATTCTTAAATTCCCCCCCATACTTTTGTCCATGCAACCCATGCCATCTTTTTTTTCCTTCCACAGCTCCCCATAAGAAATTTCTCATGAGCTTTATCATATTTTTCTCCACCTGAACATGCAAGTGAAAAAGTGAAAGAAAATAAATAGGAAGACTAGACAAACAACCCTTAATGAGCACAAATCTTCCAGTCTTATTCAAAAACTTATTCTTCCAAGATGCTAGCTTGGTTTCCATTCTCTCAAGAAACGAATCCCAGACACGAGGAGGAAGCACCAATTGGCATTCCCAAGTATTATATTGGGAGCTTTACTGCTTTGTATCCGAGCTCCTTAGCAAGAACATTCACAAAAGCATCTGCTTCCATACTAACCATAGTGTTTTTTTCAAGATTTAGTTTCATACCTGTCAGAGCTTCAAAAATGGTAAGAATGATAAGAAGTTTTCTCATTTCCTCCACATTAGCATCAATGAAAATTAATATATCGTTTGCGAACTGCAGATGAGATATTAAAGTGTTGTTATTAGAAATGTTATTAAAGTAGATTGTAAGCTAAGTAAGGCATACAATTACTCGGCGTGGAACAAGTTTAGGAAATAAGTCGATAGCATAGACAAGTTTAGAGGGTGTTTCATGTTTAGATATCATAAATAAAAATCTAAAGATTTAAAGGCCTAGACAATTAAAGCTCTCATGTTAAACGGAGAGAAAATCTTGTTTTCTATGGCTAAAATAAGACTTTTGTGACTTTTGTGAAATGAGAGTTATGGTAAGGACATTTGGCATAATTTGATTGGTGCAAATATTTAGGGGTTAAAGAAACTCACTTTCTTATTGGCTCTTTTGTTTTAAAATTAATACACTTCATTTACATCCGATATTTAATTGTACCAGGTCAATGTCACATACAGTGAGTGGACAACACCGCACATCGACGATCTACATCAAAACCAAATTCAATTTGGAATTCGTTAGTATTAAACCTACCATATTCAGAAACCGTGACTATATTAGGAAACCAAAAAAATAATAATGTAAACCTAATTGTTCCATCACGATGGGACGGGACGGGATGAATCCCCGCCAAACCAAATTAAAAATTGAAGGTAACACTGATGAAAAGTTAAATATGCCCAGTGTATAGCACGGACACAATTCTAGTCAATTTCAAAGTCAGAAGCAAAAATAATTTGCTACATAAAAATTTAAACTTTTTTTACCATTAAGGCATTAAAAGTTATTGAAACCAATTACTGGTTTTTCGACTTATTTAAGTTTTTGAAAGTGTACACCAACAATGCCAACACCTTAGAGCGTCCACAGTCGTTGGACCAAATGACGGACCAAACCCATATTTGGTCTTTGATCCGGATTTTAAACTGTTCACGATAAAAAATTGTCTGATTACCGGACCGAAAAAAGCATAGTTGCGCGGGCATGTAATGAACCGCCTGGTTCTAGGCGTGCATGTAGGTCTCCGTCTGGTGGCAGGTGATAGACACATTTTATTGTCTAATTTACACCTTAATTTCTAGCGAGTTAGTATTCGATTTTGCGTCTATTACGTGTTTTTATGCTTTTGTAGGTACATTAGAATAATAAAGATTTGTGGAATAATCGGCTCAAAAAGTGTTAAAGGCACCCAGGAAAATGGATCAAGGCACCCACACTTTGGATTGGGGCACCTTTGGATCGGGCTGAGCTGGATCGGGCCAACTCAGCGGGTCAACTCGGCTGGATCGGGCTGACTCATCGGGACTCATCGGAGAAGCTGTTGTGTACGCTGTTCAACTAATTTTCGAGTTGTTTTCGGCCCCAAATTGTCCCACACGCTAGAAGATATCTCATACAAGTCATAACACGTGAATAGATAGCAAAGAATGCCGAGAAATCTGCTCGGGAATGTGATTTTGGCCGGAAAAAGGAATCACTCTTTGATTCGGATTTGGGAAGATTCTAGAGTGTTTTGGAGAATTCTATTAGGTTTAGAACTCTCCCTAGGGTTTCTACAACCTATATAAACCAAGAGAAGCCAAGAAAAATCATCAGAAAAGCCTAGAGAAGAAATCAGAGATTTTCCGGTGAAGTTCCGTCACCGCCGATCACCTGCTGGTGCATCGCCGGCACTGTTCTTCATCAGCTTCATCGGAGAAGAAAGATCAGCAACATCTGTATTCGTTGTTGTTCCACCGTTACAGCTCTGCTCCTGTTGCCTTAGCTTTTAAACCTTTGTTGCTTAGAACCCTTTCTGTAACAGCTGAACCCTGTTCTGTAACATTTATAAACGTATCTGTTCAGCTGTTGCACCATTATTTCACCTTGTAATCAACTTTTTGAGCAATGAAAAGATCTTTTGAGCAAGTTTTCTTCACCATGAGCTAAGTCTATTTACTGGGATGATGCATAAGGTACTTTTCTCAATTTTATGTGATTTAATTATTTTCTAATAATTATTTATAATTCTTTTGTTATTAGAATTGCATAGTTTTAAATAGTGAAAACGGTTTTCTTTCAACAGTTGTGCTTTTGCTTGATGGATTATGCTTGGTTAATTAATTTTGATAGTCCATGCTTGTGATTTACCTCTTTTTGTTAGCATAACAAAACCAATTTTGGCAATTACTTGCGCTTCAATTAATTTAAAAAGAATTATCTGATTAATCACATAGGTTGTTAGAATTACCTGATTCCTGATTCCTGGTCCTTTTAAAATTATTCAAAAATCATCTTTAGGTTATTTAGTCTTTTTCATACTCCTGGAATTTTCTAGAGTTAATTTAAATCATTATTTTCTAAGATCATTACCTTTACAAGTTCGAGAAACGATCACCTTATTTACCACTACTAAAATTACATCAGCAGGCGTATTACGTTTCAAAATACGGGCGTTAACCAAAACTCCGCCCTATCAGGCGTTCATCCAAGAGAATGCCCCATCAGGCATAACGCTAGACACACGCCTGAAATCAAGCGTTAGGCTGAAATAACGCATATATTGGACGTTCGATTGGATTAACGCCTGTAATGGGTGTGCGTATAAGATTGCGCATGTGTATAGGACGTGTGCCTAGACTAACGCTTGGTGAAGAACAAGGAACAACTCACCGTTCCAAGGCCTAGTCAAGCGTAAGCATATATCAACGCTTAGTCAAGCGTATATGTATATCAACGCTTATAAAGATTAAGTGTATGGCTATATCAACCCTTATGGCTATATCAACGCTTATAAAGATTAAGCGTATGGCTATATCAACGCTTATTACAAATTTTAAATTAATTTAAAGATTAAACTTGATCTTTTAAGTTAAGATTAAGATTTTACAAATTTTAGAAATAAGATTAATTTAGTAATAAGATTAAGTTTGATCTTTTAGATTAGATTAGCTTAGTAATAAGATTAAGATTTTATAAATTTTAGAATAACTTATTAAAGATTAAGATTGAACGTAAACAGACGTGTGTTTGACTAATCGAACGCCTGATGATTTAAGCGGATGGCTAAGTGTGCGTCCGTTCTTTTCAGCACACGAACCAGCTGCATGTATATAAAATTGATCGGGCGTATGGCTATGATACCGCCCATCAGGCGTTCGGCTAGTAAAGCGCCCGTCTCTGGGGCATGCGTATAGGGGTCCTCTATCATCAGGCGTAAATTTCGTTAACGCCTCTCATCAAGCGTTCAACCAAATATACACCCCACACAAGCGTTTTAGACGTACACTCGTCTCAACAAACGTACACCCAGACGTCCGTCCAACTACAAACGTTAGATTAGACAACCGCCCGATTATTTTTAGTCGTTAACCCGTAGCGTTTAGACCTGACCAAAGAATAAAATTTTTATTCTTTGATCTTTGGGTTTGATCCTATAACTATGGACGCCCTTATAGACTATATGTGGTAAAACTTGCAATGCATAACAATTCCCTTTTTTCCATTTTGATTTTACCATTCCGTTAAGAGACGTACTTTGATAATATGATAGCAATAAACACCGATACAACTAGTAAGTACTTTGGAAGTTGTTGCAATTTAATGTCGACCAAACTAGTGTCTCTGACGACCCAAAAGTTACCATATATTTGGGATGTTTCCGCTCGTCAAACCTCAAACATATAGAATCAATTCACCTAGAGCTAGCTAAGATATCAAGAAGATCTCAGTAGGTGTATACAAAAAGTGCTAAGGAAAAAAAAAGGGTGCTTATGAAAAGTAGCAAGTAAACGCAGTAGTAAAAGTAAGATCTGATTCAATATACACATGCGCCAAATTTTAGGTACTGAGTGCCATGACCGCGTTAGTAGTGGAGTGATGAGTAGCACAAACAGTACCATCTTTCATAGGATGACCTCGTTTGTCTTTTTGATACACAAAACAAAACAACCTGCAAGAGATAGAGTTTCAAATATCAAGAATATAAAGTTAAAGAAGGATAGAATAAAATAAAGACACGTGTGTTTGTAATGGAGGTTCAACACGGAACTTAATAGGCTTCTTAAGTCCGAGTTGAAAGTCAAAGTGTCAAACTTAAATCCACTTTATGGATACATAAATCCATTTTTAAACTGGATTAGAGCTAATTAACACTAATACTTCGTAGTCAAAAACACAACAACTTTAACTAAAACCCCTTATTATACTAATTAATCAAAATCAAACCCCCCTTCATTCTTCTTTAACTATAGGTTTTTTGTACTCCCTCTCACGTTTTACCTTTTTTTTTCTTCCACATCCATCCCATCTCATCTCTATATATTAGATTCGACTCATCTCTCTCTCTCTCAAATACACAATTCTCTCTCTCTCTCAGGCTGTCCGACTATAAGTCTCAAACTCCCATCAAAATCTATAATACTTCTTAATTTTGTATTTAGATATAGAAATGGATCAAGATTTTCAGGGTATTGCTATGCATGCTACAACACATGGTTATAATAATAATAATAATAATAATAATCAAAGTGATGACAATATTGATCAAGAAGATCAGTTAATGGATGACTTAAGAAGAGGTCCATGGACTGTTGAAGAAGATCTTTTACTTGTCAATTACATTGCTAATCATGGTGAAGGTCGCTGGAATTCATTAGCTCGTTGTGCCGGTAATTAAGACTTCGAAAATCTATTCGAGAAATGAGTTATTTAATTAGTAAAGCTAGTTTCATTGTCTTTTTTTATTGAGTTCATGAATTTTGATTCAAGTTTTTGTTGAATATGCAAATAAACAGGTTTGAAAAGAACTGGTAAGAGCTGCAGATTAAGATGGTTGAATTACTTACGCCCTGATGTTCGCCGAGGAAATATCACTCTTGAGGAACAACTTCTAATTCTTGAACTTCATTCTCGCTGGGGAAATCGGTAAGATTTTGTCATATGATCATTATTTACAATTTAGATTGTTTTCAATATCTTTTTCAAAAACAACTTATTTTTGTATTCTTTTGTTTTTAAAGGTGGTCCAAAATAGCTCAACACTTACCGGGCAGAACAGATAACGAAATAAAGAATTATTGGAGAACAAGAGTTCAAAAGCATGCGAAACAACTTCAATGCGACGTAAATAGTAAGCAATTTAAAGACACCATGCGTTATCTTTGGATGCCAAGATTAGTCGAACGTATTCAAGCAGAGGCAGCATCCACTGCGACGACAGCTTCTTCAAAAGGAGCTAATGTTGCCACCGCCAACGCTACTAACTACATGAATCAACCCAACAACACCATGAACAACACTTATAATAACCAGGAATTCAGCGATGATCAATATATATTTCAAACTAGCAATAACGAATTCTCGGGTTCTTTTAACAATCAGAGGTTCGTTACTACAACACCTGACAATTCAAGTACCGGTGGTTCGTCAGATTCTATGGGAAGTAATACTCAATTATCATCAGATTGTTATATTAGCTTTCCTCAGAACAATACTTACAATATTACCCAAAATACCGATACTAATAATTTTTCAGAAACATTATTTAGTCCCAACTCTAATTATTACTACCATCGACAACAGCAACAACAAGGTTTGGAATTTCAGGGTATTGATCAACAACAGAACAACAGCAACAACATGTGGTTAGGTGGTGGTGAGGATGTACTTGACAATATATGGAACAGTGATGATATGTGGTTTATCCAACAACAATTATCTAATGATTTATAGATGGAGAAAACAACAAAAATAAAAAGGAAAGTTTTAAGGATAGATGACAAAGTAGAGATACTGTAGGAAAGATTTTAATGGGGATACGTTAAGAAAAAAGATGGACCCAATTGAGGATTCCAAATTCTGTAAAATTTGTATTTTTGAAATTAATTTGTGGGTTCTTTTTAAATTTAATTTTTTTGTATTTTTTTACATTGATGTAAGAAAATGATATTTGTACCACTTTCCAAGTATGTTTCTCCTTTTGCTCCTCAGTCTACACGGGGTATTAGCAGCCGTTTCAGCTGTTGTCGAAACTGATAGCATGTTAATTATATTTATCTATTACTAGTGGTATCTCACTAATTATTAGTTTGAATATGTTGATACTTTTAGCCTAATTATATGGTATGGTATTCTTTGGGGATTCATGTATGAATTTTTGAGACTAATTCATTAAGATTAAACAATATTATTAAGTACTAATTTCTAGAATCTCAAAGTATAAACTATGATTAACAGAGTGAAGTAACAATAATTGGGAGATAGTATGTGGCATAAACCCACTGGTAATAGTATGTTAATCAAACGTATATAGTCACCAATTAATTCTAGTTTAGTTTTTCTTATATATCTACTACTTTGGTTATGCTCATCAATAATCTCAATTATAAAGAAAATTATAAACATGACTTTCTATTTTGAAAAATCCATAAATATGCATATAGGTGAAAGTACAACTCAGCGGACCAGATTCATATACCTAGCTCTAAATTAGCATAGGCTGCTGTGAAATCTAAATTTCATTTTCTCTAAACTATTTACAGGAGGAAAAAAAGACAACACAGAAAATATTGTCATTTAAGGTTGAAAGTGTAGTTTAATAATTGGACTTTGTTGCTAGCGAACAGTGATGATAATAAGAGCAAGAGCAAGAAAAGACAAACAGTTTTAATAAAATATATATATATATATATATAAATGAAGAAATACAATAAAGAAAATTAAAGGAGAGTCACACGTGGGAGCACGGCTCTACGGAGAATCGTAAGCAATCAAAGCTGGATAGCTTATCCATGGCGGCGGAAAGGAATATTTGTTGGACACGCGTCAACACATAAAGCTAATAAGTGGTCCAAGGTAAAGGGAGATTAAGGAAGCTCCACGTGTGATGAAAAATTAAATTAGGTTTCCTATACTGAAGCACGAAAGCCGCAACCGTCAGAAAATTTCATAGGAATTCGTTTTTTCTGTGAAGAGAAGTCATTCAAAATCCAACCAATCATTCACATTTACTATTTTTAAGGAGAAAAAATAACTAAAAATCAGTACTAATGCTGTAATAATGACATGGATTCCACTGAGGAATAGCTGCTGACAGTCTACTTTCGCCGCATCAAAGATAAAAATGTCAACTCGTCGAGTTTCAACTAGTGACTTGATGGAAGTAACCCATATCTATAATGACTGTTGATGCCCTATTAGGCTATAATTCTACCTCTCTTTCTCCATCCCGTGTTGTTATCCCTTGCCCTTGGTGTGGTGGGCGTCCTTGCCGTGTCGTATTAACAGAGATAGAAGTGATGAAGTAAAAAGTTTGAACTGTCCTCAATGGATGACTTAAAAGGCACAATTTAATGTCACTTGGTCGAACGCTGTCACAGAATGGATAACGGGATCCTTCAGCCGGCGGCTGGGACCAGCGGCCTCCCTTTCAAGCAGGTGGGTTGCGGGCTCTTGGACCATCCTTTCTGCTACTTTCACTACTTTAATGCAATTCGATCTGATAGTAGAAAAAATGCATTGAAATGATGGGCCATACAATTGAGAACACAGAAATACAACACTTTCACGTCTAAATCGCTTTTGTGATGGTACCCACCCATAATATCATTTCTCGAGCATTATTGAGTTTGATATACAAATCCTCAGTTTTACGAGCTCGTTAATTTCATTTAAACAATGGATATTATCAGTCTCATAATGTTTTACACAGTTTGACACATTATATCTACGGAAAGCAATGATCCTAGGTTAATGCTATCATTTTTATCTGTGTACCTACGACGTAGCTAATCCACTTGTTCAAGTTTTGGTCGTAGTTCGAGCAGTGATTATTGTCACCCAAATTTGTGGCTAATTTTGACACATGCCATCCAACAAATTCTAACTAGTATTTAAGATTCATAATCTAGTGGATATGGAGAGAAATTGGTTCATTCTAAGTATTTAGATGAGAAAATAGGTTTATTGTGCAGAAACTTTTAAAATCCAGTTGAAATGGTCTTCTAAAATATTATCTTGGGGTGAAATGGACGGTATTAAGTTTCTAAAAAAACTGACTATACAACCCTTTAGGATTTTTACCCCACAAAATTAGTTTCACCCCCACCAGCTTAAAAATATCAAACAGTTCAAAACTACTCCCACCTTCTCCACAATGGAAAAAATTTCTCCCACCTTCTCCACTATCGACACCATAAGAAACTCATATTCTGATCTGCATCAAAAAAATTCTTCACTACCACCAGATACCATCAAGTCTATGTTTCATCCACATTCACCACCAGCAGCACCACCACCACACCAAAAACCCTAGTCAGTTTCATCTACATCAATCAACACCAACGCGATTCAACCAGAAGTTTCTATCACCACCACCAACAAAAACCCTATTCAATTCTACTCTTAATCACCACTACGAAGAAGGTAATTACTATTTCTATCTACTGATTTTAGATTTTCTTTGATTTTTTTTTATATGATTGAAATTGGTTTCATCTGCTTCTTTGATTTTAGGTTTTTATTGATGCTCCCTAATCTAATCCATTTAGGTTTAATCAAAATCTGCGTAAAGTTTTGTAAATGTGAAATTGGTGTGCATGCTGTGTAGAGTAGATATTGGTGAATGTTAGTATAAACTAGGATGAAACCAGGTTCATCCAGTTATTTCTGTTGAGATGAATTTGTTGTTTTTGTAAATGTGAAATTAGTTGTGATGTTGGTGTGTATGAAACTGGTGTTGTAAGTTGAATGGAATTTTCTGTGAATTTGGTGTTTATGTTGTGATTGTTGAGTAGATATTGGATATTGTTAGTGTAAATTGTTTTATATCCAAGTTTAATATGCAGATTCAGCAGGTTTAAAGTAGGATGAAACTGCTTTCAATAAGCATAGTATGCAGTTCAAAGAGAGTATGTGAAATACGGTTTAATCTGAAATATGCAATTTATCTAGGTTTACTTAGAATTAATGGGAAGAAACTGGATTCATCTAAGTTTAGTTAGAACGATTTTATATGCAGTATGAATTTTGGTTTTCTTTAGTTACTTTGTTGGAAGATGTGATTGTAATGAATTCAGGATGTTGTAGTAGATATGTAACTGGTTTCCTATATGAAATTCAATTTTTTCTTGTTTGTATTCTAGTTTATGATTCTGTGTTCTCCTTGAAAGTATCCCAGTTGCATCCTCTTAATTGATTACAACTTGAACTAACAACTAGTTGGGTTTTTTGGTTTTAACAGTTTGGATAAATTGGTATGACACAATGGCCTCCTCAACTAAAAGTACCACTTTCTGATTTCTTTATGTTTAAATTGTTATTGATCATCTGTGTTGAGTTAATGGTGGTGAACATTTGTTAGGATAAGCTAGGATAAAACCAGTTTCCTCCAGGTTTAATCTGCAGTTTCAGCAGGTTTATCCTAGGATTTTCATCCAGGTTTAATATTAGATATAAATTTATTTTTGATAGGATGTAACTGGTTTCATCTTGCTGTAGGAAGCAAAAGAAAGAGTAAAGGTGAATTAAGAACCAAGAAAAAGCATGATGTAAATGTGGTTGGTGAAAGTAATGAAGAAGATCAGTTGGAGAGAAAGGAAGGGAAGAAAACCATTCGGTCAAGTATGAAACCAATGGTGGATTTAATAGGTTCATTGGAAATTACAGAGAAACAAGAGGATGAATTAAGGAAGATTGAGTTTTGGAGTTTTTTGAATGTGATCAAAGAAGGAAAAATGGGCAAGGTTGAATGTAGCAAAGCTCCAAAGGCATTAGAATACACCATAATGAGTTACGAATCAAACAACTCATTCAAGATTGGTGATCGAATTTTGAAGACGAATCCTTACTCACTTGATGTTACCTTTGCAATGAAGAGAATAGTACGAGTAAAGAAGATAAGGAACTTTATGGGCCAAAGGAGGACCCTAGTCGGAAAACTTCTGAATTTTACATAAAGTACTTCAAGAAGGAGGATGCAAAGAAAAGTGGGGACAAATTGGAGAAAAAGGACATTGTTAAAAGAATCAAGGTTGTTATCAAAGAAGAAGGCAAAGAAGAAGAGTTGGTGATCCTTTTTTTGTTGTACATGTTTTGTACAATTTTCTTCACAAACACTTATGGCATGTATATCAATTACAAATACTTAAACTGTGTGAAGTCAATTGATATCATCAATAGAATCTCATGGCCAGATCTCATACATAAGCATCTAATGGAAAGCGTTGCAGAAGTAAATAAGATACCTTAATCCGAAAATGGTTATAACTTCTATCTGTTGGTGAGTTTTTATGATTTTTTATTTTTTATTTTAACATTCGTTATCTTCAATACAACAAGCATAAAACTAAACAAATTCATCTTGTTCTTTTTATTGTTGCAGTACTGGATGTTTGAACATATTAAAGGTATTGAAAAAAAAGACAAGAGTGATAACTTAACTAGGTATGTAAGATGGAACATGTATCAAGTGTCTTCTGATGTCGAGGCGATGCTGAAAAATCTTTCAAAAGATCAGGTAAATCTATAATATAAAGCCATAATATTTCTGTAATCACTAGATGAAACTAGTTACATCCTGTGTAATATTTCTGTAATCACTAGATGAAACTAGTTACATCTAGTGTAAGAACTGGATGAAACCAGATGTATCTTGAATCTGAAAATAAAAACATGTTGTCTACATGGTTGCAGATGATTGACTTTGTTGGTAGTTGGACTGAAGAGGAAAGACAATTATGTTTGTTTAATGAGGCAGAAAACAACCATGAAGAAAACATCTCCAAATTGAAGAGTGAATTAGAAGAGAAAGATAAGATTATCTCTAACTTGAAGGTTGAATTAGAGGCTAAGGATAAGATAATCTTAGACTTGCAAAATGAAGTGGAAGTATTGAAAGGACAACACAAGTTGCAATTAGAAATTCCACAAGCTTTACCTTCTCTTCAGATTATTGTTCATACACCACTTCCATATTTCTTCAATCTTAAAATCACTCAAGAGATGAACAGAGATGTAGAAGGTGATGTTCCTCGAAACGTAGATGCACCCAATGAAATTCCCGAAACTGCGAACACAAATGTAGTTATTGAAGCACAACCTCTAGCAGTTATGACTGAACTTGGGTCGATAGAGAGAAACGTGAAGAATTTATACCAGTATACAAGGAAGAGGAAAAACCTTGGTTCGGATTATGTTAGGAATGATGAAAAGAAGAGAAAGAGTGATAAGTTGAAGAAGTTAGATAAGAATAACAAGTTGTGGAAAAATTACTTGAGTGAAAATAAAGCAACCGAAGAAAAGTTAATCAAGAGTTCTAGAAATCTGGAAATTTAAGGTACGCGTAACTGTTTTTTGTTTTTACATTATTGTTTATGATAAAACTGGATTCATTTTAGTATGGTTTTTGTTTATACCAAACTGTTAAACTTGGATGAAACCAGTTTTATCCTGTTTGTTTCATCCTGTTTTTTAACTGTTGTAACTATATAAATGATCAATAATGGAGAGACTGCATCTGGAATTACAATAGAGGTGAGTTTGCAATCTCTATTATGGGTGAATACATCCAAGAAATGATGTTAAATCATTCTGTGCCGAACAATGTTATCAAGTTCAAGATTATGAAATGGAGGGAACTTTTTCAACCTAACAGTAAGTGCGATGGATTCATTATGACCGCGTTTCTGAGCACACTTGCATGGGTAACACACAAAAACATTTGATTCCTTTTCTTTATTATTTTTTCATTAATTTTTTTTGGTAAAAATGATTTAATTAAATAGTGCACTTAATTTGTTTTCAGTTTTATGTCTCCATGGAAGATGAAAAAATAGCTATAAAGTTGATAGATAATGAATTGCATAAATTGCAGAAATTGCAGAATGCTAACATCAATGATTTCTATTACTTGTTGATCCCGATGAACCACCACTGTGAAGTTGCATCGAGGCCTGAATATAAAAACCATTTTGCATTGCTTCAATTTGACTTCCATGACGTTTCTTGGATACACTACTATTATCTTCTCGATACTACAAAAAATGGTTGTCTGGAGGATGTAAAAGTAATGGTAAAAAGAGTGAACCAAGTTCTTGGAAAACTCTATGATAAAAACATGGATGATACCAAATTCATTACCGTAGAGAACTGTTCACAACAAGGCAAAAGGTAGGTCATTCACACTGTGGTATTTGTTATTGTACATTTTTTCTATTTATTAAACACAAAACTAAATGAAAGACTTGGTTTTATAGTCCTGACTCTGGAGTATGTGTTATCTACTTCATGGAGTGGGCGATGAAAGATGGTTTCACTTTTGAAGACGAAGAAACTCTAAGGGAAAAGATGAGCACAAAGCGAGTAGACCTCGTATATGAAATACTCAGTGATGAAAGAAGTTGGTGGAAGTTGGAAGAGAACTAAGACGGTTTTGTAAAGAATCTGGTTTCGTCTAAAGATCGTAAAGAAGTTTAAGTTTAAGTAATTATTGTAAAATTCTATTAATATAGTTTAGTTGCAGATCAATTAATATGAACCTTGGATTTCATCTATGAATGTATATATCCTAATTGCAGATCAACTAATATGAAAACTTTTACTTGAATTGTTATTTATTGATAATTTTAAGTAATTTTGTCAGAATATGCAAGATGACATTGGTTTCTTCCAAGCAAAATAACATTTTTGTCAAGCGCAAGGTTTTTCTGTCAGAATATGCAGGATGAAACTAGTTTCTTCCAAGCAAAGAATCTATTTTTTTTTAAGATTATGCAGGATGAAACTTGTTTAATCCAGGTTTAATCTGTGTTGTTCATGAATTCATTCAAGGTTTAATCTGTGTTGTACCTGAATTCAAGAGCATCTACAATTGAACAACCCAAAAAAGACATTAAGATAAACTAGTCACTGTAATTGTTCAAACAAAATATAAAAATCCCAAACAATGATAAAAATAGATTTGTCCAAACAAATACTAATTGTAAAAAGAATGAGTCTAATATGCAACAAAAAGTTGCAGAGAATGAATAACACCAAGAATCATAAATTTTCCAGAAGAATCAGTGGAAGAAAATGCTATTAAAGAGGGAAAATAAGGCGCTGCTTTTTGGCGGGAGGATGAGCACACGTTGTCTTGTTATTCCTTGCTTTTGTATGGCAGTTACCACATGTAATAGATCTCATGAAACCTGAACCGTTGCTAGGAATCCTCTTTTTCTTTGGTCTTCCTACTTTGCCAGCAATATTTGGTGGGTGGATAAGTTTTTCTTCAGCAACAGTTGAAGGCTTGTCATGATTTGGAATTGGTTTGATTGAATGATCATATGCTTCCTGGAAGAACCCAATAATGAAAAAAGGATTAATAAAATCATAGATGCAAAGCTTTGCTGAATCCATACACATGATAGAGTGAGCACAAGGGAACTGATTAGTAAACCAACGCTGACAGCTGCAGTACCATTTGCTAAGATTAACAACATGAGTATGATCGGAGGAGTGTACTTCAAACTCAAGTTCACCAGACTTGTTTGTTCTCCAAGTACTGCCGGCTTGACTTCTCAACTTCTTTCTCAAAATTGGGACACAAATATCCAGAATACTTTGAACCTTCAGCCTTCCTTGAAATCATCTGCACCATTATCTTGACTCGAATGTGGTCAACTAATACTGCAATAACATACTTTTCGCCTCCCTAATCCAAGCATTAAAGGATTATGCGACATTTGAACACATGCCTCCGTATCGACATCCTTTACAATATGTTGAGGGCAAATTCTCCACGGGAAGAGCACTCAAGTAGCGGTGAATACCTTTGCATCCCATTTCCTTCAACTTATTCATACCGTCATGAAAACCTTCAAGAGTTGAAGAATAAAAAAATTGAGTGAACAAGTCCATTGCAATACCATATTTTTCTTTCTTCTTCTTAATATGAGCACGAAAATGTTTTTCAAGTGATGATAACAGTAACCATGATGAGAAGTAGGAAATACAGCGGAATATCGAAGACCAAACCGTCGTGACGATCCGAAATGAAAGTTAATGAGCAAAGACCCAAAATAGACTCTATCTTCTCCAAGAACCAACGCCAGTTGTCGCAATTCTCGCTTGAAACAATAATGTATGCAAAAGGGAAGATTCTAACAAAAACAAAACAAAACACAAAAAAAATAATCATTAAGCGGAAAAAATTAGGGTGATAAACACAAGATATAACTGGTTGTATCCCGTAAAAAATTAAAAAAACAGAGTTATATACACAGGATGTAGGGGTGTTCATGGCCGGTTTCGGTTCGGTTTTGTGTCAAACCAAAACCGAAACCGGCAAGGTCGGTTTTCCAATTATTTTTCCATAACCGTTCCGTTTACCGCCGGTTCGGTTTTACTCGGTTTCGGTTTTTTCCAACGGGTTTCGGTTAACCGTTTGGAAAACTAAAATTCAAAAAAAAAAACCAAAAAAATCAAAAAAAATTTAAAAAAAAATCAAAAAAAATAATTTTATTTAAAAAAGTGAATTCTTCCATAACTAGAAGAGAACTAGGGTTAGAAAGTTAGGGTGGGATTATATATCAAGGGTAATGAAGGGTTCAGATTAGATCTATCAAAAACTAGATCAAGGGTCTTAAATAGTCGGTTTTCCATGGTATAACAGTTCAGTTTTTGGCTTAACCAAAACCGAAACCGTGACTACCGGTTTCCATACTTTTTTTCCATAACCGTTCAATTAGTAAACGGTTCGGTTCGGTTTTTGGCCAATTCGGTTCGGTTTTGGCGGGTTTCTGTGGAAACCCGTTACCATGTACAGCCCTAACAGGATGTAACTGGTTGCACCCTGTGAAAAAATACTGACAGAAACTGACAGAAAAATACAACTTGTGAGGATGCAATCTGACTTCAATAATAAAATAATTTTTTATCAAATATATATATATATATAACAGAAGACATACCATTATTTTTATTTTCCCCAGTAGCCGCCATAAGGCATCCCCTAAACTTTCCCGTCAAAAAAGTTTCATCTAAGAACAACACCGGATGACAAAATTCGAAGCCAAATATGCAAGCCTCAAAAGCTAAGAACAAATTCTTGAATTGGTTTCCTTCCAAGACTAAATAAGCTCGACTTCCTTCATTTTTTCTCTTCACAACATCACACCACCATACCAAATCAGTGTATCCCTTGGTATCATCACCATATAACTCCTTCAAACATACTTATTTTCCGGCATGTGCTTGATTGTAGCTCAATGTTAACCCATAATCACTCTTCAAATCATCCATAATATCATGTGGTTTCTTGTTTGGATTTTGTTTGAGTTGGTCAATTACCAAACCCTTAACTAACTCGCGTGTAATGGGAACACTATTGGTTTCATCTTTATAATCGGAACAACATGTATGGTCTCCATTATAGTATCGAAGGATAACGTGCTTCTTCAAACTCGAAGTCTTCGTTGATGCATGAAACCTCCATTTGCATTGAAATTCCTCCTTATAAAAGCACTCAACCATATATCGTGTATCATCACTCTTAAGAACCTTAATTTTGTGACCAAAATAATGATTATACCTTTGAACAACAACCCGAGCTTCTTCTCGTCCTCCCAAAAACTCTTGACCGACACTTTTTATAATGAATTCCCATTCATCCCCTTTACAAGTTTTTTTGACCGCAAGTTTTCCATTAAATGCACGCTCGTTGTTGGGACGACAACCATGATGAAAAGTAGGAATAATGGACAGTTGTTGGCTTGCTTCTTCAGTTAGCAACAACTCGGTCATTAAAGGTTCTTCGTGGACAAACCCAAGTTCAAACTCCAACAAACTCAAACTCTTAACGTAACAAAATGATATCACCGATTGAAGCTTAAAATCACTATTGACAACATTTTATGTCCCTCACCACCATCAAATATAAATTGAATTGATGCTGGTGACATCTTTGTCCAACACGAACACACATACAACTTCAATTCATCAAACGTTGATCTCATACTAACCTTGTATGAACACGAGTCCGTAGAGTACATAACAACACAAACAATTTGGTTATCGGGATCCATCTACAACAAATATATTAACAATAATATGTTCTCAATGACAACAATATTTAACATAAGTATTCAACAGATTTTCTAAAAAACAACACAAGATGACAAAAACAGGATGAAACTGGATTCATCCTGCTTTAAATAATGAAACAAAAATCTTTTCACAAACATCAATCGAAATCAGTTGAAATCAGTTTACAAAAAACACTACAAGTTGAATGCTGATGTAGTTTTTAAAAGTGGTAAATAAAGTGTTCGATTCTCGAACTTGTGAAGGTAATGATTTTAGAAAATAATGGACTTAATCTAATTAAATAAAAATCAGGAAAATAAACTAGAGATGATTTTTATAAAATATGGAGAAAACCAGGAATCAAGATTCAGTTATTTCTAACAATTTATATGATTAATCATGCAATTCTTTTAAATAAATTAAGCTCAAATATTACGAAAATAGGTTTTTATGCAAACAAGCAGAGGTAAATCACAAGCATGGGACATCAGAGGTTGTCAACCCAGCATGACCCATCAAACAAAAACACCACTACTGAATGAAAACCGTTTTTCTATTTCAAAACTATGCAATTTTAACAAGTAAAGAATTGTAAATAATTAATTAAAAATAGACTTACCATATAAAATTGAGAGAAAAACCTCCTCCATCATCCCAGTAAATAAACTTAGCTCATGGTGGAGAAAAATTGCTCAAAAGATCTCTTCATTGCTCAAAATATTGATTACAAGGTTAAATAGATGTAACACAGCTGATTTGATACGCGTATATGCGTTACAGGAGAAGGTCCAGCCGTTACAAATAGCTTTAAGCAACAAGAGTGTTTAAAAACAAAGGTAACAGGAGCGAGATGTAACACTGAATATGCAACGAATACAGATGTTGCAAGGTCGTCTTCTTCGGTGATGGTGGATGAAGAACACGGCACCGGAGCAGCAGCAGTAGGTAGTCGGCGGTGACGGAGGTGACCGGAATTTTTTTGAATTGTTCTCTAGGGATGCGTATCGATTTCTCTTGGCTTCTCTTGGTTTATATAGGGTCTACAAACCCTAGGGAGAGTTCTAAACCTAATAGAACTCTCTCAAACAACTCCCGAATTCAATTCCTGATCGAAACAGGAATCCGGCCAAGTTCATGATTTCCGAGCTAATTCTTCGGGATTCTTTGCTGTTTCTCGATTGCTATGAACTCTAGTTGTAATTGGGTCTCTTAATAATCGAAAACAACCACGAAATCCGTAACTTCTGATAACCAATTCCTTTTCCTGTTTGAAACAGGAAACCCGATGAGTTGGATCGGCGACTCGGCTGAGGTGACTCGCTGGGTTGACTCACTGAGTTGACTCGGTGGGTTGACTCGGCCGATTCTAGGGTGTCCCTTATCCATTCTTGGGGTGCCAATAACACTTGTCCTTGGGTGCCTTTATCACTTTTTGAGCCAATTTTTCTACAAATCTTTATTCTTCTAATGTACCTACAAAAGCATAAAAACACGTAATAAACGCAAAATCGAATACTAACTCACTAGAAATTAAGGTGCAAATTAGACACTAAAATGTGTCTATCAAATACCTCCAAACTTACTATTTTGCTAGTCCTCGAGCACACTATTCTAAAAATAAAGTAAAAATCCTAACTCACTTTCGCAGGAATCGCGACTACATTTAGCGTATGCAGCAAGCCGTTAAACCCTTAGGTGTCCCTAGTGGACGAGTTTTGTCTCGTGAGGGTTTACAAGAGGTATACCCACAAAACCTTTACTCTAGATTTTAGCAACTTGTGAACGATTAAGAATAGACACTAAACAAGCTAGTTAGTTGGCTACTCATATATTCGGCTATAGGGACCATTACCCTTTATGGATCCAATCACTGTACACGAGTTTTAATTCAAGCATACTAAAATTCATATCTAAGACAACAGAGTTCTACTCAGACAGTTATCTAACCACCCATCACATGAAAAGACTTAGAAGATGGACGTAGACTGTAGAAGATCGTAAATGTTGACCAAGGCGAACGATGTGTCCGATATCTGTCTGAAGGTCAGTACCGAGATGAAACTTAGTGTGTCGAGATACTCCCCATTTATTTTCAACGGTTACTACTAACTAAAATATTTACAAGTTCCCATGGATCCTGCGTTCCACGCTTGCTTAGGCGACGGAGACAGGGAGAACTTTAAAATACCAAATACTATTTTTTTCAATTTTTTTCTAACTTTTTTTCGATTTTTTTTTTCTTTTTTTTTTCGAATTTTTTTTCTTTTCTTTTTTTCGTTTTTTTTTTTTCTGACACCTAATATATGTGTGTTCCCATGGATCCTGCATTCCACGCTTGTTAGGCGACAGAGACAGGGGGACCACACACATAACTCTAAAACACTAACGTATTATTCATGTGGGGCATGATCTCAACACACTAAATGTCATTCCAGCGCTAATTAACATGTCGATGCTAGGACCCACCAATACTCTCAGAGAAATACGAAAGTGCAAATAATAAAACAGAACGTGATGTGGTGGTGACAACTATCATGTTATTTATAACACCTGAACTCTGTCTCCTTTATGAATAGACCATCTAGATGGGCACACCAATCCTTATAGCAAAATGGCTAAGTTTCCATCTACCTAGAGTGGTTAGTGTCACCCTGAATTGTTCACATGCTTCTAAATTCCAAATCTTATTAATCTTAAAAAGTCTCCCAATACCCCCAAACTTAAAATAAACAGTGTCCTCAATGTTTCTAAACACTGCACGAAAAGGAATTAGGGAAAGATATTACCGTGTCGCATGAGCATAAGTTACCTCCTTAAATCATATAGCAATAATCGGAACAACTGTGGATCATCTGAATCAAATAGTGTTATCCACAATAGAAGGAAACAGCAGCAAGCTACGAAGATAAACAATCTGAACACACTTTGAATCCCTATTTAGGTAAACCACATCGACCAGAGGATTGGTTTTTGGCAATTGAACTTCTTCCTGAACAGGAGGATCAGTGGATCTAGCTCGAAGATGATCTTGTACAATGGCAGACGTGCATATGTCAGGTCCCAAGCTAGGGACCTTCCTAAGAGTTAATGGTATATCACATGGAGAATGATAGTCACCCCCAAACTTAGAGTTTTCAGTGTCTCTAGATAGACTAATAACAATTTCCCTCATTTCCGGATCGTCAGATTCTCGAAAATAGTCAATTGCTTCTTCTAAATTACAATCTGGTGGTGCAGAACCTAACAAAGTGCTCACTTCATTAATAACACTATCATTATCGTCATCAATTCTATAGTTGGCTAGGCATTTCTCTTACGGGTCTTCTATCAAAGTGTTTGGTAATGACTCCGGAACTGGGATCTCTATCATGTTGACGGTTTCTAAGGTGGGGTCATCTAGCTCAGGTAGTTGATTACTAATGTTGAAGATATTCAGCTCAATAGTCATGTTACCAAAAGACAAGTTCATAACACCGTTACGACAGTTAATGATCGCATTAGATGTTGCTAAGAACGGGCGCCTAGTATAACCGGTATATGATTCTCTGGATCAGGCATAGGTCTGGTGTCAAGCACAACAAAGTCCACTGGATAAATAAATTTATCCACTTCAATCAAAACATCCTCTATGACACCACGAGGAATTTTGACAGACCTATCAGCTAACTGCAAAGTCATCTGAGTCGGTTTCAAATCGCCTAGTCCTAGCTGGAGGTACACATGGTACGGTAGTAAGTTCACACTGGCTCCTAAATCGAGTAAGGCTCTTTCTACCCGGTAGTTTCCTATTGTGCAAGCTACGGTTGGGGAACCTGGGTCTTTGTACTTAAGGGCCGTACTACTCTGTATAATTGAACTTACATGACTAGCTAGAACAACTTTCTTATGTACGCTAAGTTTTCGCTTTCGCGTACACAAGTCCTTAAGAAACTTGGAATAAGCAGGAATCTGCCTAATTGCATCTAATAATGGAAGGTTGATCGTGACTTTCTTAAAAACTTCCATTATTTGATTAAAATTGGATTCCTTCCTAGTAGGTGCTAACAACCTTGGGTATGGGGCTCTAGGCATGAAATCAGTTCTCTGAGGGGTTGCCTCAGGCTCGTCAGAGACTTTATCAATCTCTTCAACTATTGGGTTAGGATGAACTACAGTTTGTTCACTAACGGGCCTAGTTACTTTGTTATCCACTACCTTACCATTCCTGAGGGTCGTAATTGCATTCACATGACTGGATGATTTCTCCCCAGTCGACATTTCATTGACTCCTCTAGGATTGGGTTCGGGTTGACTAGGGAACCTACCAGGTTCTCGCTCTCTCAGAGCCGCAGCAATGTCACTAACTGAGGTTTGTAAACTAGAAATAGTTCTTTCTATGCTCTGGAATCTCTTCTCATACTTATCGTCATTGCTGGGATGAGTTGGACCAGCCGAATTCTTATAACTGAAGCCTGGAGGACCTTTAGCATTATTAAACTGACCTTGAGCCTGGCCTTTCGACCAAGAAAGGTTCGGGTGGTTTCTCCAGCCACGGTTATAAGATTCCGAATACGGGTCGAACTTTCTATGTTATCAAATCTAGTGTTATCATAAAGAGAAAAAGCCTGCTCTTCGAATTGGTTGGGCTCTGAACTACTAGCTTGATTCATTTCGACCAGTTCTAGCCTTCTAGATAAGGCTTCTATTTGGGCCTTTGGATCAAAAGATCCTTCTACCCTATTAACATTTCCTCTTCCTAGAAGAATTGTTCTTTTTGGCTCCTTGCTCCCACTGCTGGGTCTTTTCGGCGATGTCACGTAGAAGTTTCATCGCCTCAGCAGGAGTCTTACTGTCGAACCCTCCGGTTGACAAAGACTCGACCAAGGTTATAGATGCGTAGTCCAAACCCTCATAGAGGATCTGAACTAGCCTTAACTCCTCTATTCTGTGATCTGGGCATTGGGACAATAAGTCATTGAACCTTTCTACATACACATACAGAGACTCTCCCTCTAGCTGGGAAAACGTGCATATTTTCTGCCTAACAGACGAAATTTTGTTCCTTGGGAAGAACTTCTGAATAAAAGCTGAAGTAAGTTGGGCATAGGTTTCAATTGACTGAGGAGCCAAGAGGTATAGCCACGACTTGGCTTTGTCTCTTAGTGAAAAGGGAAATAGTCTGAGTTTAATAGACTCGTCATTCAAGTCTCTAATCCTGATTGTGCTACATATTTCCTCGAATTCCCTAATATGAAAATAGGGATTTTCGTTTTCTTTTCCTAAGAATAATGGAAGCATCTGGATGATTCTGGGTTTCAGTTCGTAGCTCGCTTCAGTAGCGGCTAACTTGATGCAAGATGGACGTGAGGTCCGGGTCGGATTCAACAAATCCTTCAGAGACGTCATTGCTGACACGGTCTCGGGAGTGACTAGTTCACTTTCAGTTGGCTTCTCAAGGTTAAGGTGAACTACCAGTCTTCCACTAATTAACCTACCTTGAGGGTCTCTATCCCAAGTTCGCCTTAAGGGCGTTCTTGGCATGCACAAATTAAATCCTAACAAGCAATTAATCAAACACAATCGTGCCCTGACTCAACCAAATCAAACCTAAATCTAGCAAACAACAAGCATGATGGTTCCACTTAGATTGTTTCTAGACCAGCTTCTATTCTTTCAAAAGGCAACTGTTTACAATTTTAGCAAACCTCTTAGAACGATCCGAATTAGATTAAGTCGAAGAGAAACAGGATAAGCTCTAAGGAGCTTTGATAACCCTGTCTCTTTGGCACTTTTCCCTGGGTTACAAGGCGGCTCTAATCAACTTAAAATAATCTTCCTGAACTTCGAGTTAGGCTAATAAAGTAACCAGTACAGTCCTTTTGAACGATTTTCAAATAAGCTCGATACCTATAGGTCTCTTTCTAGTCAAGATTTTAGGCTTAGGTTCGCGTAGGTTTCGTTTTCCTAAGGCGGGCAAGAAGGAGACGGTGATGAAATCCGAAACCTTATCTTGTATGGCCAGGCCTTGCCCTTTACTATGCAAAAATTAAAGTCCGTATTCAGTCCTCAGCATATATGCATAAAAAGTCGTCCAGAAAACCCACTGACAGGAGATTCGTGTGTTGGTCGAAGTTTACCTCCCGTACCAGACGGGCGATGAACCGTTGAAGTCGACTCGGGCCACTAATATCCTTTTCAATAGTGTGCGAACCCGAGGGGCCGAGACAATATCGTAATTGTCGTCCTTCCCTGCACACTGTTTGATATTTAAAACTACCCTTTCGTAGGGTTTAAAAACAATAAAATGTCCAAAAATGTCCAAAAGAAAGTCCAAAAAGTGTCCGAAAATAAAAGAAAAATTACAGAAATAATAAAAACCCTAATACAATTTTCTAAACGAATTAATACTAATTAAAATAAACTAAAAATCTAATTAAGAAAAATAAAATCTTCGATCTTCTTTTTCGTTCTTTAAGCTTTTCACTTTAACTCCAAGTCCTTTAATTCCAAAACTTTGGCTTACTCCCTTTCGATCCAAAATTCAACCTGTAGCAAAAAGAGAAATACCAAAAGAAACGTAAAATAGAACAAAGTAAAATAATAAAACTAAAAATAAAAACCTAAAAATAAATCTAAAACCCTAAACCTAAAAACAAGTCCGCGTCGGCGGCGCCAAAAATTGATGTAGTTTTAAAAGTGGTAAATAAAGTGTTCGATTCTCGAACTTGTGAAAGTAATGATTTTAGAAAATAATGGACTTAATCTAATTAAATAAAAATCAGGAAAATAAACTAGAGATGATTTTTAGAAAATATGGAGAAAACCAGGAATCAAGATTCAGTTATTTCTAACAATTTATGTGATTAATCATGCAATTCTTTTAAATAAATTAAGCTGAAATATTGCCAAAATAGGTTTTTATGCAAACAGCAGATGTAAATCACAAGCATGGGACATCATAGGTTGTCAACCCAACATGACCCATCAAACAAAAACACCACTACTGAATGAAAACCGTTTTTCTATTTCAAAACTATGCAATTTTAACAAGTAAAGAATTGTAAATAATTAATTAAAAATAGACTTACCATATAAAATTGAGAGAAAAACCTCCTCCATCATCCCAGTAAATAAACTTAGATCATGGTGGAGAAAACTTGCTCAAAAGATTTCTTCATTGCTCAAAATATTGATTACAAGGTGAAATAGATGTAACACAGTTGATTTGATACGCGTATATGTGTTACAGGAGAAGGTCCAGCCGTTACAAATAGCTTTAAGCAACAAGAGTGTTTAAAAACAAAGGTAACAGGAGCGAGATGTAACACTGAATATGCAACGAATACAGATGTTGCAAGGTCGTCTTCTTCGGTGATGGTGGATGAAGAACACGACACCGGAGCAGCAGCAGCAGGTAGTCGGCGGTGACGGAGGTGACCGGAATTTTTCTGTATTGTTCTCTAGGGATGCGTATCGATTTCTCTTGGCTTCTCTTAGTTTATATAGGGTCTACAAACCCTAGGGAGAGTTCTAAACCTAATAGAACTCTCTCAAACAACTTCCAAATTCAATTCCTGATCGAAACAGGAATCCGGCCAAGTTCATGATTTCCGAGCTAATTCTTCGGGATTCTTTGCTGTTTCTCGATTGCTCTGAACTCTAGTTGTAATTGGGTCTCTTAATAATCGAAAACAACCACAAAATCCGTAACTTCTGATAACCAATTCCTTTTCTTGTTTGAAACAGGAAACCCGATGAGTTGGATCGGCGACTCGGCTGAGTTGACTCACTGGGTTGACTCGGCCGATTCTAGGGTGTCCCTTATCCATTCTTGGGGTGCCAATAACACTTGTGTAATAAACGCAAAATCGAATACTAACTCACTAGAAATTAAGGTGCAAATTAGACAGTAAAATGTGTCTATCAAATGCTCATCAAATTGAATACAAAAACAAATCAAAAACCTGAAAACATGATGAGTTATATAGGGAAAATTAAAATCATTTCACATAGAAATAAGTTAAACAAAATCATCTATGGTATCATGAAATTGGTTTTATATTAACAATTAAATGGTTCACATTTCATAATTGATGAATTGAAACAAAATTGTTGAAGTTAAGCATAACAATCAGGTTACTACTAACCCTAGAAAAAGCATCAACATATACACAAAAATTGCCAAGAAAATTACACAATCAAAATAGATAATGAGCTTCAAATAATACTGAATCAAAGAATAAAACGTTATGTGTTCATCTTAGAATCAAACACAAACAAAAACAGATTGAATCTATGAATCAAAATCAGGCTAAAAACTAGATGAATTGAAATTGAAAACTTACTGATTTGAAGTGTTAATTAGATTTCAGAAGTAAGTATCCTTTAATCTTCGACTTCACAGCATTTCTTCACCACGATTTGAAGTGTTAATCAGATCTGAAACTTATACCCCCTTTTCATTTCTGAACAATGAAAGAGAAAGAACCGAAGAACACAGGATGACAAACAGGATGAAACTCGTTTTAAATTTTTTTCTTTATAAACCCAAAGTCTGAAGGGTAATTTAGTCACTTTTATTTATTTCTCTTAATGAAATCTGGGTAGAATACCAAAAAAAAATATTTAAAAAGATATTTAGAAAATATAGGCATTATAAAAATATTTTATTTTAGATGTTTTATACACCCATAAAAACTAATCTATGGATTATTGAACCAATTATTTATATTAGAAAATCCATAAATTTGAACAACAATAGTTAAAAATCATGCTATAAATGGAAAACTTTGTCAAGATGAAAAATCTTCTCATTCGGCACTTTCTCTGTCTCTTTTGGATTATTATTAGTGTTATGAAGCATTTGATTATCTAAAATGTGATGACCATAAAAGTGTCCATCGAGAAACCACATGGGAAATCGGTAACTCAAGGTTCATATAAGAAATCCTGCAAGTTGTACAAAAGTTCACTTTATCATCTTTCTTTTTCTATTTAGGATGAGTTGTGTCATGGACTCATGTTTTTTTCTTTCTTCTTCCTCACTCGTACTCAAAATGGGATGATTAGAAATCGAAAAGAGCATCAACTAAAGATATATAGTCCAACTTTTGTCTGTCAGAATAACTTTATCATCATTCATTCATTCACACATGACACACCCACAATTGTACTATGTTCCAAGTATTTTGCCTATAAAGAGTTTCATCATCTAATCACATCTAATCAATCTTTTTTCATTTATAAGGTCTCTGCTCCTAACAAATCTAGCTAGGTTTCCAGTTTGAGTAACAATGGATGTTGTCCAGAGCCTATGGATGACTTCATAATTGACAATCTGAAGAAAAAAGACAAAAATCTCTCTCACATGTGGAGAGAAAGAGTCATGATTCCTGACTAGCTAGTCTGGCTTGTGAGTACTCTTTTGTCACATAACCCATTTAAGAAATTGAAGTGGACATAGTTGAGGAATCATATGGATATATATGGCCTCTTTAAGTAAAAACCTTTTGATCCAAAAACTTGAAGAAAGTTCATTATTTCATATTTGTGAAGTGGATTTTGGATTGGACATATTGGGTGAACCCTTTGGAATCAGTGTATGAATCTAGTGAATGAAGACATTTTTGGAATGGATACTGCTCTATTTTGAGTAACTAATAATGATGATTATTGATTTATCGTTTTTACTAGTAAGGTTTCGTACAACTTTATCTTTCTCTTTTTCTTTTCATCCATCCTCGTAAAACTTAGAACGATAAAGCCATTCAGATTCATGATCAATGTAAATGTGATACTCAAATTGCGTACAATAAATTAAAGGCCTTTTCCATGTGGTTAGGCATCCAATTCCAAAGACAAGTTTTGCAAATTACTCTTGTTCTTGTTGCTAAGTTTAGTTGCAATTCCAATGTGGTTAGTATATAAAAGAAACCTGTTTTTGGACATATAAATTTTTTGGTGGGCATACCATATAGTGATAAAATAAGATCATTGGGAGTAATTTTTAAAGCCCCTGTACATCTATTTTTGATAATATTCATATTATCCTTATATTATTAGTGTTAATATTAATCATTAGTATTTAATAAATAATAATTAGGTTTATAGTTAATCATTAATGGTTAATAATCAGTAGTTAATGTAATCATTGGTTTTAAAAGTTATAATCAATGAGGGAAAAAGTTATTTTTGGGAAAAACTTTGGGTTAATTGGTTTTTAGTATTTACATTTTGTCAAATACTAGTGTTTGGTCTTGGTACCTGGAATTGACGTTGACCCGTGTTGACTCGGTTAAATTAAACTTTCGGTCAGGTAAATACTAAAATATATTTTACTTTAGTAACAATGACTAATCAAGTCCTTCACCCATCGTACACGTGGACCGTTCATATTATATCTCTACTCATCCTAAAAATTAATGGCTAAGATTACAAAATTTGTTGGCCGCTATTAAAACATCAGCAAAAGAAAATGTTGGCCGTCATTAAAACATCAGTCTTCTTAAACATAAATCCATTGGCACAATTTTATCAAATCCAGGCATCGAACAGTTTCTGATATAAACATCTAAAACCATCTTTTCTTTTTTTTCGTCGTGTTCTTCATTCTCTTTACCACCACCACTATTATCAAAAACATAAGATTATTATGATTAAATGAGAACCAGAAACAAATCAATAAAAGCACTCGAATATTGACCCCTTCTAATTCAACATAACGATAAACAAATCCAGGAATAAACTCACTAAATTTTTCTTGAATGATTTTCAATGAATCTCAAATTGAAGTATATCATCAAATCCCAAAGAAATAACCTTAGAAAGTCCTAATTCTTCCCAAATAAAAATCTTAGAAATAGAACCTGAATGAAGAATTTTTGTTGAATGATACTGGTGAGAGAGGATTCCATCGCAAGAATAAAAATGAAACCTTAATCTTTAATCCCATTTCTCTAATTAAATCTCTTTACTTTCTACTTCGAAATCTCTTTGCAGTTTGTCATCAAGATCATAGAATCATTTGTAAAAAGAGTGGATCTAAGATTCTAAATGGGTACTTTTTCATAGCAATTACAGTATATACAGTACATGTGTCGGTGGGTTGTAGGTTCACTCTTGTTGAAAACATTAATATTTAAAGCATCTAGGTAATTTTTGGTTGTTGATACGATAAGAAAAAAGAGTTTTTTGGTAGTTGGGTTACAAAGGGTTAGGTCAGGATCCCAGACAAATGGTTATCTAAGGGTGTTTTGTTTAAAATTTTCCTAAGCTTCTCTTTCACAGAATCATAGTCCAAATCCATTGGTCGGGAAGACGGAAGTTAAGAAGGGAAAAAGTAAGAAAGTGGGTATGAGTCTATGAGAGTTATGATAAGTTAGAATTTGCAAGCGTGTAATAAGTGTGTGCAATGGTAAGGGTAATTTAGTCAAAATAATGGGTAAAACAGCAAATGCATACAAGTTAGAATTTTCAAACGTGTAATAAGTGTGCACGATGGTAAGAGTAATTTAGTCAAAATAAAGGATAGAACAATAAATGCATAATTATTTATATATTAAATTTATTTAAAATTAAACTTAACCGAGTCAACGTGGGTCAACGTCAATTCCAGGTACCGAACCCTAAGTTGGACAAAACTTAGACCAAACCCTAATATTGGACCAAACCCAAGTACCAAAAACCAATTAACCCAAAAACTTTTACTCAAGAGAAGTAGAAAAAGAAGTGAAGAAAAGCCTAGGGTTTTTGATGAAAATACATGATTCAATTGAGGAGGGAGAATCTTCATCACGTAAAGCTCAAAAAATACACATCAACTACGATGGAGATCCTGATATGGCTGATTTTTTGGATTATGAGAATGATTTTACTCAAACTCAAACACAAACTCAATTTGAAGCTCAAAATGATGATTTTTATGAGCCAAATCCCGAAGACGAATACATGGTTGAGGAACCCATTGCTAATAACACTCAATATGGTCTTAGATAAGGTTTAATATCGTTTATATAGGTTGAATTTATCGAAAAATATATTTTTTAAGGGTACGGCTTACCAGGTTTAACTTAGGTTGAAATTATATTAGTCGAACCAACTTGTCAAGAACAGTCAGCTGATACGATGAGCACCAATTATCAGCCGAACTTTGTATTTGTAATTTGGCGCCAATGGACAATTTTAAGTTTGGCTGATAATTGGTTCCAATAACCAGTCGAACATTTTGATAATTTTTTTCGTGGGCATCAATGGGTTGTTCGACTAACATTTGATTCAGCCGAACCAATAGTTATAGTTTTTAAAATATACAAGTGTCATGGTTCGGCTGAAATTGAGAATATCGGATCAACCGAACCATATAGTTGGAATTTGTAGAATACACCAGTTTCATGGTTCGACTGAAATTGAGAAAATCGATCAGTCGAACCATATAGTTAGAATTTTCAGAATATACCAGTGTCATGGTTCGACTGAAATTCTGAATATCGAAAAACAGAACTTTTGAAAACTAAAGATTCGGTTGGAAATATGACTATCGAATCAGCCGAACCCATATGTAAAATATGTTTGTGGTCATATAAACCTCGTCATATTCTTGTAAATCGTTATTGCTAAACCTGTACCAATGTACGATCAACTTCTGGCATAATTCATGATTCACGAAGATAATAAAGATCACATTCAAAATGATTTGGTAGGCAACAAATTGATTTTGGATTTTATTTTGTACGTTTAAGTGATACCTTTACTAACTTTATTTTTTATCTTACAACCATGTAGACATGGAAATCTAAACCGGAAGCAAGTTCTTGTGATGAGGAACATGTAATCAAAATTAATTGATCCTTTTTGGAAACAATTAAGTTTTGACCCTCCCCCATCCGAAAAGCCCGACGATGAAGAGATTCGAGAGACAAGTTATGGGGAAAAACTTGCTGAAATGTACTGAGCTTAAAAACAAATCCTAATGCACAACTTGAGGCCAATCCTCTATCATTTCACCGAGGAGAATGTCTTTGAACCGGAAAAAGGGAAACCCAAAGGTAGGACAAGCAATAAACTTAAATGGAAAAAGACTAGGAAAGTCGTCATAATAGCCACAACACAAAGGGATCCATCTGGATTTGAGTACCATGATTCAAGGTACAAAGAGGAAAAGAGGGAAATAGAGAAGGCGTAAAAGAAGGAAAAAGAAGATCTTTCAAGGAAACGTGGCCAGCCGAGTACGGATAAAGGCGAAACAAGTAACCAAGAAGTCATGGAAATCAATGGATATTCGTGTCCTTCCCCGCCAAAATATATTCAAAAAGACGTCAAGCTCAAGGGTAAGATGTATCATTCCCAATAAAAGAAAAACCCTAAGCAAAAGGATAAAAATATTGTACATGCAAGGGGTAACATGAAAGATCCTAGAAAGGATAAGTTCATAACATTTGCTTACCAACCAATGTGATTTATGATAGGAACTACCCGAAATAATTTGTGAGAATATAATAACAATGGAGGACGTCGAAGGGGATGGGCATTTTGGTTATCATGTCACTTTGGAATAATTAGGACCATTTGAAGAACCAAACAATGGAGAGTTTAATGGGAACCAAGTCAAGTATATAAGGTATAGGTTGTTACAAAAACTACACCGAAACCGGGACTTCTAAAAGACAATGATGAGAGATGGGTCTAACAGGAGACCAAGGGGTGCTAGAAAAGTTTGTTAAACTCGAATCTCGTTTACATGGGGTTATGTTCATCACAAGGGAACATTGGATGAAAATGCCGATTTGTGGGTGGTTAATAGCCGGGACCTTTCATTACGTGGTTCATTTGCTCTCATTTGGTATGAGTTTGTCATTTACGCCGCTAACAATACCTTGCAATGAGATATAAAGGATAGGAGACTTCTCATTGGACATGTTGAAAGATGTCATTATATCGGCCTCAAATTACAACCCTGGTGCCCATTACCTCATTTGGATAAAAATGCCTTTTGGCCTAAATTCAAAGAAAATTACCCTTTGGATTGGTGTGCATATTAACGGAAATGGACCTTTGGGATGCAATGTATATGTCATTAGGAAGCAAACATATAACTATATTGACGGATGATGACGAAAACGAAAGTGACTATGATGAAACAACGGTAAGTGGAGATGCGGTAAAGTTAGAATTGCCATGAAATAAAATGTAATATTTTGACTTGTTTAGTTTTGGTGGACCGTTCGAAACTCACCCTATGAATAATTTTTTTATCATTATTTATTTATTTCTTGTTGCTACACAAATGTCCTATGAATTGAATAGTTACACAAGGTTCGACATATAAGTTATGGGAATACATACAACCGAACCTGGTATTTTTCATAATGTTGCCAGGTTCGGCTGATAATTATGTTTCCATTATCATCCGAACCTGGCAGCATGATGAAAAATACAGGTTTCCATCAGGTTCGCCTGATAAGTTGTATTCCCAATATCAGCAGAACATTCTTCTGATAAGCAGGTTCACCTTTCTTTACAGAGGTTCAGATTATTTTTCAAATTCAATATCAGCCGAACTTTTCTCAACGACTAGTTTTTTAAAGTTATAGAGCCATTGGCACTTTAATCCTTATAAAAGGAATCTGAATCTTTCCCCAAAATACCAAGTCTTTTGGATTACAACAACCAATTCTTTTTTATTTCATCCAAAACAAAAAATGGTTTTCTTACACAATTGAAGAAGATATTGCCATTGTTCGAGCGTTGAATTCGGTGTGCAATCATGACGAAGATAGGTATAATAGAAGAGTAGAATGAGAAATTCTTGATCGAACCGCTGAAATGTTTTGGGATCATGTATTCTCAGTCTTTGTTGGGTTAGATGTTAACGCAAATCAAAGAAATGTTGAAGGGATTAAACGTAGATTCCACACAAGAATCTGTCCTAGGTCATAAGGTTTTAGAGCTCGTATGGAAGCTGTTATAGCAGAACATCCAACATTGGACTATGATGCGCAAGTGAGTAACAATTGCATTAATTTTTTTTCCTACTAAAACTATCTTCAAACTAACCCGGTATCAATGTTTTATATGCAGAAACAATTGGCTCAGACACGATATTTTCAAGAGTTGCGAAAATCATTCGAGTTTATGCAATGCTACGATTTGTTTAAAGATATTACCTTACCAATCTATCATTGAATGTATTTGCTATTCATTTTGTTTTTGAATATATTTGTTTTTACGAATACAAATATAAATAGTTCGGCTGATATTTTATTTTGCGATTCATCCGTACATGTATAATAATCAAAAACTAGGGTTTCTATTAGGTTCAGATGATAAGTATTTTTTCAAAATCAGCCGAATATTAGTATGATAGCCAAGACTTTGTTCCGAACCAAGTTTCGGCTTAAATTGGGTTTCTAAGAAACATCCGATCATTACTCTGATAACCAAAATTTTCAGACAAACATTACTCTGATAACCACAATTTTATCGTTTAAAATGTTCGGCTAATAATTGTTTTTCATTTTCAGCCGAACTTGACTGAAAATAAAAAAAAAACATAAATTTAGCAAGGTTCGGCTGTTTCGCAAAATGCAATTTTCAGCCTAATCTGAAAAAACTTACTTGTTATTTCTATAAATTTGATATGTTCCTCTAGCAATAAACCCGTAATTAATTCATAAAATACTAATTCATTAATAAACTACTAAAGCATTGAATTGACAGACACTAAAGCATAGTCTAAAAAGGTTTAAAACAACTAAACCAAACTGAAAATAAATTTTTAAGATGTTACAAACTAGGAATGTTATTAATTCATTCACTTCCACGACCACGTCAACTTCCACAACAGACTTTTTTGGCACCATCTCGGCTTGTACCTTCACCTTCTTGGCATGGCCTCTTGCTCACCAACCTTGGTTCCTCCATCCCAGCATATTTGTTAATGATTCCTCCCACTTGTTGTAGAGGTATTGTTGCTCATCATATGACATAGTTATTTTACAACTAAGTTTCTGCTTCATTTCCTTCAACATATCCCTACCGCCGCCACCCGATTTTATTTGAAACTCAAAGACTAGTGACAAAATATTTTGATATGTATAACAAAATAAAGAGTATAAACTGAAGGCACCACTTACCATGATATCAAATTCCTTTGAAATATCATTGGAAATGGCCTTGGACTTCTTCTTCGTTTCCACATCATTTTGCTTTTGACCTCTTAGCCTCAACACGAGCTTCAATTTTCTAGTTAATGATGTATGTATAAGAAATTTGCCTATACCAATCAATGTACCCCTCGACAACTTCACGAGGATCCTCCGACAAAGGTTCCAAGAGACACGTATTAAGCTTGTTCTCTTCAAACTTGTTCCAAAACCCAATGGTTGGTTCAGGTTTATAGCTAGGAATCCATTGAGAGGTGGTGCTCTTAGTTCCTTTAACCCTTTGGAAACAACTGGAGCTTAGCTTGACCCAACGGGATCAGGAAAAACTTTGTTAAAGGGTTCATCCTTCTTGATATATGGGTCAAGGAAACAAGTCCAAGTTTAACATTCGGCTAATAATCACAATATACACCATACTTCTAAATTATCAAACAATATTTATATCATAGATAATTACCTGAAAAAGACTAAAATTGCCTCCAATGTTTGTACTCGTTAACCTAGAGGTCGTCGCAAGATTGTCGAGGAGAACAACAAGAGCAACGGTTCCCCAGGAGAACTCGCTAAGGGTAGGAAGATCCCTTAAAAATTAAAGATATTGAACATTCATCTTGTTTCCTGTGAGGTCGTAAAAAATGGTTCTCCCGAGAGTATACAACAAGTACGCCCTTGTAGTTCACTTGATAATATCATCGTCCAACACCAAGGAACCATCTGAAACTCTCGCCCTTGTGTTCTCAAAATAACTTTTCAAATTGGTCAACTTGATCTTCTTCAAATTTTTTAGCATAACCCCGTTGCATTCGTCTTCATTCACATGATCCACAGCTTTGCAAGCACGGGCAAACTCCAATTTCGTCCTGTTTTTACTCCAACCAAGAGTTTCTTGAGCCATTACATAGAGTTGGTCCCAATTCATTTCATAGAAGTCGGCATCAACGCTTTTCCCAGTAACTTGAAGGCCAATGATATTCTTCACATCATCGGGCAAAATCTTTCACAAACAAGGACGCGGTAATTGAATGGAAGATGAAAGGTGTAGGTCTCTGGGTAAAATCTTTCACAAACAAGGACGCGGTAATTGAATCACATTCACTCTATGCATAGTGAATAACCGTCCATAAAACCGATGCTTGTACTATAGCCACCACCTCGTCAACTTCTCACATCAGATCCCAAGGATAATCCCTCCGGTGTTTCAAAATTCTTGTGGCATCCCGGTGATCAGGATTCTCGTAGATTCTCTTCGCCCAAGAATCGTCATAACCAATCAAGACCTTTCCTTCAACATTCGAAGTTCTATTGGTTAAAACGTCCTTACGAGGCTTTATTACATTCTTCTTATGCCATATACGCCCGGTGATACACCTTATACGCCCCTTATGCCGCTTTATAGCAAGGACCTTCTTTTTCCCTTTTTGTTGTTATGGCTCTTTTTGTTGTGGTTGAAGGACCTTCTTTTTTTTTTTTTTTTTTTTTTTTTTTGGGGTTCATCTTGTTGTTCACTAACACCATCATCATCTCCTCCTTCTACTCCTACTTGTGGTACATCATCTTCCATGTCTTCCAACTCTTCTTCTTGTCTATCTATCCCAGGCCTTGGTTCACAAATAAGAATAGTATTTCCCCTCTTACCGGCTCCAAATTTTTTGATGCGGCCTCCTCGTGGATCGAGATTTTTAGAAGAAGGAGTTACCTCCATGTTCATTCTTTTACCTTTAGCTCAATTCCTAGCGCACACAAAATATAAAAACTAATTAATACATCAAACAACAAAATTTTTATAGCAAAATCACAAGGTTCTTCTAATATTAGATAGGAAGCGTAAACCAATATTACAAGGTTGGGCTAATGATGCAAAATTCACAAAGTTCGACTGTCTTGAAATTTTGATTTTTCAGCCGAACTTCTATAACTTTGACTACTAAAACCAACATACATAAGTTTGGATGAATTTGGAAATTTCTTTTTCAGCCGAAACTTTCTAATTCTGAAATAATAAAGGGCACAATGAATTGTTCGGCTGAAATTAGGATTTCACGAATCAGCCGAACTTCTAGCTTACAAATATTGGTGGCCACTAACCTTTGTTCGGCTGATTTTGGAAATCCTAATTTCAGCCGAATTTTCTAATACTCAAATACTCTAGTTATCAGGAAGATGTTCAGCTGAAATTTCAAATTTCAATTATCAGCCGAACTGTTATTCGACAGTTTCAGAATGAAGAAATCTTAAAGTTCGGCTGATAATTCTATTGAACTCATACAAATTTTTCAGCCGAACTTAAGACTCAAATTGAAAAACCCTAAAATAAAATCGATGTAAACCCTGAATCTCAATTGCATGCAAAGAAAAAACATATAGGTTCGTGGGAAATACCTTCTTCTCCTAATTCAATTTCCGGTTCAACTCTTTCATCTTCTTTTTGTTCTTCTTTTATTCGTTTCTTCGACGTCTTGCGGCCGATATGATTCTTTGAATGAGTCATTTTGTAGGATTATAGTTGTGTATATCGACGATTAAAGTTTTACGAATCGACGATTAATTGACGACGATGACAATTGATTTCTCCGGTAAAGAAGAGAAGAAGAGGGGAAGAAGAAAGATGGAAAAAATTTGAAACTGATTTGGGTTGATTTAGTTTTAATTTTGTAATTGATTTATGGGAAGTTAATTAGGATTTGAAGATATTTTAGTAATTCCAAAATTTAAAGGGTATTTTAGTAATTGATCCACCCATTGAACAACCATTATAAAACATATAGATATCGTAAGTGTTTTGTATGTTTTATAGAAATTTCGTATGTCCAAAAATAGGGTTCATATAAAAAGATTATTCGGGTTCATATAAAAAGATTATTCTTGTTGGGGCATAGGCAACCCAATTTTCTGAAATGGGCCTAGATTACTATGTTGAAATTTAAGATTTGAAACCGTATACTCGGTAACTGATATTTTTGTGAGCCCGCCTAGACAGTTGGATACTTATATTTGTAGCAATAGTATTATTTATTTTAGTTTATTTTTTATAGAAAGCCGCACTGGCCACAAACAAACAAAAAAAATAAAATAAATTAAACAGAAGATACGCCCACTTCTTCCAAAGAGATACATGAAGAAATGCAGGGGGTGGAGAAGCTATCCACTGACAGTGAACATTGTACCTTATGGAGTATGTAGAAAGAACATGAACTACTTCATTAGCCTCTCGCAGATTATAGGAAAATTCAACCTGATCAAACTGACTAGCCACCTGCGAAATCTGATTAGTGAATTGCAATAATCTCCATGGAACTATATTCGCAGTACCATTCACAGCTTGTATTACCTTCTGCGAGTCACCTTCAATAACAATCTTCGAAAATTCTATTTCAGCAACTAGTGTAACCGCCAACAAGAATCCTGATGCTTCAGCAGTTAAGGGACTTTGTATATCACCAGTACCCGATTGAGCACACACAAACTTACCACCATAGTTCCTAGAATCAACCACACATGACGCATTTGGTAGTTTCCATGCAGCATCGACATTGGTTTTGATAGTGTCTTTGGCTGGTGGACACTACTGTTGCCTTCTGTTTACTTCCAATTGTGTTTGATCAGAGGTAGTATCCAAGGATTTGCACTCCTCCTCATCATAATAATATAAGTTAAACCAATACATTCCATGTGCGATTAAAATGAATATTGATCGGTTTTTGCTCAAATACCAGGTCATTTCTGACTCCCCAGACATCCCATATCATACAGATCCCCAAGTTAAAGGTATAGTTGTTCTCCTGCACTTTAATCCATGAAGCAAGCAGGGGTTTGACAGACATACCATTAATGCTGTGCAACCTCAGGCTAAGAGGACAACCAAAAAGAATTGCCCGGGCTACTTGACAGTGTACAAACAAGTAACTAGTAGACTCTGTACCTTGACCACACATTAAGCAGTCAGTAGGCACTCCTTCTACATGTCTGCCAATTTTGCTTAACACACCAACACCTTCATGCACAACTCTCCATGCAAAATTATAAATTCTAGAAGCTAATTTCTTAACACTCCAGAATATTTCTTCCAAGGAAATAAAGTATCATTAAGGGAAGAGGACTCACCAGCACTTGCATAAAGCAATTTCTGAAATGACTGGGCCGAGAAGTTGCCATGGGTAGTGAGAGTCCACAATAATCTGTCATCCTTTCATTAGTAAATGTAGATCTTGAGAATCTATTCTGCTTCATAAGGATCGAAGACTTGCTTCACCAAATCCACATTTCAGGATGTACCATCATTAACCATCAAATCTTTGACATACTGAATGCTGTGTGGATTAGAATTAGGTATAGTAGGAGAGAAACCTGTTAAGTTGGGTACCCATGGATCATTCCACACACTTATGAAACTTCCTTTACCAATAAGCCAAATAACTCCTTTTCAAACCAGTGGTTTTGCATTCAGCATTGCTGACCAAGTTGATGAACACCTTTGTGGCTTTTTAGCTGCCCAAAATGAAGTCTCTCTCATATATTTAGCCTTTAGAACTTTTGCCCATAAGGCATCAGGATTATGTAAAAACCTCCATGCCAACTTTACCATGAAAATCTTAATAAGATCTTCTAGAGATCGTAATCCAAGTCCACCCTTTTCCCTAAAAGTAGTAAACCAATCCCACTTAAGAAAATGCATTTTCCTCCGCTCCTTTGAATTCCCCCACCAAAAATTCCAGATAAGTTGGTTCATCTTATTAATGACACTTTTAGAAATGATAGAAGTAGCCATATAGTAAATTGGTATGAGCCCAAGGACATATTGAATTAAGGTAGTTCTTCCTGCATGGTTCAGATTATGTCCTTCCATCCTGACATTTTCTTCTCAATCTTGTCCAACAAATAATTGTATGAAGTACAACTATTACCATGTTGTAAGATTTTAACACCTAAATATTTTTCCTGGCTCGCCATTTGTTTGACCTCCAAAGTGGCTTTCACTTCATCTTTTCAGGCTTGAAACCTTTTTGTTAAAATAGATAGAGCACTTACTGTAATTAACTTGCTGGCCAGACATAGTGTAGTATTGATGCAAGATTAGCTTTTGCCCAAGGTGCCATAAAGCATCACGTCATCCGCGAACATTATATGTATCATAGAGGGAGCCCATCTGTTGAGCTTGTAGCCAGCATATAATCCTTTGTTTTTCCATGTTATGTATAAGACTAAACAGACTTAGAGAACAAATGACAAATAAATGGGGTGAAAGTGGGCATCCTTGCCGAATACCTCTTTCACCAGCAAAGAAACCTTCAGGATACCCATTAATCAACACAGAGAAAGTGCCAGACGTAACACAACTCATTATCAAACTATGAGTGCTACCAGAGATCCCAATACTGTGAAGAGCATGACTCAGAAAGTCCCAGTCTACTATATTATATGCCTTACTCATATCTAATTTGAGTGCAAAAGATCCAAGAATTGAATTAGAGTTGTTTATGGAATGAAACAGCTCTATAGCAATCACAATATTATCAACAATATGCCTACCAGATATAAATGCAGATTGAGATTGATCTATCAAGTTGTTAAGGTAGGGACTAATTCTTGTTGTGAGGATTTTTGTGACTACTTTATACAAGACATTACAATGAACTATAGGTCTACAGTTACTAGGTGTAGATGGATGTTTGACCTTATGAGCAAGGGCCGCACATGAGTGATTCAAGCCATAAGGAATGGAAGCGAACATGAAACAGTTCTACACTAGTTCCACAACTTCAGTCCCCACAACAGACAAGCATTTCTTGTTAAATATAGACGGATACCTATCCAGGCCGGGAGATTTAAGAGATCCGATATTCTTAATTGTGCTGAATATTTCATCAGAGGATGGAACACCACCTAGAATTCTGCAGTCATCTTGAGAGAGAGGATTAACACAATCAAGGGAATAAGACAAAGGAAAAATATTATGATCTTTAGGAAAAATATTCTGAGAATGGGTTCCAAGTAGGGCTGCACATGGGTGGGGTGGGTCGGGTTTGGCCCCACCCGTACCCGACCCGCCAGTTGGTGGATGACTGAAGTATTTATCCACACCCATCCTACCGTAGGACGGGTCGTGCCGGGTTATAACCCGTCATTTTGACGGGTCGGATCGGGTATGATCCGTCATTTCGACGGGTCGGGTGTGGGTGGGTGCGGGTCCGTCCAACTTCAATGCAAAAATTTTTCCATGATTTGCCTGTTTTTTTGATCCTCACACGCACCAGCTGATAAACCATTTTAACCAACATTCGATCATCTTAAAATCTAAGTCCCAACATTCAAAGTTATACAATAAAATTAAAATTTTAATATTCTTAGATTGCAACCAAATCGAAATCATCTAAGTTCAAGAACTGCAATTTGACGATATTTCCCAACTAGCAACAAGGTCATCTTAGTAGCAGCGCAGCACCAGCCAGGTCACCGAATAGGAATCAATCATCATCTATGATGATGGAAGAAGCAGCAAGGTTACCAAATAGCTCTGCAAAAAAAGAAGTGAACAATTAGAATGAAAAAATAAATAAAAATACCAATAGTAATAATAGTATAAGAAGTTAAGAACCATGAAGTACAAATTATACTCGACTCAAGAACATCAACCTCCTCCTCCTCGACTCCAAGGCTAGAAGAATCTTTGTTCAATTGGTGTACGTAACCAATTTTGCAATAAAATTAATGCCTCAAGTGTTCTAGGCTTTAAGGAACTTCGAAAAGGATCCAAAATTCGTTTTCCGGTACTAAAAGCTGATTCAGAAGCAACAAAAGAAACATGTATAACAAATATATCTTTGGCTATGAGTGGCAAAATGTCAAACCTCGCAGAGTTGATCTTCCACCAAAGTAATATATCAAAAGAAGAATCCTCATTGGTTGGAGAGTAGATAGGCTCAGCCAAGTATCTTTCCACCTTAGATCTCCTATGATCCTCCATAGTACTCAATTGGCTTTTGAGTTTATTTCTTCCTTCCATATACTTAGCCTTGCTAGAAGCATAAGAACCTTGAGTAGAAGTAGAACTAGTGTTATCTACAGACTCGGATGAAGATATCACACTTTCAACATTTGTATATTCTAATTTATAAGCTGCAAACAGTTCATCAAAATCCTTTTTAACTTTATCAACCCAAGCTTTTACCCTTCTTTGTTTTGTCACAGGGTCGTAATGCGAAACTAAATCTTCAACAGTCACATACAATCCTTGTTCTTTCTCTCGTGGATCTAGAAGTACAACAATAAACATCAACGAATTCATTTTTTCATATTCTCCCCAATACTTGTTGTACTTGAGCAACATTGTCATCACCGTCACCCATAACAAAAGATGGTACTGGAATATCATAACAAAACTTCTCACGGAATGCCCTATCTGACTCATGTAGCCTTTCAAAAGCTTTTTCATACCTCTCTGCAGCAACCAACATCAAATAAGTAGAATTCCACCGCGTTTTCACATCTAAAATTAAACCATTTTTACAATCTATCATTGCCATCTCAGCAGCATCCATAAACTTCTTCAATCTTGCGGGAGATTTCGTGACATACTTTACCACTGGCCTGATTCTGAGAATCGACGTATGATACTTTTTCAAACCATCTTTAACGACAAGAGCAAGTATGTGAGCCGCACATCTAACATGCAAAAATTTAGTTCCAAGTAATGAAAAACCCCAACTAAAAACTTTTTTACTCAAATACTCAATAACAGATTTATTAGCAGATGCATTATCAAGAGCGACAGTGAACACCCTCTCAATCCCCACTCCAGCAAACATTTCTCTAAAGCCTTACCAATTTGTTTACCTTTATGACTCTCAATCAAACAAAAACAGATGATTCTTTTATGCAGCTTCCATTTTCGATCAATAAAATGGGCCGTTACAACCATGTAATTGTAGTTCTGCATCGATGTCCAAGTATCAATAGTAAGACATAGCCTTGTCTTATTTGTCTTGAAATAACTTATCAATTTAGTGATGTGATTTTATATAGTGGTAAAAAGAGGTTCGATTCTCGAACTTGTGAAGGTAATGATTTTAGAAAATAATGATTCTAATTAACTCTAGAAAATTTCAGGAGTAAGAAAAAGACTAAATAACCTAAAGATGATTTTTAAATAATTTTAAAAATACCAGGAATCAGGAATCAGGTAATTCTAACAACCTATGTGATTAATCAGATAATTCTTTTTAAATTAATTTAAGCCCAAATAATTGCCAAAATTGGTTTTGTTATGCTAACAAACAGAGGTAAATCACAAGCATGGACTATCAAAATTAATTAACTAAGCATAATCCATCAAGCAAAAGCACAACTGTTGAAAGAAAACCGTTTTTACTATTTAAAACTATGCAATTCTAATAACAAAAGAATTATAAATAATTATTAGAAAATAATTAAATCACATAAAATTGAGAAAAATACCTTATCCATCATCCCAGTAAATAAACTTAGCCCATGGTGAAGAAAACTTGCTCAAAAGATCTTTTCATTGCTCAAAAAGTTGATTACAAGGTGAAATAATAGTGCAACAGCTGAACAGATACGTTTATAAATGTTGCAAGAGAGGGTTCAGCTGTAACAGAAAGTATTCTAAGCAACAAAGATTTGAAAGAATAGGCAACAGGAGCAGAATGTAACACTGGATATGCCACGTATATAGATGTTACAAGATCGTCTTCTTCGGTGATGGTGGATGAAGAACACGCCGGCCGGAGCAGCAGCAGGCCACCGGCGGCGACCGGAAGTGGCCGGAATTGCTCTGATTTCTTCTCTAGGTTTTTGTCTTCGATTTTCTTGGCTTCTCTTGGTTTATATAGATAGTAGAAACCCTAGAGAGAGTTCTAAACCTAATAGAACTCTCTAGAACTGCCCACAAATCCCAATCTTAATCGAATCATGATTCCGGCCAAATACATGATTTTCAAGCTGATTTTACGGGATCTTTGATGTTTATGACTTGCGTGAGATAACTATGAGTGTTTAGAACAATCTGGAAGCAACAAAAACTTGTTTCTCACGCGAATTGAAAGTGGCCAGTTGATGCAGACGAATTCCGATCGGTCCCGTGCTGAGTTGACTCGGTCAACTCGGGTTGACCGATTTGACTCGGGTTTGACCCGATTTGTCCCGATTTGACCGAGTTGACACGAGGGTACCCCTTATCCACTTCTAGGGTGCCAAATAACACTTGTCCTTGGGGTGCCTTTATCACTTTTTGAGCCAATTTTTCCACAAATCTTTATTCTTCTACTGTACCTACAAAAGCATAAAAACACGTAATATTTGCAAAATCGAATACTAACTTAATAGAAACTAAGGTACAATTTAGACACTAAAATGTGTCTATCATTTAGCCTTTTCATTCAAAAACAACGTGCAAATATCACGATACACTGTCATACGACCTGTAATCTTAAATCTCGGCTCAAGATACTTACAAAAAGCCCTAAAACCTTCGCCTTCAACAATTCTAAAAGCCATTTCATCTGTAATAGTAAACCTAATTAGCGCTCTCCTACATCCTTCTTGAGAAAAAGTGACCCCCACCAACTGTGGTTCCTCTCCCGGCTTGCACGACTGAAAACCAAGTGTTTGTTGTCCCTGTTCCTTATTAACTGATTTCTTATAGCCAATACACTTCTCTAAATGATGAGAAAGATTGGTAGTCCCATGTGTTTTACCACCAATTTGTAACTACCCAGACCCTTTGGACAGTGCTTACACTTTGCTCTAGCACCATCTTCTATAATATCAAAGTGACCACATACCCAAGATTTTTTCGCACTAACTCTAGGCTTCTTATTTGAACTGTCGCTTACTGCACAAGATGATGAAGGTTGAGAAGATGGTGCCGCAGATGACCCAACTGTACTCCCTTTATATGCTATGGAATTCGGTGGACGTTGAGGTGGAGGTCCCATTTGCGATTGCGATGGAATTCCTTGTATAAATCGAAGATTTGAACAAGATTCATTTTCTGAGATTTCAACCATGGTGGTAAGTAGTAACCTACAAAAAAAAAGTCAGAAGTAGAACTAAATGAGGGTGAACTCATCCATCCAAACAGCAAAATTTCAGACAAATAGCTAGCAATATACGTTGTCGGCAGCTAGAACTAGGTTACACTATTGTTGTTTCGCATAATACATATGCAGCGTGAGCATGTTATTACATTCCACATGACCTGTATACCTTTTTCGTATTCATACATTCAATTCTAGTTACTTCACTGCCTGGTGCGACTTAGAGATGCATAAGTACAAACTCGAAAGCGGGTGTACGACAGTTTTCTATATGATTCCTGTAACATACTCATGATATATCTTAGCAATAAGCTGTTGCATCTAGATGCTGCAACTAAAAAGCACATCAAAGGTTAATATGGTTATATCCATAAGCCCCGTTAGCAGGAAGCTTGAATTTGCTATAGAGAAGACAACACTGACTGACAACTTGTGCACAAAATTTTTGTTATTTAATTGTATTTGTACCATTTGGTCATTGATGCATACTAAATTTTCATTAACTGCTCAGAATTCAGTTGGGTCATTGACTGCTCAGAATTCAGTTGGTCATTGATATGACTGCAAGTGGGAGGATATATTGATGCCCATTGGGTAGGATAAATAATCACTGCCGTTGGGTCATTGATATGTGCAAAGAATGGAAACACAACATTTTGATTGTTACTTGTTAGATTCCATGTCTGCCAAACTGCCACAATGGGGATGCAAAGAGTAAACCAAGGATAATAAACAATATGTGTATCAGGTATTAATGGTACAAGTAATTCACAACAAGGGTTGACTAACCATACACCAGGGGTCCATGACCATATATACATAGCAAAACACACCATGAACATAGAAACCATGAGCTAAGTTCTTAAGCCATGGCATCAACTTGTCAAACACCCATCATAAGTTCTTAATCCCTGACAAGTTAAACAGACACAAAAAACCCCATTTGCACCCCTTTTTACAAATAGTTATTTACACCTACAGGCTACATCAGGTCCACATTAGCTCAAACAACGATCTTAGCAACCAAAACCAAGCCTAGACTGTTACCTAAATCAAGGGATCATATACGGAGCCACTGTCAGTTTGTTGAACCTAATGGTGCATATTCAGATGATGCCACACACTAATACTATTGATTCTTCAATTGGGAATGTTTACTAGATCCTGGACTAATAGCAAAAAACTGTAAACAACTTAGGATTCAAGAACAAACACTCTTAATTAGAAACTCACAAACAGCTGTATGAACAGAATCAGTTAACACTTAACATTAGTGCATACAAGTGATCTAATATTAGAAATATCAAAACCCATAAACAGCTGTACGAACAGAAGTTACAAAATCAGTTAACACTTAACAGTTAACACCAAAATAGCTTGCCCTAGAATGAGCAGAATCCAAAATAGTTTACCTTCCTGATAAAGACCCCAAATTGATCAAAACCCCACTAAACCACACTAAACCCCAACTGTAACGAGCAGTTAACACCAAAATAGCTTGCCCTAGAATGAGCAGAATCCAAAATAGTTTACCTTCCTGATAAAAACCCCAAATTGATCAAAACCCCACTAAACCACGCTAAACCCCAACTGTAATGAGCAGTTAACGAAAATAAAAACCCCAAATTGAAACCCCAAGTTCAACACGGCAGAAGAATTTATGTTCAATAATTAAGGGCTTAGTGGTTTACCTTCCTAATAGGCTAGAAATGTTGAAGGGTTTTACTTCCTGAATCCTGATAGTCGAACGGCAGAAGAGAAGAGAGGCTCCGCTTAGGTATTGAAGGTCGATAATCGAGAGAGAAACCCACAGAGAGTCAGAGGCACACAGAAGTACAGAAGTAACAGAACAGAACGGGAGAAGACAGAACATAAGAGACTTTCTTTTCGTATCAAATCAACGACCAAGATGAAACAACCCTATCTAATCCAAGGGCTAGCAAATAAGGGATTTTATGGCGGGTTGGGCGGGTGGGTCGGGTGAGAGAAGGTGTCACCCGCACTCGACCCGCCAGAAGGCGGGTAAAGGAAATTGTCACTCGTACCCTACCCGTTTTGAGAAACGGGGTCGGGTCAAAACTGGCGGGTGCCGGTCGGGTATGTGCAGCCTAGTTCCAAGAAGAGATTTAATCGTTTCGTAGTCAGCCACCCGTTTGTTGTTACTATCCTTAATAACTAAGATGTTGTTTTTACTTTTTTCTTAGAGTTTCCGTAAGATGAAAACTTCGTGTATTCTTATCAGTGGAAGGAATCCAGTTAGACTTGTTCCTTTGTTCCAAAAACATCTTCTCTCTTTTCATTAGAATCTCGATTCTATTTAGAATTGAACCTTCCTCTTCTCTACTACGGTCGGTTTTCAGCCAAGCAAAACTATTTCAAGTTCTTTTACTTCATAAAATATGGATTAGAATAAAATGATAAGAACAATTTCATTCCTCAGAGAGGTATAAGTTGTTATTCGTATTTGAAAACTTAGATAATAAGGGGGATTTTGTGTGTTTAAGACTAAAATAATTATATTAATTATGTTAGCAAAAAATGGGTCAGAGAATCTATAGCTTGAGAGTACTGGTTAAGGGTTCATCTTCAATCATAAGACATGCACTTTAACTAATAACTAGAGTTGTCACTTAATCATACATTATCAAAAGACTTAGAGTATCCCATCGAGAGCATACTCCGGTAAATTCCTTATATCATCACATACTGATGTGATTTAAATCGTGTACCGAAAGTGCACGACTATCGATTGGATAGTATGCAAGCATGGGTCGCTCCACTGAGACTAACTATTGTTACTTTTAATTTCAAATTAAATAAAATGCTAATAAAATAATAAAAAATAAATAATAAGTAAATCTAATAAATAAAATAAGAAGATAAAAAAAAAATCAAGGCTTAGAATTTCACCACTATTATGTATACTAGATTATTCAACCAATTCTCTATAAAATTCTTCATAAAATTGCTCGAGACGATTTATGATCAATATGTACGCCTTGTAAGATAAAACGTTATATTCAATTAAATTTCTCAAAAATACTAATAATTCCTTTAATTAAGGTGTTGGTCAATAATATAAGAATATAAAATCTTTGATTGAAGCACAAGGACATATAAAAAGAATTATTATCATTACTAAGCAAGAAAATAGGACTAAGAAGAATTATTATTAAAAATAAATTATAACTCTCTTAATACACATCATATGGCTTCATCCACAGTCCTAGTGAAGTGATTATTTCATTACAAAGGAAAAAGAAAAAGAAAAGAAAAGAAATAAACTAAAACTACTTGCTCCACTAGACTAGAAAAATCAACTACCCCATTCCACCTGTTTCCTCTATTATTTATATGCACAAGTCTTCCAAATATTTTCACAATATTCTCATTTAGTTAATATAATATAAAATTTATGTAACAAATGGAATATATGTGGATTTCCAACTAATTCCTTTATGTTTTTCCTTATTTATGAGATTGCCTCTTCTTGCTTTCCATAGGTAGAAGATATTATATTAATCTCCAAATCTTGTCCACAAGGAAAATTAAATTTTCAAAGGTGAATATTATTCTCATTATATGATGTCGACACCAGTGAACCCCAGAAGATATCTTGTCATTTTTAGAATTAACTCCAATTTTAACCGCACACCCCGTGCATATGACTTTCCATCCATTTTACGGGCAAAGTACCATATTTTAGTCAAATCGAGCTTTATTCACTGAATTCTGCAAAACTAAATAAAACCATCAAATATGCACAAAATAAAGAATTAAATAAATGTAAATTAAGATGTAAAAATGACGTGTTTACACACTCATCAAATACCCCCAAACCTACATTTTGCTAGTCCTCGGGCAAAACTAAAGATAAAAATCCTAACTCACTGTCGCAGACATCACGATTACATTTAGCACATGTAATAAGCCTTTAAACACATAGGTTTCCCTATCGAAACGAGTTTTAGTCTCGTGAGGGTTTACAAGTGATATACCCACAAAACCTTTACTCCAAATTTTAGCTACTTGTGAACAATTGAGGGTAGAAACTAAACATGCTATTTAGTTGGCTACTAAATTCTTTGGCTATCGGAGGAATTACCCTATTTTGAATCCAATTGCTGTACACGAGTTTTTACTCAAGTGTACTAAAATTCATATATAAGAAAACAAAACACTACTCAGATAGTCGTACAATGGACCACAATGCTCGGAATCTATCAAAGTTCGATCACATGAATAGATTTAGAAGATGGATATGTAGATGATGAAGTTTGCACATGTTGACTAAGGTGAACGTTGTTTCACATATCTGTCTGAAGGTTTCCGTCAGGATGAATCATGATGGATTGAGATACGATCCCACTAGTCGTAATCCTTATACTAATATCGAATCAACTGGTATATACAAGGGGCCCATCGGTCGATTTATTGAAAATAATTATTCACTAATTTATTTTTATTTATTTTTAAATTTTGGTCCAAATAAAATACAATAATGGGGCTTGATCTCAATCACTCTACTTCATCCCAAGGACGATACAAATTCGATGCTAGTGCCCCACCAAATCACTTAGAGAAACACAAAATTGCAAAAATAAAAATAGAAGGTGATATGGTTATGATGATTCCGAGATATGATGACGACTATCATGTTATTTCTAACACCTGAGCTTTGTCTTTTTATTAATATACCATTTATTTGGGTCCCTCAACTCCTGCAGACAATAATTTTATTTTCATCTACTTAGAATGGTTAGTGTCATCCTGAATTGTTCACAAGTTTCTAGATTTTGGAGTTTTTTTGGTACAACTACATTTTTTGAATTTTTCTCCCTTACCCCAAAACTTAAATTGAACATAGTCCTCGATGTTCTAAGGATAATGAATAAAAACATGAACAAAGATTAATAATGATCAAAGTAAAAGAGATATGGAAGGAAATTACCCGCACCGTGTACCAAAAGCATATGGGTTTCCTCCCATAAAATGCTAAGTTTAAAGTCTTCATCCAGACCAAGAAAGGATTAGTCACAATTTACGAACCATACAATAATAATCTCAATAACTGTGGATCCTTGAAGTCAATCGTATTTGACTTACTTAGTTGACCACAATAGAATATACGAAAGTGGTGGTCAATCTTAAGAAAATGTGTCGATTCAGTTTTCCTAAAATAATTAAGTTTAACTCCAATATTCAATATCTGACACATTTGAAATTCATATGTTCCCATATTTGGTAAAAAAAAAATTGGTGGACAACAAAATCAATCACAGTATCATGGTCTGGGTAAACCACATCAACAGGATGATGGGTTTCTAACACTTGAATTTCATTTTGGACAAAATTATTTAGACAAGTGATGTCTTTTATTCTAACCTCGTCCTCTATATTAAGTAAAAATTTATCGGTATTATCAAGGGTAAAAATGGAAACACTATATTGGCAATTAAGTTCACTTGGAGCAATACTAGCAGCTGACCGCTCTTCTTCGATTTCTCTAAAGGTCTTATGAATTTGTTCCCACACTAAGTCTCTCCTACGTGAATTTTCAGTCAACTGCTTGAGTGAATCTTCTAAAGACAGACTAGCATCGTAAGAAGTGTTAGGTATCAACTGTTTAATAAAATCCTCCAGAGACGGAGAACACACATAACATTCATTACAATATTGCTCATTTGCCGGTTCATATGAATGGTGCATGTGCAAATAGTAATTGGGATCACCATGGTCCGAACCATAACTCCAGAGGGTTGATAGTGGTCCCAAGTACTATCCACACTATGGTCATAGTAAGGAAATTGTCCATTTTGAAACTCAGGTCGATATGCATTGTATTGGTCCTCATAATACCAGTTCGACATTTTTTTAAATTTATTATTATTTTTTAAATGCACGCGCAAATGCAGGTTCGACTAAAATAGGGTAGACTCAGGTTACCTTAGCAAAATATACTTATAGTCAAAGACTGATCAAAGGTACAAGGCTAAAGCTTGTGGTGGTTCAGCTGATAATGCCCAGAGGGTTCATCGTACTATGCCATGTGTTTTTCTAAAATTCTGTAGCGGACGGTGCAAAATGTTGTGCAAGTGTGTGTGTGTTTTTAATAAAGGAACAAAATAAATAATAAAATTAAAAATCTAACTAAACTTAAAAGAAAATCCTAATCTAATTATTTACGAATAAAATAGAATCTAAAAATATTTACTAATATAATTATTTACAAAAAAAAATGAATAATATAAAATTTCGGATACTTACCTTTTTGGTGTGTAAATTTTATCTCCACTTTAAATGCCAAAATAAACCTGCGCATTAAAAATAGAAAGATACCGAAAAGAATAAAATCTAGAATAAGATAAATCTAATACAAAATAAAATCTAAACTAACCTAATATTTACAAGATTTAATTAAAACTAAAAATAACAACTCTTTAGTTCCCGGCAGCGGTGCTAAAAACTTGATGTGATTTAAATCGTGTACCGTAAGTGCACGGCTATCGATTGGATAGTATGCAAGCACGGGTCGCTCCACTGAGACTAACTACTATTACTTTTAATTTCAAATTAAATAAATGCTAATAAAATAATAAAAAATGAATAATAAGTAAAGCTAATAAATAAAATAAGAAGATAAAAAAACCCAAGGCTTAGAATTTCACCACTATTATGTATACTAGATTATTCAACCAATTCTCCATAAAATTCTTCGTAAAATTGCTCGAGACGATTTATGATCAATATGTACGCCTCGGAAGATAAAACGTTATATTCAATTAAATTTCTCAAAATACTAATAATTCCTTTAATTAAGGTGTTGGTCAATAAATAAGAATATAAAACCTTTGGTTGAAGCACAAGGACATATAAAAAGAATTATTATCATTACTAAGCAAGAAAATAGGACCAAGAAGAATTATTATTAAAAATAAATTAAAACTCTCTTAACACACATCATATGGCTTCATCCGCAGTCCTAGTGAAGAGATTATTTCATTACAAAGGAAAAATAAAAAGAAAAGAAAAGAAATAAGCTAAAACTACTTGCTCTACTAGACTAGAAAAACCAACTCCCCCATTCCACCTGTTTCCTCTATTATTTATATGCACAAGTCTTCGAAATATTTTCACAATATTCTCATTTAATTAATATAATATAAAATTTATGTGATTAATGGAATATATGTGGATTTCCAACTAATGCCTTTATTTTTTTCCTTATTTATGAGATTGTCTCTTCTTGCTTTCCATGGGTAGAAGATATTATATTAATCTCCAAATCTTGTCCACAAGGAAAATTAAATTTTCAAAAGTGAAAACTATTCTCATTATATGATGTCGACACTAGTGAACCCCAGAAGATATTTTGCCATTTTTAGAATTAATTCCAATTCCAAATGCACACCCCGGGCATATGACTTTCCATCCATTTTATGGGCAAAGTACCATATTTTAGTCCAATCGAGCTTTATTCACTAAATTCTGCAAAACTAAATAAAATCATCAAATATGCACAAAATAAAGAACTAAATAAATGTAAATTAAGATGTAAAAATGACGTGTTTACACACTCATCACATACCATAACGATGAATATGTAAATACTACTCAAAGAACAACCTAACGCAACGTGTTATTAAGTTTAATTCTCCAAGAGCATTAAGTTCTATGAATTAAACTAATCAATGCAATAGATATACTACGAGTATTCTATTTAACATAGGTCAAGCTTCTACATGCAATCACACAAAGGTTTTGAATCCAATTAGTAATCACCATATGCTACTTATGACAAGGTTCATCAACAATTTTGTATCTCAAAATCCTAGTCTAGCAATAGATATGCATTCATGGTTATTTAGTAGCGCTCTTAAACAACATTCATACAATCATACATGGTGATAATAATTAGTAAAGCAAGAACGATAATGATTTGATTAGATAACAAAACTAATATATTAATTTAGTAACGTGTTGATAATACCCGACTACATCCTTAACCAATATGAAAGGTTTAGCTCATCATGGATTTTTCAAATCCATGGAAAATATAGAAGAATGCAAGTAAAGAAAACCCTAGAAATCGTGATGATCAATTACAACTCCAAGCCCTAACTCCTAATTTTCCTTGTTCTATTGTGTAAAAATGTCTTCTTAATGTCTTGGGAGTCTTCTTATATAGTATCCAAGAAATCTAGGAACTACAATCCTTCCGGGACTAAGTTGTATCAATTTAAAAGTCCAAAACACGTCAAAACGGACCCATAAGTTTGCCACAGTCATCATGGTCGATTTCCATGAACCGTGCCGACTCTAGGACCAAAATAGCTCTAATTCTCTGTCCCAAAACTTGCTCCATTCGGCATGGTCGATTCCCAATGAACGACTCTAGGGATTAAAAATTCAATTTTTCTGTCCGATAAAGTGTTACAGTCGGCATAGTTAGGAACAATGCCGACTGTTATGTTGTACATGATATTTTTCTTGCTTCGGTGTTTTGTGCATTACTTCTTCGTACGAACTCGGAATAGCCTCATTCTTTTTTCATTCACTTTGTATTCTTGTTATCTTTGAGATAGTATTAAGAACTACTGGATTTGAATGAGTTGAATTTGGTTTTTGGCCCTTCTCCATTTGTAGAACTTGACTTCCTTGTTTATTTCATGTCGTAATGAACTCCTTTCTTCTTTTTTGATGGAATATACCTCAAAACTCCTAAGGAACTCAAAATAAAATAAAAACCAAAGCATAATATTATAAAAAATAACAAGAAAACAATGAATTATAGGACCAAACTAGTACAAATAATGCACCTATCATAGTGCCACACAGATGAAAATTAGCTTGCACATCAAGTAGCTTAATTTTATCCATTTCTAGTTCTCTAGAAAAATGACCAAAGTTTGCTTTACTCCACTTGAGAAGTTTTGTTCACAAATATTGTAGTCTTACGATCATACAACCATCAGTAGTCTCCCAGCTTCTTTGAACTTCCTCCATGAATTGAGGATGTTCAGTCCAAAAGTATTTAAACTTATATTATCTCTGCTTGATAGGGAGTTTCCTCATAGTATTCAGCGGGATAAGTGCATGATCATTATATATTCTAGGAAGATGCAAGACAACAACATCAAGGAAAAGGCACCTCCATGTAGAATTAGAAATTACCCAGTCCAGCCCTTTAAGAAGTGGAGAATTCTGGATAGCATTGTTGGACTAGGTGAAAGAAGGTCCAGCATATCCCAAATCCACCACATCTCTATCCCTAATGAAATTCCTAAATTCATTAAAAATGATTTCAGTGGTTTGAGATCCACCTTGTTTCTCATGTGGGTGCATTAACACATTTAAATCACCTAATATACACCATGGAGAAGAAATTGTTGCAATGAGGTTGGAGATGCTTACCCATGCTTACCCAAAAATTGTATCTATTCAGTTGTGATGGTGGTCCATACACACATAACAGGTCCCACTTTGGTGTATTGTACTGACCGGCAATAGTGCAATGGATCAGATTCTGGGAAAATGAGTTCACCTCCAAATCAATAGAGTCTTTCCACAAAAGTAACAAACCACTACTTCTACCTCGAGCTGGAATGTGACGGTGATTATTAAAACTGAGAGAATTGCAAATTCTCACACTATTCCTTTCATTTAACCGAGTTTCCGATAAAAACAATATGGAAGGTTTGCAAGCTCGTAGGAATGAGTTGAGGATAGAAATTTCCATCTCATTCCCTAATCCACGACAATTCCACGATTGAATTAACATTGATCTTGCAACTTTTCAGGGGAAGTTAAAAGAACCTTTGATGATATGTTGGTGTTTGGTATCTTTGATGATAGTATACAGATCATGATTCTATGGACCATTTATTTTAGTATTGTAGTTTCAGTGGATTAATGTGGAGCTGGTTAGGGGGTATTTTTTCTTTCTTTAACCCTACTTCATTTAGTGATAAATGTGCAAACATAAAAGTCATATGATTCAAAAAGTCTGGACAATTACTGCTTTCAATACCATGGTTGAGTTATGGTTCTCGAGAAACATAACTTTCTTTGATTATATGACTCCTGACTTTGAGAAGCTTTAGAAGAGAATTTTGCACATCACTCATGCCTTTGAAGTGAGTCTTAAAGGTCATATGTGAATTCCTCCTATGATTTGCATATTTTGAAAGTATTTGATTTAGCTTGCAAAAATGTTAAACATTCTAGAGTTGTGAAATGCTATTTCCATCTTCCCGATGAATGTTCAACTCTGTTGTGTTGTGTTGTAATAATACCTCTAAAGGCAATTATGGTATGTCGGGATCAAGGTTGTTACATATCGGATTTCGGTTCGGACCGGTCGAGGACGATACACTGGTACGCCGGTATATCGGAGAAATTTCGGTTCAAATATCGGTGAAATATCGGTCCATATATTTTATACCTATAATTTTATGAAAAAATACTAGTTCACATTTTATAATTATAAATATATTTTAACACGTTATAACAAACGTTTTTTCACAAAGTTTAGAAAGAAAAACTAGTAATCATCTAAAATATATAGATCCATAGATTTTATACAAAGTTCAAACTGGAAACATAAGAAATACAAGAACAACTTCAAAGTTCATCGTCTAAAATGCTAATTAAACAAGGATATTACAATTCTAATCGAAATCATTAGATTAATTATAGATATTATCATATCCATATATAATTCTAAAATATCATAAAAAATATGAGTAATAATTGAAACCCTAACACAAGGATTTTTTTCTAAAAAAAAAATAATTTTTTTTAAATTTTTTTTTTAGTTTTTTTTAAAATTTAATTTTTAAAAAAAATAAATAAATAAAATCGTCCATATCGTCCGTATCGGTCCATATCGGCCGATATTTAGGTCCATATCGACCGATATTTCGGTCAAATATCGTTGGCCGAAATTTCGGATTTCGTCATCGTTTCACTCCGAAATCCGAAATTTCGGCCATTTCGGCCGAAATTAACTACATAAGTCGGGATATAATTTTGTTGTTAGGATTTTACTGGTGCTTTTATTATAGCTGAAGTTGGGGTATGGGTATTGCAACAAATTTTTTAGCAGAGTTGCTGGCTTGTATTAGAGCTTTGGAACAAGCCATTGGGAACAAAAAAAAAAGAGTGTTCCGCACTCTAATTCCGGAGCTTCTGTTGGTGCTTTTAGCAAGTATAATATCCCTTAGATCTTCTGGTCAAGGTGGAATAGAACTTGCAGTCCTCTTCACTCCATTCACTTCAGGCAGTATAGGGAAGTCAACTTCTCGACTGACTTTTTTGTAAAACGTGGGTCAGGTTATACTTACACATCTCAGACATCCAATATGGCTAGGATTGAATTCCTGATTTTCCTTACTTTAAAATTACTAGTGTATAATGGGCTTTTTGGGTCTTTATGTAGTTTTCTTTATAGTGGGCCTTGCGACTCTCTTTTGGTAATTTTTTGTTTTCGGGTTTTTCTTTGGTGGACGTTGTCCCATTGTTCCTATTATTGTTTTGCAAATCATCATTTGTCCGTTAACATAACTAGGTATCACCGAGTCCTATGCCCGAGGCTCAAACTCTTTCGATTCTTTTTTGTTATTTGGTCGACCGATCCATATCTTTCATACAAAATATTGTATTTAGGTATCACCCTGGCCAACAACTCATGAGATAAAAAGTGTAGGTTCACAGAGGTCTCCGGCCCCGATGTTTAGCTAGTCGGGGCCTACTGCCTCGGCCATTAATAACGGTCGTAGTGTTTAGTTAATCGGGTCATAGTAACCGGGGATTACGACCCCAATGCTTAGTTAGTCGGTCATAGCAGCATATTTAGTTAGGAACGACCCAAATGCTTAGTTAATTGGTCACAATATTGTTTTTAGTTAATCGGGCCATGGAAGAACGTCTCAAGAGTAATGCTTCCCCAGATTCGAAGAGCCTAACTAAGATTGGAAATAATCTAGTTACTTATCAGGAAAGAAATTATCAGAAATAATTATTCACTCACTTTCCACAACCACACTCCCCATAAAAATATATCATTAAGCACAAGTTCAAAATAGAAAGCTCCCTCTGTGTTTTTCATTCTCAGTAACAAAAGAGAACAACACAAAACAACATTTACCAGAGAAAGGTTAAGAACACAATTTTAGTATTCACCTTCCACAGAGAAAGACTAAAACCGAAACTACTCATATGTATACCGAATATTTGTTTTACAGAACATAGGCAAATAAAAGTATATGTGACTCACATATGATTTAAAATCATCACAACTTTCTTATGTCATAAAGATAACAATTACAAGGATATGATAAAAAAAAATCAGCTATAAATATATGACACAAATCATTAAAAAAAACCCAGCATATAAGATCAAAAACTTTGTGGACAATCATCTTAATAGAAGTTTGAAAGTTTATCACACAAAATCAAAAGCAATACACCAGAAATATTCAACAAAGAATCAAGTATTGCAATCACCTCAATCTTGTAGATAATGAAACGACGAAGCCAACACAAAAATAACGAGTTCATTCCGAGTTTGGAAGAAGAAGTTACGAGTAAAACAATTTTACGCTTCCTCGTGAGGATTCAGGACCGATCTCGGGCTCGATCCCTAGGTCGGATTAGCCTTATAAATTGTTTTGTACATAAATTTCTCATAGAGTGTCTAAATCGAGTGATTCCTGACTCATTTTAAATCTCTACTCAAGAAATACACATATATGATCTATAGACATTAACATCATAAACTCACATTTTCTTATTCTATCAATTGCTCAATTATAGACCGAGAATGAATGATTAGAGAACGAAAAATCGGTTTAAAGATGTCAAAGAATCATACAATGATCGAGAGATCATGTGCTTCTTCACCTGCTCACATGATTGAGCATAAAAGGTGAGGGTGAACTTTACACAGTTATTTTGTATTGAGGTGATCCTTATCTTGTTCGTCACAGGTGACTAAGAAAGAACCATCATAAACCATGACTTCTTGCTTAGTTTGATTACTCTTTTTCTTCTTGTTTTTCTTCCTTGATTTATGATGAATAGAGTCATTATCATGACATGCTTTGGTACAAATGACTTCAGAAGACATGAGGTGGGTGTTATTCTTGTGAAAGACTGCTGATCTCTCATATGTTGCTTTTATGGAGACCTTCAGGATCCATTTGTAAATGGGCTTTGCAATAAATTATCCTTTCTTCTTGTCGTTTTCTCCCAGCTTCCTTAGAGAATCTTTTGAGAGACCATTAGGGAAACTATATTTTTGGATAATTTGTGAGTCAACCTTTCTCCAATTTGGAACATCAGATCTTGCCTTTGCTTTTACAAAGTTATTTTTCTTTATATCATTAGGATGATTCTGAAGTTGAGCGTTGAAAACCTTGAACTATCATTATTAATTCTTTTGCCTAAACTTCAGATAATAATGAACTGAATTTAAGGGGGAAGTTTTAGCCACTTCATTTGAGATAAAAGCAAGAGCATCTTGAATCTTACGAAATCTGCATCCCCTTTGCAACTGTCCTTTATTTCCACAATAAAACAATAAGAAATAAACAACTGTCTTTTATTTCCCCTTTGCACCATAAGGAATATGGCGCTTCATGTTACTTTGTTGTGGATCCACTTGCATTGGATATTGATGAGATTTTTTTCTTCCCATCATTGTTTGAAGGTGTTTTTCCCTTGACAACAGTGGAAGCGCTTTCTTTGATGACCACCCTTGAAGAGTTTGATTGGAAGTGATCTTTAACCTTAGCAAACTTTACCTTTTTTTCTAGAACTAGGAGCATCCATTTCTTTATATCCCAATCCTCGTGTATCACGATAATTTTTATCTACTCCTAACATTGAGGTTTTTTTTCAAGCTATCCTTGGACTTATTCAAATTCTTTACTTCTTCCAACCTTTTGATATTTTTAAGAGCATTATTTAGATCTTTCTCCAATTGTTTTACCCATATTTTTAAGAGCATCATCTATATCTTTCAAGACTTAGTATTCATCGAGAATCATTAGTTGCTTCAAATATAACAAAAAAATTCTCGATTATTTGAGATCTTGATCATGTTTATCACAATCAGAAGTCTTAGAACCGAATGCTTCTAAAATATTTTGGATTGATTCACGAAACACAACTTCTCTTTGAAGTCCATATTTGAAGTTGAATTTTTTTTTTTCGAGTCTCAACTCAAGGTGTCTTTTATTTTTACATTGTATTTTCACGAGGAAGAGAACTTATGTCCATGACTTAGTCTGATTCATCCTCATTTGTCAATTTCTCATCATATTCAGAGTCAACATATGAATATTTCAGATCCGAGTTTGATTTAGAATACCTTTCTCGTTTAATGGACTTTTACCAAACTCTTTCAAGGTTCCTATCATACCTTGCATTTGACAAATGAGATTTACTGAGAGGATTTCTACTTTTTAGAAGTAGTTTGTTCACCTTAGTCAAGGCATCAATTTGCAATTCTTCTATGTTATTTCATTCTGAAGGCTATCATTGGCGTTAGAGTACAGCTCGGTTGAACCCACCAAGCGTTGGTATGTCAAGTTTTTGGTTGTCAATTTTAGTTCCAAAACTCAAATCTGTTTGAGTAGATTATAAAAGTCAACTTCGTTAGGTTGAACAAGGAACATCGAATGTTGAGTTTTACTCTAGTTACTCTTGAATACCTGAAGACGTATTGAAGAAAAAAAAAATACATCATCCTTCAGTTCAAGGTTAGTAACTACAAGACTTGACTTATTCCATTTTTGTTTATTGTTCATGCAAGTTTGTATTTATTGAAAACATAATATACAAAGTTACGTTGGTTACAATGAATTTAATATTGGTGACTTGTTCACTATACATGTGATCAAAGTACCAAAAAATATGATATACATAGTTGCTTCGACAACTTAAAGTATATTAAGTTACGAAGAATAGTTTATATATAGACTTCGTTGATTACGACATTGCACTTATTGGTAACTTGTTATTATTTAGTGTGTTGATCTTCTGGGTGAATCCAAATCTTCAAATATGTTGGAAAGCAATTTCAGAAAAATAGTATGAGGAAGTAAACTTACGAAACTTTGTTTTAGAGTCAAAATAGGGTTCATGATCGATCCCTAGTGGGAAGGATGTTCAAAAATACCCCTTTGATACTCAAGGTAAGATCCCACAATATATCAATTTTTTAATATAATATTTGGTATATGATTATATGTTTTCCATTCCTAGAGGTTTGCATATCTATATCAAACTATATTAGTAAGGTACATATTATAGGCTACCTAATCTTATTTGTCAGACTAAAGGTGAAACCGATTATGAGGTTGATATTACTTTGTTTTACAAATTTTAAAAATATATTATTAGTGCATATCTTGAGAAATTTAAAATTGGTAAATAAAGTATTTCCAATTAATTCCTTGGTTATAACAATAAAAATAGAAAGTCTTATTGTTTGTGGTTGTAGAAGGTGAGTTTTTGACAAGGAATAGAATTGTAAAATTGCCCTCTTCCTAGCAGCAAGAATATAAAAGAATATGCACATACTTATACATATATTCCTAGCTTTACGACAAAACACGAAATACTCTATTTCCACTTGTATATTCCACAAGCGAATTAAGATACAAATTCTATGAACAACTACATGCATTCTAAACTGTCCTTGTAGCCTCCTCAATATTCACAATATTTATGCCATATCGAACTAGTCTCAAGTCGCATAAATTCCATAGTTGAATTCCTTGAACTTGCCTCGAATGTGCATCGATGTTCCAATAACATCTATCAAATATGGGAATCGCTAATGCTTAATCCCCAAAATACATTTTAGCTTAATGCCTTGTTCGCAAAGAACATATCACAAATTGCTTCCATAAGCTTAAAATATACCACTTTAGCACTTTTCTCAAGGACAAACCATGAATTATGCGTTGTTCCTCTTAGACGCGCCACAAACAAGGAACAATGCCTTCAACGACGCATTAAGCCTCTGAGTTAGCTAGGCCAACCATAACATTTTCTCAAATTATCCCCAGGCTAGCACTAGCCTCCTAACCTAGCAGTGCATTGGCGCTAGCATTCCATCCTTGGAAAAAGAAACGCTAGCTTCCTCGGCCAAGAGACGTTCCAGCCTTAGCCCAAGAAGCACTAGCTTCCTCGTCCAAGAAGCTTCCTAGCCCTAGCACTTTGGCACATACATCCTTGGCTGTGGCGTCATGCTTCTTTGAATGGGGCGCATGCTTCCTTGACTTTGGCGCTAGCCTCCTAGCGCAAGAAGAGTTAGCTTCCTTGGCTAGCAAGCGTTCTAGCCTTAGCACAAGAAGCGGTAGATTCCTTGGATAAGTACGCCAGAAGTGTTAGCTTCCTAGCTTCTTATCTACGCTAGATTCTTTGACCTAGCTAGATTGCTTGACCCCTAGCGCATTGGAACTAGCCTCCTAGGCTTAGTGGCAATAAAATCGCTAGCTTCCTAACTTTAGCGTTGAAAGCGCTAAGCCTCTTAGGATAGTATCGTCTTAGCCTTTGCATCTAAAATGGTGGCTTCCTTGCTAGCAACTAACATATTGGCCTTACTTCCAAAATGGTAGCATATTAGCCTTGCTCTCTAAATGCTAGCACATTAGCTTTTGCTCTAAAGAAGCTAGCACATTACCATTTGCGCTAAGAAGCTAGTGCTATCCTTGCTAGGTGCTTCCCTTAGAAATACGCCATTATTATCAATACTGGCCTAATGCCAACATTAATCTTATATGATTATCTAATAAGCCTTCTTGCTTAAAAAGCTCTTTGCAATCTTGGCTTCAAACATCTTTCAGATTTATGCCAAGTCACTTCTAAGCTAACATTTGGTCATTAAAATTATGCCATGTTATTTCAAAAATATTATGTGACCATTAAACTTACCATAATCGACAGTGAATAGTCTAATTACCAATTCAATGAGTTGTGCAACTTGCCTCACTTACTTAGCAAGTCATTGACTTGACTTGACATAATCAAAAACAATAGTGTTCTAGGAATCCACTACCATTAAACGAGATATCAAATACAACACATGAGGGGATTCTCATTAGGTATTGATATTCCGGTCTACGACAATCGTGCGTTGTGACAATACATCCACGAACAAGAAGGTAACAAGTAGTGGGACAGTTATAAGACAGTTGAGAGCAAGAGGAGTAGTGTTCATACAAGTATTCCATACTTTTTGGACATGACTCCATTACAATCTCCACAATCGTTACCCCTTCACTTCTTCTGATCGACAAAAAATATACCGTTCAACCATCAATAAGAACTCTCGGTAATACAGGCCCCAAAAGAAAAGTTCAATCTCAACAAGAGTCACAAACTAAGTGTCTCCCTTTCACTCCATCCATGAACTAGGCGCGGAACTAACGAGTAAATTGTTCCCAAGGTGCTCCTAAGGAGCCACGACAACAACAACAGTTAAAACAACCACAAAAGCAGGATATAAAACCTGATATAACTTGTCCCAATTTTCCAATTCCCATGGAAGAGGACCTTGAACTGCTAGAGGCATGGGTATAAGAAGGGGTCATCAAATTACCACTTTTGCGACGCCCACCTACTCCTGAGGAAATGTCGGACCTGAAATATTATCGTTTTCATCGGTTCGTCAATCATCTCACCAGCGAGTGCAACGATCTGAGACGTATCTTCAAAGAGAAAATAAAGTCAGGGGAGTTGCGACTGGGGACAGGGGGCATTCAAAAAAAACCCATTTATGTTATGAGCTTCACAATCTCTGTAGATACGGTCAACCAAACAGTTCAAACATTAATGGAGCATAATTATGAGTTTCTTCAGTTTTCAAAGGATCAGCGTAAAGATCTTTTTACTGCTCTCAATCGAGTCGTATCTGGCGAGCGCTTACCATATCTTGTTGAAGAAACTTACGCCCAAGATAAGCTTATTTTGGAGAACATTGTCAATCAGAATGATGATGGGTACGACCGGGGACTTTTCACTACTGCACGCCTTAGAGACGTTAAGTTTAAAAAGACACTAGTTGATGCTGGCATAAATGTCAATGTTATCACCTTCACGACTCTGAAAGCAGCAAGAGTAACTCAACAAGAAGCTACACGTTCACCAACAACAATCAGAGATCTTTAAGAGATAACCAGGGATGTTTACAGAAACATCACTCTCATTGTAGCGGCAAGAACTACTCAAACAAGTACGTACCAAATTTCATATCGTCAAGGGGAAGCTCAATTATAAAATGATTCTGGGCCAGAAGCCATCATAAAATCTCGTCCAGAAGTACTGCCTCAAATTAAGCACCCTCTTTCTGGAGTCAAACACAGTATTAGCAAGAACTTGCCTATGTACATGGAAGAATACCAATTTCTCAAAGCCATGACAGGGAACCAAACACCAACTGAGAATGTATCGGTTTATTTCAACAGATACCACACTCACGTAGCTCTTACTCAATTTGCTTCCTTATCACTAGATCATCCTCACATGCCAGCATACTGGGGACTAGACCTTGCTAGAAACGACAATCATGCTTTGGCATGTCGTTATGAATGGGTGGATGCTCCAGCTCAATACTTCAACATATTGGTAGAGACCACTCCCGCGTTTTATGAACCACCATAATTCTCAAAGATATTCTCCCTCATATATGATCCGAGAAATATTAGAGAATAGGTTAATCCATATGAAAAGAAGATTTACAGGTCCAAAACAATCAAGCCGAATGCTTTCATGGTAGAGGATTTGGTTCTCAAAGCATTAAAGCGTCACCTCCCCTCCAACTGGAAAGGTCTATACATAATTTCGTAGGATAATACCAGTGGCTACTATAGTTTGATCACTATAGAAGGCAATCCTGACACAACAGTTATTCAAGTAAAATGGCTCAAGGCTTTCGAATGAACATTCTGTTATTATCCTTATTTCCTTGTTTTTCATATAGTATTTACGATTCCTACAAAACGCCTACGAGTATCATTATAGGTATCTCTAGGATTTTAATTTCATTAATTAAGTACAAGTATTGTTATTTCATAAAAGAGTCTTTACAAATCACCTAACAAACTAATCTCCCAAAGTTCAAATAAGCCTTTGAAAGATAGCTCAGGTTCATCTGAAACATACTTTCACACCTTGAATGTCGAACCTATCTTCGAATTTGCTTCTGGGTCTTCATAAGTTACCAGCAGGATAGGAATCTACACATATACAAGAATCTTATCAGAAGAAAGAATCGACGCTCATGCAAGGGACACCCAATTACGACAATCCTGAGACACTACTGTGTGGGATACCGTGCTCGAAGAAATACATCAAGTAAAATCCCATATCTTGATTCTGAAATAGAAGAGGAATGATATCAACACTGCAATTCCTAGTAACTTCCTTCCTGTTGTTAATTATTTCGTCTCTGATTCTTGAACCGTCTCCCCTAAAAGTAGAAGGGTCGCAGACATAGTAGGACAGAACAGCTTCAAACACAAAATTTTGAGCATGAACCAGAAAAATCGTTACACATACTCATTAAAATCATATAAATTCATTACAAAGTGGTATTTGAAGAATTATATAAGTTGGAACAATCACAAGATGTTTTACAAAAAAATGCCTCAAAAGCAATTTACACTGACTCTCGGAAACTATGAAGCTGGAGACAATTGGTGGAGAATATAGGAATAATTCTTATGTAAAAAGTTTAATATTGATGTCTCCTAAAATATGTTAAAAGGGAGCATTAATCAGATAAACGAGTTACGAGTTATGGCAAAAACAGCTAGCGGTATCGGGTCAGAAAACTGTCAGAACTTTCATGGATACTTCCTAAATTCTACTTTTGGGTCATTCTAACACCCAAAACAAGCTCAAAACCTGTATTTATTCCTAGTATAATGTAGGAAATTGTTTTCTTGAAAAGATAGTGGGGTCAATCATCCAAAACGAAGGTCGTATAAAGATTCTACAACATTTTTCCCAAGCACTATACTTCTGAAATTTTTATGACGAAAATTAATGAAACTTTATATATAAAATCATTCATTCATTGGTTCCAAGATATTAATACATTGATGCAAATTCATAAAAAACACTAAAGGAAATATACGGTTCCATCATAACGGCCATACATGAAATGTTTAATTAAAAGAAGATATCTAAGAAACACATAAGTATAAAATCTATGACAAAGTAACTAAGCTAAATTCAAGAAGAAGACTCGGAATCTGAGTCGAAGTCGTATTCTTCATCACCCTCCTCATTAGAATCACGTTCTTCTTCTTCCCGGTCTTCTTCAGAATCTTTTTCGGAGTTCCTTTCAAGGTCCTCTACTTCAGGGTCTTCATTTGGAATCCCATCAGGGTCTTCTTCCGAATATTCTTCGGGATCCTCATCATCAGCAAGGTTAATAGAACCCTCCTGCATGTCATCCCAGGCGTCAGCACGCTCATCTTCACGATCGGATTCAGTTTATGAGAACGGCTCATAATCGTATTCTACATGAGCATCATGATCCTCCTATGAAGGATATTCATCCGCATCAGAATATGGGTTTGCACCATAGGGACGAACACCTCGCTTTATCCGTTCTTCTTCTTCCTTTCTCACAATTGCTCGAAGATATTGCTTCTGCATATAAACTATGAGTTTCTCGTCCTCAGCCTTCATCTTTTCTGATTCCTCTCTATTTCTTTCTTCTTCTTCAGTATTAATCGCGAATATGAGGTTCAGAGCACACTCACGGGTTGCCTTCAAACGATTAAGGGGCATACCACGTACAATTTTTGTGATCTTATTCAAAGAACGTCTAATTTTAGACTGTAGTTCTTGAGGAGAAATCATCTTCATCCTTTTACTTATACAACCCAGATTCTAATTACGGTCTCGATTAGGAACTGCCTTTATATGCTTAAGATATAAATAACAAGATGAAGACTCTAGCACAAAAAAAGAAGAAAAACTACCTAAAGTTTTAGCTTATCAAGATTAAACTTACTGGGTTTATTGCTGCTCCTGTTAAATATCACTTTATTCCAGAAGAATAACAAAGAAACTAGGGTTTAACAAAAAAAATAAAATAAAATAATATTCTCAGTGTTATCAATATATATATGTATACGATATATGAGAAAAATTTGGAAACCCTAGCTCTACCGGATAATAGGATTACGGTTGAGAATCCTAGCTTATCTCAGTTGATAATTCACAAAAAAAGAGGAAGCAATCAATACTTACCTCACAGAAGCAGGGAAGTAGACGCAAGACCTATCCATGAAGTGCACCCGAGGAAGCATCCCTGATCTGCAGTGCATGCTCGAGGAATCCTTTCCACCCAATGATGCATACTCGGGATAGTGTCCTCAATAAACAACACAAACTCAGATAAGGCTTCAGTTCTTACTTGCTCAAAAATAATAATAAGAGGAAGTGATAATGTCATGAAAGGAATATCACGTATATATAGGTGTTATCCCTGGGAATCCCTACTGGATTTGGAAACAAAAAGAAGAGAAAGAACACCCAGCGTCGGCCACGCCTCTCTACTCACGAGCAAGCTAGCATTTCTGGTGAGAACGTGGGAACCTACTAATCCTATTCAAGATTCACGCTAAGGGGTACATACCTCAATCTTAGATAAGCTAAGTATATCTTCTTCTATTTTTTAAAAATTTTTAATTATGTGTATACAATTATTATAAGCATATTGTCACAATCTAGTGCTTACTATGCAACATTACTGTTCCTCACTAAGCAGAGGAATTAATGTAGATTGTGAGTTTTTGACAAGGGATAAAATTATATAATTTCCCTCTTCATAGCAGCAGGAATATAAAAGAATATGCACATACTTATATACATATTCCTATTTACGACAAAACACGAAATATTCTATTTTCACTTATATATTCCACCAGCGAATTAAGAATACAGATTCTATGAACAAGTACATGCATTCTAAACTGGCCTTATAGCCTCCTCAATATTCACAATATTTAAGCCATATCAAACTAGTCTCAAGTCGCATAAATTCCACACTTGAATTCCTTGAACTTGCCTAGAATCCGCATCGATGTTCCAATATACATTTTAGCTTAACCCCTCGCTAATGCTTAATCCCCAAAATACATTTTAGCTTAACGGCCTTTTCACAAAGAACACATCACAAATTGCTGCCCTGAGCTTAAAATATGCCATTTTAGCACTTTGCTCAAGGACAAGCCACAAATTATGCGTCGTTCCTCTAAGACGCGCCACAAACAAGGAGCAATGCCTTCAAAGAAACATTGAGCCTCTTAGATAGGCCAACCCTAGCCTTTTCTTGCATTAGCGCTAGACTAGCACTAGCATACTGTCTATAGCATGCTTCCTTGAATGTGGCGTATGCTTCCTTGACTTTTGGGCGCCTGTATCCTTGACTTTGGCGCATGCCTCCTTGGCTATGGCGTAATGCTTCCTTGACTTTTAGGTGCATGCTTCCTTGAATTTGGCGAATGATTCCTTCACTTTGTCGCTAGCATCTTAGCGCAAGAAGCGTTAGCTTCCTTGGATAGCAAGTGTTCTAGCCTTAGCACAAAAAGCACTAGCTTCCCTGGACAACTATGCCAGAAGTTTTAGTTTCCTAGCTTCTTAGATACACTAGCTTCCTTGACCCTTAGTGCATTGGCACTATCTTTCTAAGCTTAGTGGCGCTAAAAGCGCCAGCTTCCTAACTTTTGTGCTGCAAGTGCTAAGCCTCCATGGCTAGTAGCATCTTAGCCTTTGCATCTAAAATGGTGGGTTCCTTGCTAGCAACTAACATATTGGCCTTACTTCCAAATGGTAGCATATTAGCCTTGCTCTATAAACGCTAGCACATTAGCTTTTAAGCTAAGGAAGCTAGCACATTATGATTTGCGCTAAGAAGCTAGTGCTAGCCTTACTAGATGCTTCCCTTAGAAATGCGTCATTCTTTTCAATACTGGCCTAATGTCAACATTAATCTTATATGATTATCTAATAAGCCTTCTTGCTCAAGAATCTTTTTGCAATCTTGGCTTCAAACATCTTTCATATTTATGCCAAGTCACTTCTAAGCTAACATTTGGCCATTAAAATTACGTCGTGTTATTTTAAAGTTAATATATGACCAGTAAACTTACCAGACTCGACACTAATCGTCTAATTACCAATTCAATGAGTTTTGCAACTTGCTCACTTACTTAGCCAGTTATTTGACTTGACTTGACCTTATCAAAAACAGTAGTGGTCTACGACTACACTATCATTCTACGAGATATCAAATACAACACATGGGGAGATTCTCATTGGGGTATTGGTCTGGCGGTCTACGGAAATCATGCATTGTGGAAACACATCCAAGAACAAAAAGGTAACAAGTAAGTGGACAATTATAAGGCAGTTGAGAGCACGAGGAGTAGTGGTCATACAAGTCTTCCTTACTTTTCGGATATGACTCCACTACAATCTCCACAATCGGTACTCCTCCACTTCTTATGTAACTTCCACCACTTACGAGAAATCAATGTGTCTTCTTAGAATCATAAAAGACAGAAAGAACAAGAGAAAACCAACCAAGACGGAAAGAATTAGCGATTCAACTCAGAGATAATCCAATTTTCTTTACATAGTTACTTATCACACTGAGATTTCTCAACCTTCTTTGATTCCCTCCCTTAAGACCTACCCAGTCTTCTCCACCTTTGTGATCGAAGCAAGACGTGAACGACCATTCCCTAGTTTAGGCTCGTCCTGTTCGAGCTTGATCACTCGAACCTACTTGAAAGTACTCTTTTGCAGTATATTTTTTTTTACCCTAAAATAGTGGGGAAAATGAATTTGAAGGCTAATTTAGGAAAATGGGGTGAGCAGGTGATAATTTGTTTAATCTTTAAACATTTGTACTGTGATAGTACTTTTTTTTAGATTCGAGAGATCAATATGTACAATCTGGCCTAAACCAAACAAGGGTTAGTATTAGGGAGGGAAGCGGGAGAAATGTTAAGGTCAGAGTATCAGACTCTGTAGGATATGGTAGGTGTGAATAACTATGCACAACTTTCTGTGTATTACTGAGAAGGTTGTATGAATGACCGAGTTGTTCGACCTGTGTTATTCTGTCATTTCAATAGATTGAGAAATCTGTTTATATAGCTATTGTAACGTTTACTTGACCTTATCTCATGAAGAAAGTTCCGATTAGTGGAGTAATGGTGAAGTGGAGATGGTGGAGAAAGTGTTACTAACTGTCCCACTTCGATTGAGGATGAATGGACGGTTTCTTAACCCACTACTCCTTTACTCAACTACTGATCAAACTTTCCAGAGACTTTCTCTTTAGTGGGTGCATTGTTGTATCACGTATTGTAGACCGCCAGAATAACACTCTAGTGAATATCCCCCCATTTGTGACATCTTTGATGTCACATATGATTTTTAGTGGAAAATACTATTTAGTGTAAAGTCGAATTAGACTTGCTTAGTTAGTTTTTTTTACTAAAGACTTGTCTTGCTTGACTAGATTGATGAGTCTAGCAAGAACAACTTAAAATAAAATATTTATTTACTTTTTTATTATATTTATGAGGAATAGTGTGAGTTCAATTAGGTCAATTAGCATTGACATGTTTCGTAGAAAAATAAATGTATCATTGTGTGTATAAAAATATATATATAAGGCCACACATGAAAATATATGTGTATGAGGCTAAGCATGGCCTTGATAGACAAGGAAAGATACTTGATTTGGATGGACAAATTGAGATTAGACGGACAAGCTTAGCTAAGTAGCTAAGGCGAATAAGCTTATCTAGGTGTTAAGGCATACAAGCAAGTATTGCTAAGTAAGACGGACAAGCAAGTATTGCTAGGGTAAGACATACAAGCTTGTTAGCATAGACGTACAAGCTTTTTCTGTGAAGCTAAGGCGGACAAGGTAAAGGGTTAAGATAAGACGGACAAGCTTAATGGCTAAGCTAAGACAGACAAGCTTTGTGGCAAAGCGAAGATGGAAAAGCTTAAGTAGCCAAGAATAAGACAGACAAGCCCAATGGCCAAGCTAAGACGGACAAGCCCAGTGGCCGAGCTAAGCCGGACAAGATTTGTGGCAAAGCTAAGATGGACAAACTTTTTTGTGGTATCTAAGCTAAGACAAACAAGCTTTGTGGCAAAGATAAGACGGATAAGCTTTGTAGCAAAGCTAAGACAGACAAGCTTTGTGGTTAGAAAAAGACGAACAAGCTTAGTAAGAGGGAGGACAAGCTAGGGTTGGTAGGACAAGTAAGACATTTGCAACACTTATAAGCGTTGTAAATCTAGTTTTGAGCCGTCTCTTTTTCCATTTAGGGTTGGAAGGCCTCATTGGTTGTTTGAGACACTTATAAGTGTTGTGAATTCATTTTTAGTGTTTCCAAAGCTCTAAATTGAATTCTTTTTACGCCATTCACATTAGTTGCCTACTTAAGCAAGCATTAACGTGACCGAGGCCAGATTTAGCTAGTATAAGTTATATTTTGTACTTTAACACAATTTTGACTTGGTATCTAACCACATATGTGGTATTTTAGTCAAGTAAATTTATATGCAACTTGTTACATACTTATATACAAAGTTGTATATGAATTTTTAGTAAGTCAATATCATTCAGTTGAACATGAATAATGACACAAGGTAGGTTTTAGGAATTCAGCTGTAAAATATAGAACCAAATGATACTCAAATTGCTCTATACTAGTGGGCAATCCATCTAGGATCTTGAGATTTATTATGTATTCAGTCAGTCAATACCATCCAGTTGAGGATAAATGTTGACACGAGGTAATTTTGGGAATTCATCTGTGGAATGTAGCACCAAATGATACTCAAATTTCTCTATACTAGTGGGCAATCCATCTAGGAGCTTGAGATTTGTTATGTAAAATCATAGAACATCTGGGAATGTCGTAATAAGCACCAGTGTGATTCTAATAATTTTGCACAGTGATGAATGTTGATTCATTTATTAAGTTTGATCGTATATGTAGTTTTTTGGCGAGTTTATCGATACATATAGATATAGAGGGATGGGTACCTTCTTTAAAATTCTTTGCAGAATTCTGAGGTTTAATATTTCTGAGACCCGGGTCTACACTTGTATTCTTACAAACTCATCCAAAAACATACCTTTTGTGAATATAGAAAATCCAACTTATTAAAGAATTATACATAATTCTAGATGGTGAATTTAGAACAAGGGCTAGAATTATAAAATTTCTCTCTGCCTAGAAGCAGGAATGTAAAAAGATATGTGCATATTTATGCATGTATTCCTATCTTTATAACAAAACAAGAAATATTGTATTTCTGCTTATATATTCCACAAGAGAATTAAGAATACAATCTCAACAAATAACTACGGGCATTCTAAGCTGATCATGTAACCTCTCTAATATTCACAATATTTATGCCATATCGAACTAGTCTCAATTCGCATAAATTCCACAGTTAAATTCCTTGAACTTGTCTCGAATATGCATCGATGTTCCAATAACATCTATCAAATCTGGGAATAGCTAATGCTTAATTCCCAAAATACATTCTAGCTTAACGCCTTGTTCGCAATGACACATCACAAATTGCTCTCTTGAGTCTAAAGTGTCACTTTAGCACTTTGCTCAAAGATAATCCACGAATTATGCGCCACTCCTCTTGGACGCGCCACAAACAAAGATCAATGCCTTCGAATACACATTGTGCCTCTGAATTAGGATAGGTCTAGAATTTTCTCACATTGGTGTCAAGCTAGCATTATCCCCTTGGCCTAGCGCATTGACGCTAACTCTTCCCTAGCGCCAAAAGTGCTAACTTCCCAGCCTAGTGCGTCTCACCTAGCAAGCGGCCTTGGCAAAGTGAATTAGGACTAGCGTGTCTCAGATTGCAGCACCCTTGGTAAAGCGCCAATGTCACTAGCGCATCCAGACACAAGCGTCTCAGCAAGCACATCCTTGGCTACAAGAGGATTGGACACAAGCGTCTCAACGCTAGTGTCCAGGCTAAGCGTCTTGCCCACAAGCGAATTAGCTAGCAGCGTCCCAGGCTAGCATCGTTCCAAGCTAGCAAGTGTCTTGGCCACAAGTGGATTGGCCACAAGCGTCCTTGGCATCAACATCTTGGACATAAGCGGATTGGCTAGCAAGCATCCCAGCTAGCACGTCCTTGCATAGTGTCCTTGGTGCTAACATCCTTGGATTGGTAACATTTATGCTTAACAACGTTCAAGCCTTTTTACTAAAAGCAACTGCCTTTTGGTAGTGTCTTAGCTTTTGTGGCTAAAAAGATAACTTCCTTTCTAGGAGCTAGCACATTTCCCTTTGCACTAATCTTATATATGGTTATCTAATAAACCTTCTTGCTAAAGATGCTCTTTACAAATCTTGGCCTCAAACGTCTTTCAAACTTATGCCAAATCACACCTAAGCTAATTTTTAGCTATAAAACTATGCCAATCTTATATACGGTTATCTAATAAACCTTCTTACTTAAGAAGCTCTTTACAAATTTTGGCCTCAAATGTCTTTCAAACTTATGCCAAGTCACACCTAAGCTAATTTTAGCTATTAAAACTATGTCATGTTATTTCAAAGTTAATATGTGACTATTAAACTTATCAGACTTGACACTAATCAGTCTGATCATCAATTTAGTGAGTTATACAACTTGCCTCAGTTACTTAGAAAGTCATTTTACTTGACTTGACCTAACCAAAATAGTAGTGGTCCACGATTCCACTATCATTCTTTGAGATATCAAATAAAACACATGGGTGGATTCTCATTGGGGTATTGGTCTAGAAGTATACGATAATTGTGCGTAGTGGCAACACATCCACGAACAAGAAGGTAACAAGTAGTGGTACATTTACAAGAAAGTTGAGAGTACGAGGAGTAGCGGTCATACAAGTCTTCATAGCTTTTCTAGCATGACTCCACTATAATCTCCACAATCGTTATTCTTCTACTTCTTCTCTAACTTTCACCACTTACGAGAAATCAGTGTGTCTTCTGAGAAATATAAATAGATGGATTTATTTATTCGAAACAACAACAAGGGAGAACAAATATATACATAATTAACGATTCATCCCAGAGATAATTCATTCTTCTTTACACACCACAATTACGTATCACGTTGAGAATTTTTCAACCTTTTTTGCTTCCCTCCCCTAAGACATACACAATCTTCTCCGCCTCTGAGATCAAAGGAGGACGTGAACGACCATTTTTTGGTTTAGGCTCGTCCTGTTCGAGCTTGATCTCTCAAACCTACTTGAAAGTACTCTTTTGTAGTACATTTGTTTTACCCTAAAACAATAATCTATATTAGGAGAAACATCTTGCGTTGGCTTTTGTTAAAGTCCTATTTGGGATCAAGAAGCCTCTAGTTTTACCGTTGGGGGAAGGCTAGATTTTTCTGTTGATTACTTGTGATTGAAATAACGGTGTAGTCATCTTCAATAGATCAATTCTTTTCTTCTGCTATAAAGTCACTTAAGTTTGTTTGACTTTGACCAGTACAAATCTAAGTGATTCTGGATCTATATGGTAAAATTGTTGATCAATCAATGTTAAAAGACTATGTTAAGTGTGGTTGATCAATAATGAAATTAAGTTGTTTTCCAGCGGTTACTTATGAAGATTATAAATAAATATTGAATACTTGAATACTTTTCTTTTTGGTTTTGATCTTTGTGTGACTTTATGCGAACTTGAATCTCAGGGACTACACAAAAACATTTTATTGATAAATATTAGACTTGTAGAAGATCGAAAAAACTTTCTAGTTGCATTAAGTTGCTTGAATGAAGCTTGTTCATCAAGAATGATTATTTCGATAATCATTGTCGTAGTTTGATCTTTTGACAAAAGAAGTTGTACTTATAAAAAGGAAGATAAAGATAAAGACTCTACCAGAATCAAAATTTAGATCAAAGATAAATTAGATTCAATTTTTAGATCAGTAATATCAAATTTTGTGTACAGTTCGCGAACCACCATTTTCAGTTTGCGAACTCTATTGCAACTTGATGTCTTTAGGATTTTATTTCCCATATATAGTTTGTTTAAGAATAAAAAATTTCTCAACCTCAAATGCAACAATCTTATGAACATCAAATGCTTGAGTTCGTATTTCGAGATTAGTCAAGTACAAGCTTGAACTCGAAACTTCTTCTTTGTAATGCATCATATACAAAATACATACGACATTGCCTCAGAAGGTAAAATGGTAGAAATAATGAGTAAATAGGATAGTCAGTTTTCACATACCTCTGTTAATGAAGTTCTCCCAAATATTTTCGTGTTCTTCAGTCTTAAGTCTTCAAGGATAATCGGTGATTTCTGATACTCAACTATCTAAATATAATCCTAGTCAGATACTGACTTTAGTAGATAATAAATCAAGAAATAGTTTTGTTCATATAACATTGGAAATAAGCTTGACATACCAATACTTGTAAGTTAAACTGAGTAGTGCTCTAACAGTGTGTTCAAACTGGACGAGGTCCTGAGATTTTTCTGTTTTGCTATATTCTCGTTAACAAAAAATTTGGTGTGTGGTTTGATTTACTTTTTACTTCCGCATTATAATCGTGTTTGTTATAATTATAGTAAAAACAATTAATTCAATATTAATCCTTGTTGATTAAAATCTTTATATCGTCACTTGTTTTAAGTTTTGCATAAAAATCTCCAAGGATTTCTTGTTCATCATAATACTTTAAAAAAAAATCTAAGGTTTGTCCTTGTTGTTAAATCTTAAATAAAGATTTCTAAAGGATTCTATGATTGATCACAATCTTGAATAAAGATTTAAAAAAATTGTCTCGTAAGTTCAGTAACGAAAAAGTTGGTGGTATACTTGGTACATTCCTTCTTTTCATTTTGAAACTGATTCAAAAAATTTGATTTGTCTCATCAAACAAAGGAGAGAACCACCTTAATATTTGATATGAATCTTTTTATGCTTTTAGAAAAAAAAAAAAAGACAATAATTTCTTTCGGTGGTCAAAACTGAAGAATCAAGAAGATAGAGCTTATATATTAGGTTTAGGATACTGCTTTTAGATCAGCTTAAAATAAATGAAATAGACCTTTGAACACCAACTACTCTACTACTATTGACACAAATATTATAGTAGTGTAGGATAAGTAAACACGCAGTGGAGGTTAAGATTTTAAACAGATTTTTCCCTCTCACAGATCGCACGTGTTATTTACATGTTTATGTCCATTTATTTATATTGCACATATATGTGTTATACGTGTGCTTTACTAAATGTTAGTTAAGTTGGTTAACTAGAACTATAAATATCTGTAATGACTTTCATTAGTTGCAATGAAGATATGCTTCTCTGATTAGAAATGTATAAAGGTTATTCACTATTAACACATTGTTGTTATGGTATCAGATATGTTAGGGTTAGTTTCAACTCTTAACCGATTCAGTTTTCTGTTTTCAGAATACATTCTTCTTCATCATCTTTATGTATAAATATTCTTCACTAGTTCAGTGTTGTTGGTGGATTTCCATAGAAGCATCTTCCTGTTTTCTGTGGTTCATATATATTTCTAGTTTCATTTATTTCTTTTCTCAATCTCATATCTGCGAATGATTCAACATTTTCCTTTAACATCAACAATGGAATATTTTATATATCTAATTCTTTCTTAAAGATTCCTCTTAATCAATTAAATTTTTTTGTTCATCCCAAGCTTAAGGAAGATAACTTCACTACATGGCGAAATCTAATGAATCCGGTTATCCAAAAATATAAAACGATAGTCGAAACCTTTATACACTGACTGGATGGATGAAGATGAGGATTCGACTATTATCATGTGGTTAAACTCAACAATCTCAGATTATGTCATTGCATACTTCTCTAGTTCTACCTCCTCCCATGAAATTTGGCAAAGTATTGAAGACAGGTTTGCAAGATCTTCTTGTACATTTTTTATTCAGTTGCACATAAAGTTATTATCTCTCATTCAAGTTAATAAATTCATTCCAACTTTAATCAATGAGATAAAATTATTATCTTACCAACTTGCTGCTGGAGAGGTCATATCAAATAAGGAATTGGTTGCCATCACTCTTAAAGTTTTGAATTATGATTACATACCTTTTGCTACTTCTACGGGGCATAGAAATCCTTCTATTACTTGTATTAAACTACATAGTAACTTTCTTAGTGAAGAAGTTGTTGTTTCTGAAAGATCGAAGGTGTTTAAAGATGAAACTGAGGCTAAAGCTTTTCTAGTTAATACACATAGAATTACCTATAGAGGTTCTTATTCTAGCTCAAGAGGTTTCTGATAGACACATTTTTGTGTCTAAATTGTGCTTAATTCTCTGTATTACTAATGCTCGATTATGTACTTATTGTGTGTTTTTATGTATTTGTAGGTATTTTGGGGAAATAAATATTTGTGGAAAAATTGGCTCAACAAGTTTTTTAAAGGCACCCAGATAATTACTAAAGGCACCCAGAGTAAATGATAAAGGCACTCAGTAAATGGATAAGGGCACCCTTCTTCTTGGTTTGAAAATTGCAATTGCGGGAAACAATATATACGCGTGAAGAGAATTTGCTGAGATATCTAAGACCGAGTTTTAAGGGATTTGAAGATGATTTCGAGTTACCAAATTGAAGAAACAACTCCAACACGCCAAACAGAGAGTTTCTCTCCGAAAAAATGATTAGAAGTTAATGTTACGGTCGATATCAAATTCATTATGGGTTTGGGATTTACACGAGTGGGAAGTTTGTTTTGGAGATTAGATTGAGTCCTTGTCGACTTAGGAGGATTATTTAGGGTTTACTACACCTATATAAAGCGAACGGATCAAAGGAAAATGGGGGGCCCCGCGGCGACGCTCGGCCGAAAAAAAAGAAGTTCAAAGAAATATCTTCGGGATTTTCTTCTTGTGGTGTATAAAACCAGTTGGCGGGAGTCACAAAAGAGGGGAGGAAGGTTGGGTCGAGCTCCGGAAGCTAAGCAGAGGGAAGAAAAATCATTCCATAAATTTTTTGATGTTGCTGCTGAAGAACACGAAGAACAGAAGAAAAGGAGACGATTTCTTCAACCACTCTGCCACGATTTTTTCAACCGCTTTGCAACATTTATCTTCGTTTTGCAATATTTATCTTCAAGCTGCATTGCAACAGTTAATCTGTAATGCCCAAAAAACGTTGCAGATTCCCTATTACATTACTTTTAGCTTCTTTTCATCTTTTTAACACTTTTTGAGCCCTGTACCGATCTTTTGAGAGTGTATTCAGCACAATTAGATAAACCCAACCACTGGGACAATGGAGGAAGTCATATTTCATGAATGAATGACAACTACTTTTTATTCTTAATGACTTTTGCATTGATTTTTAATTGATTTATGATTTTTCTTAATTAGTTGTGATTTTGTTTGATGGTGTATGCTGGGAATTAAGAGCTTTTGATGCGCCATACTTATGATTTACAGTTAATGTTTTAGAAATCTACTTTTGGGAAAGAAACAGAGTCAATAAAAGAGCTATAGTTGTTAAATAATCATTGTAAAAATCAATCAGAAGTGATTTTGATGGAATCCTGAGTTCCATTTTCTCCTAATATTGTTAAAATCTTTTTCTTATTTTCTAGTTTAATTCAGAATTAAGTCTAAAACGAATCTTCACAAGTCTCAGCGAACGAACACATTTTTACCACTTTTATGAAATGATCAAGTTTTTGGCGCCGCTGCCGGGGACTTGTTTTTAGATTTGTTTTTAGTTTTTTTTTTTAGGTTAGTTAGATTAATTAGATTTTTATTTTTATTTGTTATATTTTACGTTTTTGGGTATTTTTCTTTGTATTACATGTTTTGGATCAAAAAGAAATTGGAGAAAAAGATTATATTGATTGATTAATGACTTGGAGTCAAAGATAAATCGAAAAAAACGAAGAAAAAAAAAACAAATTTATTTTATTTTTTTAGTTAATTTTAATTTTATTTATATTTACTTTTAGAAAATTGTATTATGAAATCTTTTATTATTTTTGTAATTTTTCTTATATTTTTGTAATTTTTATTTGGACTTTATCTTTTTGGGACTTTTGGACATTATTATTTTTTAATCCCTACGGAAGGGTATTATTAAATATAAACTGCAACAGCGAAGGACAACAATTACGATATTGTCTCATCCCCTCAGGTTCATACACTGACATAGGTGTCGGTGGCCTGAGTCGACTCCAACGGTTCATCGCCCGTCTGGAACGGGAGGTAAGACTCTAACCACCCATGAATCCTCTGTCAGTGGGTTTTATGGACTCCTTTGTGTGCATATATGCTGAGGACCTGAATACGGATTTTCTTTTCTAGTAAAGGGCAAGAACTGGCCATACAAGATAAGGACTCGGATTTCATCACCGTTTCTTTCTTGCCCGCTTTAGGAACACGTTACCAAACGCGGACCTAAGCCTTAAAATTTGACTAGAAAGAGACCGATTAGGTAACGAGCTTATTGGAAAATCATTCGAAACGACTGTATTGATTACTTTGTTAACCTAACTCAAGGATCAGGAAGATTAATTTTAAGTTGGTTCGTGCCACCTTGTAACTCAAGGAAACGTTTTCCAAAGAGGTAGGGTTATTCAAGCTCCATAGATCTTATCCTGCTTCTCTCGATTGACTTAATCTAATTCGGATCGGTCCAACGAGGTTTGCTAAAACTGTAACTAGTCGCCTTTTTGGGAGACTAGAAGTTGGTCTAGAAACAATCTAAGTTGAGCCATCATGCTTTTTGTTTGCTAGATTCAGTAGGTTTTCTTGGTCGAGTCAGCCTTGTTTGTGTTTTTTAGAACCCCTTCCATTAGGATTTATTTTTAGAGTTTATTTTTATAAATATATTAGGAAGTTTTTGTTAGAAAATATTGAACTGGTATTATGAGGACCAATACAATGAATATCCGACTGAATTTCAAAGTAGACATTATCTGTACTATCAACATGGTGTGGATAGTAGTCGGGACCACCACCAACCTTTTGGAGGTTATTGCTCATACCAAGGTGATCCCAATTACTATTCGCACCCGTCATATGAACATGAAAATGCAAAATTTGAGTTCTTTGTCTTGGAGGGATGCCCTAAAGCATATGCGATCTAGTATTCCCTATGATGACCCAAATCCTTCTCTAGAAGAATCACACGAGCAGTTGCGATCTAGTACTCCTTATGATCCATTTGTTTCTCTAGAGAATTCCTAAAGAAGTTGACTGAGAATACAAATAGGTTCGGGATTAAGTATGGGAGGGACAATTAGTAGTCCAACTCTTTCTCTAGAAGAATCCCTCAAACAGTTAACTAAGAATACAAATAGGTTTGCATTAAGTGTGAATGAAAGTCTTGTAAAGAATAATATTGCTCAAAATGATCTTAATTTCCAATATAATGCTACCCTTGATAATTGTTCACCTAGTCAAGAGGACGAGGATAGAATTGGTAGCACTACTTATTTAGATGAGGTTCAAACATCTTCATATTATTATGATGAGGAGGATAGTACTGGCGAAGAACTTGAAATATACAGGCAGCGTGATCAAGAAATTGTCACTCCAATTGTGATTCATGATGGTAGTGTTATTTTTAGTTCAAATCCAAATAATTTTAATGATTATTCACCTATTCAAAAGGAAGAGGATTTGACTAGAGATACCACTATTTTAGACGATGTAGAATTTTCTTGTTTTGAAACCGATAATGGTTTAGAGGAACGGGTTTATCATGAGAATATTGTTTTAGAGTCCAGCGATTTAGAAACAATAGTCTTATGTAACAAAGATAGACTGGTAAAAATTTTAAATATGAGTGAGGATGCACCTCCGGATTATAACCTAGAAGAAGCAATTCAACATTTTCAGGACTCTGACGATCTAGAAATTAGGAAAATTGTGATTAGTCTATCTAGAGACACTAAAAACTCTATGTTTGGGGGTGACTATTATTTTGCGGTGCTTTACCTTTGGCTCCTAAAAAGGTCCCTCACTTGGGACTTGAAATTTGCACCTTTACCATTTTACAAGACTTTGATAACACCAATTCCTAGTTCTCAATGATATCCCACGATCGAGAAAATTGGCTGAATCCCGTGAAACCATTTCATAGAAGTTCATTGATCTCTTCTTTTTATAAAGCAAATCGACTTCGATCTTCAAACTAGATTTCTTGAGCCTGGTGATGTCCAGAGAGAAGTTCAGTTGTTAGAAACCCATCCTATGGTTGATGTGGTTTACCTAGGAAGTAATACCAAGATTGAATTTATTTTTCCACCAAAAAAATTTCTACCAATTGAGGGACTGTTTGGATTTCAAAAGTGTCACTTATTAAGTTTTGAGACTAAGCCTAATTACTTTAGGAGATTAGAATCAACATATTTGCTTAAGAATGACCACCATTCTCATAGTAGTCAACTGTGTGAGCCCAATCTGACTAACTTTGAGGATCCACAATTATTCAGGTTATTATTATGTGCTTCTAAGTTCTTGGTTGAGTTTTTCCAGACTCTGCAACTTGATCCTTTTGATCTTTCCTATGAGGAAATCTAGCCCATGAAAATATTTTATCTAGACCCTTTTATAGAACATGAACCTGAACCACAACTAAATCTAGTTGTATTAAACATAAAAGTAGATAAGGATGTGTTCAGTTTGTTCATTTTATTGGCCTATTGCATTTTCCTTTCATTTGTGATAGCACTATTTGATTCAGATGACCCAGAATTGTTCCGACTTTTGCTGTATGATTTTATGAGGTGACTAATTCTTTCTTAGTCTGGTTGAAGACTTTAAACTTCGCACTTCTTGGGAGGTAACCCATGCTCTTGCGACACGGTAATATATTTCCTTAACTCCTTTCCTTCGATTGGTAATAATGTCTCCTTGTTCATGCTTTTAATCATTTATCTTTAGAACATTGAGGACAATGTTAGATTTAAGTTTTGGGGTAAGGTGGAAACTTTTAGTGAAATATGGAACTCCAAAGTCTAGAAACTTGTGAAAAATTTAGGATGACACTAACCATTCTAGGTAGATGGAAACTTAGATTTTTTTCTATAGGAAATGGTGTGCCCAGCTAAATGGTCTATTCAGAAAAGAACAGAGCTCGGGTGTTAGAAATAACATGATAGTCGTCACCATATCTCGGAGTCTACCTCGACCATATCACCTTCAGTTTTTATTTTTGTAATTTTTGTATTTCTCTAAGTGATTTGGTGGGGAACCACTATCGAATTGTTATTGCCGCCAGGATGAAGTAGAGTGTTTGAGATCAAGCCCCATTGTTGTGTTTTACTTAGACCATTCTTCAAAAAAAAATTGAATATTGACACTTTGATACCAATATGTGTGTGTTCTCCCTGTCTTCATCGCCTAAGCAAGCGTGGAATGCAGGATCCATGAGAACTATCATATAAGATGATAATAAGGAGCATGCGCTTGGATTCAATTTGATCCAATCATGTTGTCAGTACATTTAATAATATAAATAATTATTTTATTTTCAATAAATCGATCGCTAGGACCCTTGTATAAACCAGCTGAGTCGATATTAGTATAAGGAGTAAAACCAATGGGAGCGCATCTCAATCCATTAGGATTCACCCTGGCACTGACCTTCAGACAGATATGGGAAACTGATAGGATTTAGAAACCATATATAAATAAACCGCAATTGCACGGTGTCTACAATGCAGACAACGACAAGTACGGGTCGAACCCACAGGTAGCGGGGACAATACTGCAATCAATATTCTTAATTAACTAATCAGAAATAATATTTTTGGGTTTTTAGAATTATGAATGAAATAATAAAACAAACTAAACTAGTAAAACAACTAAGCAGAGAGAGTCGGTAACCAGGGTTTTTAGTATCCACCACTATTTCTATTTAATTACTGAAGTGAAACATAACTCCTAAATATTTATCTATTGTTCGTTCTGTTGACATCATCTATTATATTATTAAAGTCTTAAATATCACTGGGACACCCTAAGAACGGCGCATCAAAATCTCTAAGTCTCAGCATACACCATCTAATTGCGTTAGCGACAAAATTATACGAAACTAATTATAAGTTCACAAATAATAGCTGGCTCTTATAAGCATACCCCATCTAAGGATTTAACCCAAGCATAGAATATCAAATAAGTAGACAAATATATTTGATATCCTATTAATTCTGCGCATAGGTTACTGTATTGTACAGAACCGGTGAAGCAACAACTAATGTTATCATTAAATCAATAAATCAAAATCAGGAATTAATCTATTCAAATCATAATAGTCTGTATCAAATAATTCAATTTAATTTTTCTACAACTTTTATGTGGCTTCAACATAAACCCTAGCTACAAAATTAGTGAGACATGGAGATGGGTTTCTCAAAACCCATAAAAATAATTAATAAAAATAGAGAGGTCAGATTAAAATTCAACCAAACTCTTTTGTTCCTATTTGTTCTCGTTTTCTGTGTCGAACCAGTAGAATCTCGCTCTCTCTTTACAAGCTATGTACGCCTCTTTCTCAGCTCCCCCCAAAAGAACCCAAACCAAACTCTCCCAGAAACCAAGCAGCCGTCAACCTCAGAAACCCCGAGAAGAGAATCCCCAAATCTCTCTCTTCTACCCTCTGATCTCTCCTGTCTCTCACAGCAGCCTCCTCCTCTCTGTCCCTTCAAAACCCAGATGCACTCTAGCCCTCTCTCTCTCCACTCTAGCCGCACACCACCTACCTCTGTTCTCTCTTGCCTACTCTAACAAAAACTAAAAGAAAAAACTCCCTCTCTTCTCACACATGATCTTCTTTTATACCTAGGTTACCGGACCCTACCACCTACTCCCCCTAATCAATATTTGTCATCCACTTATTTATGTACTCGGTCACACCCATCTCTCTCTACTCAATTCTTCTCTCTCTTCAACAGCCTATGCCTAGGTCTCTCTCCAAACAGCCGTACTGCGTACGCCTACTTAGCCTTAGCCAACACTTACGTGTTGTACCTCACTGGCGCCTATTCAACTTTTTTTGTAAGTCCACCTTACTCTTACCACGTCTTCCCTTAACACGCCTTTTCTATCTCTCCCTTTACATCATCCATATGCTAGACTAACTTCTTTATCTCTCTCATGCATGTGCCTAGAAGACTTCCCAAAACTGTTTTTGTTTTTAGCTTTTACAGAAAACTCATAAGAAGTAACTAACCTACTCCCCCTTGCCACATCATGCTTTTCTTCTCAATTCCCAAACCTTGGTCGGAAACTGACCATGTGCACCCACAAGTATTCCCTATTAGACTTTGTCTTCTCTTATATTTCTTGTTTACTGTCAAAACAACAACCTAAAACAACTTCGTTTTCCGTCCTCTTTATGGTTCAGTTCGGTCGAAATTCATTCACATGCCTGATTAACTCATTTTTCAACTGTATCTATATCATTATTTGGCCCGAAGACCATTTAACACTTTTGATACTAAGATGTGCCCATTTAGATACATTTTATCTGTAACGTCGGGTTTTATGTTTATTACCTAAAAATAATAGAAACAATAAAATTAGTATCAACTTGAACACTAGAAAATATAGATTAAGTGGTAAATATATATATAAAAATTATGCCCATATCAGAAACACCATTTACCTTAGTCAACATGCAAAAATTTCATTTTGTTTGTATCCATCTTCTAAATCTTTTCATGTGATTGAACTTTGATAGATTCTGCATTTCATGTTTGAACGACTCTCTGAGTAGTGCTTTGTTTTCTTATATATGAATTTTAGTATGCTTGAGTAAAACTCGTGTACAACAATTGGACTCATATAGAGTAATGATTCTCATCGCCGAAGAATTTAGTATGCCAACTAAATAGCTTGTTTATTGTTTACCCTCAATCGTTTACAAGTAGCTAGGGTTTGGAGTAAAGGTTTTATGGGTATACCTCTTGTAAACCCTCACAAGACTAAAACTCGTCCGATAGGGACACCTATGGGTTTAAAGGCTTCTTGCACACGCTAAGTGCAATCGCTATGCCTGCGAAAGTGAGTTAGGATTGTCATTTTATTTTTAGATTAGATTTGCTCAAGGACTAGCAAATAATAAGTTTGGGGTATTTGATAGACATATTTTTGTGTCTAATTTGTCCTTAATTATCTAATTTGTTAATGCTCAATTTGGTACTTATTGTATTATTTTATGTGTTTGAAGGTATTTTTAGGAAATAAACATCTATGAAAAATTAGCTCAAAAAGTTGATAAAAGCACCCAGAGGAAATTACTGAAAGCACGAAATGTAATAAAGGCACCCAAGAAAATTACTAAAGGAACCCAACATCTTGATAAAGGCACCCAACCTAATTATTTTAAAAACTGAAAAGTGGCGGGAAGTTTCTTTACATGTGAAGAGATAAACCTGATTAGTTGGAAGCGAGTTTTAAGGGATTTTGGAGATGATTTCGAGTAACCTAAGTTAAGAAATAATCAAACAGGTAAATCCTCGTCAAATAGAGAGTTGCAAGCCGTAAAACAAGCTGGGGTATCCATGTTACAGCCAAAAAAGAGTTTGTTTTCTAAAAGGGATTAATGAGAGATTTGAGATTGGATTTGGAGGACATTTTGGGTCCTTATCGATTAAGGAATAATTCTTAGGGTTTCCTACACATATATAAGCATAACAGATCGAAGAAAAATAAAGAGGGGTGACTATTATTCTCCCTGTGCTTTACCTTGGAATCTTAAAAAGGTCCCTCACTTGGGACTTGAAATTTGCACCTCTATCATTTTTCAAGATCATCTTCAAATTAGATTCCCTAAGCCTGTTGATATCCAGAAAGAAGTTCAGTTGTTAGAAACCCATCCTCTGGTCGATGTGGTTTACCCAGACGATAATACTAAGATTGGCTTTGTTTTCCCAACAAAATATTTTTTTTCCATACGTGGGAACGTATGAATTTCAAATGTGTCAGTTATTAAGTTTTGAGACTAAGCCTAATTACTTTAGGAAATTAGAATTGACACATTTTCTGAAGAATGACCACCATTTTCATAGTGAACTGTGTGGCTCAAATCTGATTGACTTTGAGGATCCACAATTATTCAGGTTATTATTATGTGCCTTAAATTTATTAGCTGAGTTTTTCCAGACTCTACAACCTGATCCTCCGGATCCCGCCTATGAGGAAATCCAGCCCATGAAAATATTTTATCTATACCCTTTTATAGAGCCTGAACCTGAACCACAACTAAATGTAGTTGTCTTAAACAGAAAATTAGATAAGGTTGTGCTCGTTTTTTTCATTTTCTTAGCATGTTGCAGTTTCATTTTATTTGTGATATTATTATTTTATTCAGATGACCCACAGTTGTTCCGACTATTGTTATATGATTTTATGAGGTGCTAATTCTTTCTTAGTCTGGATGAAGACTTTAAACTTAGCACTTCTTGAGAGGTAACCCATGCTCAGGCGACACGGTAATATCTTTCCTTAACTCCTTTCCTTTGATTGGTAACAGTTTTTCCTTGTTCATGTTTTTCATCTTTAGAACATTGAGGACAATGTTAGATTTAAGTTCGGGGGTAAGGGAGAAACTTTTAAGTTAGAAAATGAAACTCCAAAGTATAAAAACTTGAGAGCAATTCAGGATGACACTAACCATTCTAGGTAGATGGAAATTTAGTTCTTTTTCTATAGGAATTGATGTGCCCAGTTAAATGGTCTATTCATAAAAGGATTCCTAGCTCAGGTGTTAAAAATAACATGATAGTTGTCACCATATCTCGGAGTCTATCTCGACCATATCGCCTTCTGTTTTTATTTTTGTAATTTTATGTTTCTCTAAATGATATTATGGGATACCAATATCGAATTGTTATCTTCGTCGGGATGGAGTCTAGTGTTTGAGATTATTTAGACTTTGATTTATTTTTTTTAAATCGAATATTGACACCTTGATAGCAATATGTGTGTGTTCTCTCTGTCTCTGTCGCCTAAGCAAGCGTGGAACGCAAGATCCATGAGAACTATCATGTAAGATGCTGATAAGGAGCATGAGCTTGGATTCATTTGATCCAATCATGTTGTCAGTATATTTAATAATATAAATAATTGTTTATTTTCGATAAATTGATTACTGGGACCCTTGTATATACCAGCTGACTCGATATTAGTATAAGGATTAAGACCAGTGGGAGCGTATTTCAATCCATTAGGATTCATCCTGGCACTGACCTTCAGACAGATATGGGAAACACCGTTTACCTTAGTCAACATGCGCAAACTTCATCATCTTCGTATCTATCTTCTAAATCTTTCCATGTGATTGAACTTTGATAGATTTTGAGTATCACGGTTGAACGATTATATAAGTAGAGCTTTATTTTCTCATATGTGAATTTTAGTATGCTGAGTGCAAACTCGAGTACAACAATTGGACTCATATAGGGTAATAATTCACATAGCCGAAGAATTTAGTATGCCAACCAAATAGCTTGTTTAGTGTTTACCCTCAATCGTTCACAGGTAGCTAGGGTTTGGAGTAGAAAGTTTTGTGGGTATACCTCTTGTAAACCCTCACGAGACAAAACTCGTCCACTAGGGACACCTAGGGGTTTAAAGGCTTATTACATATGCTAAATGTAGTCGTAATTCCTGCGAAAGTAAGTTAGGATTTTATTTTATTTCTATATTAGATTTGCTCGAGGACTAGCAAATAATAACTTTGGGGGTATTTGATAGACACATTTTTTTGTCTAAATTGTGCTCAATTCTCTGTATTACTAGTGCTCGATTATGTGCTTATTGTGTGTTTTTATGTCTTTGTAGGTATTTTTGGAAAATAAATATTTGTAGAAATACCGGCTCAAAAAGGTGTTAGAAGCACCCAGATAAATTACTAAAGGCACCCAGAATAATTGATAAAAGCACTCACTAAATAGATAAGGGCACCCTTATTTTTGGTTTGAAAATCAAAAATGGCGGGAAACAATATATACGCGAGAGAGTTATCTGAGATATCTGATACCGAGTTCTAAGGGATTTGAAGATGATTTCGAGTTACCAAAGTGAAGAATCAACTCCAACACGCCAAACAGAGAATTTCTCTTCGGAAAAAATGATTAGAAGTTAATATAACGGTCGAAATCAGATTCATCATGGATTTAGGATTTACACGAGTGCGAAGTTTGTTTTGGAGATTAGATTGAGTCTTTATCGACTTAGAAGGATTATTTAGGGTTTACTACACCAATATAAAGCGAATGGATCAAAGGAAAATGGGGTGGGTGGGGGCGGGGGGGATGTAGGGGAGGGAGGCTCGGCCGAAAAAAAATAAGTTCAAGGAAATATCTTCGGGATTTTCTGATTGTGGTGTATAAAACTAGTTGGTGGGAGTCAAAAAAGAGGGGATGAAGGTTGGGTCGAGCTCAGGAAGCTAAACAAAGCGAAGAAAATCACTCCAGAAAAATTTTGTTGCTCCTACTGCTGCTGAAGAACACGAAGAACAGAAGAAAAGGCGACGGTTTCTTCAACCGCTTTGCAACGTTTATCTTTGTTTTGCAACATTTATTTTCAAGCTACATTGCAACAGTTAATCTGTAACGCCCAAAAAACGTTGCAGATTCCCTGTTGCATTACTTTTAGCTTATTTTCATCTTTTTAACACTTTTTGAGCCATGTACCAATTTTTTTAGAGTGTTTTCAGCACGATTAGCTAAACCCAACCACTGGGACAATGGAGGAAGTCATATTTCATGAATGAATAGTAACTATTTTTGATTCTTAATGACTTTTGCATTGATTTTTAATTGATTTATGATTTTTCTTAATTAGTTGTGATTTTGTTTGATGGTGTATACTGGGACTTAAGAGCTTTTGATGCGCCATGCTTGTGATTTACAATTAATGTTTTAGAAATCTACTTTTGGCAAAGAAACAGGGTCAATAAAAAAGCTATAATTGTTAAAGAATCATTGTAGAAATCATGCAGAAGTGATTTTGGTGGAATCCCGAGTTCCCGTTCTTCCAAATATTATTAAAATCTTTTACTTATTTTCTAGTTTAAATCAAAATTAGGTCTAAAATGAATCTTCACAAGTCTCAACGAATGAACACATTTTTACCACCTTTCTGAAACGATCGGTTTCTCTAGAGGAAGAGTCTATAGTGGTGGACGATTTCCTAATCCAACTATTTTTCAAAGGAATGCATCTAGTATATTATTTAAGTGATAGGCCTGTTTTTCGAATTTATAATACTGCAGGTCATTTAGCAACTACCTGTAATCAGAGACTGAATTTTTCTTATCAAAGAAGATCTCCTCCAAATAATTTTAGTGTTATTTTAGATGTTACTGACATATTTGATGATGAAGAGTGGATTGATGATAGTGGTGCTAATAATCATACTACTTCTAATATAAAATCTCTTCAAGAAGGTACTCATTATGATGGTTCTGAGATGGTTCACACTGCAAATGGTGAAGGTATGCTCATGACTCACAAATGAACATCTAGTAGAATTTTTGATAATCATTGTTTTATTTTTGATGATATTCTACTTGTTCTTAAGTCTTCTCATAATTTATTGTCAATTCATAAATTTACATCTGACAATAATTGCTCATTAACTCTTGATTCTCATGGATTCTCTATGAAGGATCAGACCTCTGGGAAGATTCACTTCCAAGGTCCACATAGAAATGGTCTACATCGCATCTGTTTCAGCTCAACTCATCATGCTCTAACATCTACAATAAGTGACAATGCTCTTCTTCATAAAAGATTTGGACATCCATCATTTCAAACTCTTCAAAGAATTTGCAAATGTTGCACTTGTCCAATGTTGCCAATAAACCTCTCTTTTGTAATGATTATAAAATATACAGAAGTCAGAAGCTTCCCTTTTAAATATCTTTTACTGTTGCTGCACAACCTCTGAAGTTGTTGCACATGGATCTTTGAGTCCTTTTCATGTTGCTTCTGTGTGTCCGATAGTTTATATTATGTTAGTATTGTTGATGAATACACTAAATGTTGTTGGATTCATCCTTTGTCTTATAAATCTGCTTTCAAACATGCTTTTGTCTCATTTGTAACTAGAATTGAGAATCTTTTATCTCATTCTGTCATCACTATTAGAACTGACAATGGTGAAGAGTTTTTAAACATTTTTCTTCAACAATTTTGTGCTTCAAAAGGAATTACTCATGAAATATCTTGTCCACATACACCTGTGAAAAATGGTGTTGCAGAGGTTAAACATAAGCATTTGTTAGGTGTTACTAGAACTTTATTGTCACAATCAGGATTGTTTATTACTTATTGGGTTGAGGCTCTTCAAACTGCAAACTATCTGATCAACAAACTTCCTACTAGATCAATAAGTTTTTTGTCCCCATATCAAAAGTTATTTCACAAAATGCCAGATTATAACTTCCTAAAAGTTTTTGGTTGTGCCTGTTTTCCTTGGATCAAGCCTATACCTCTAATAAGTTAGAGCCAAGAAGCAAGCAATGTATTTTTTTTTGGTTATAGTCTTTAGTATAAAGGTTACAGATGCCTAGATCCAAATACTGACACTGTTTACATCTCCATACATGTTTCTTTTAATGAGGATTCTTTTCCTTATAAATTGTTGGTTTCTCCATCTACTCCTGTAGTTCATCTCTCTCCAGTTGATCCTCTATCTATTTTACCTTCTGTCATTCCTCCAAATTTTCCCTTTTTTTTTTTCTGTGACCAAGAATGATCATTGCATGATTTTAGAGGTAAGAATGGTATTAGAACGCTTAAATCTTATTATGCTACTTATCATCCTTTGGATGTTTCTCTTGTTAGCAAGGTTACTACTATTCCTACTTGCATTAGTGCTGCTAACATGGAGGAACTACAGAGAGGTGTTTCTGTTGTAGAATACAAATATTTGGTTGATGCAGGTACATAGTCTCTAGTTGATCCTCATGGTTTTGTTAATGTGGTTGGCTGTAAATGGGTATTTAGAATTAAGCATAATGATGATGGATAAATAAAGAGATATAAAGAAAGATTAATTGTCAAGGGATATCATCAATAACATGGCCTTGATTTTGAGGAAACTTTCAGTTCTGTAGCCAAGCCAACTACTATAAGAGTTATTATGGCCATGGCAGTTCAGTTTAATTCGAAGATTCATCATCTAGATGTTAGCAATTCTTTTCTTCATGGAGATCTAAAAGAAATTTTATATATGACTCAACCACCTGGTTTTATTGATGCCTCCAAGCCTAATCATGTGTCTCTAATGTATAAGGCAATTTATGGTCTTAAGCAGGCTCCAAGGGCTTGGTATGACAAGCTCAGTACTACTCTTCTTTCTCTCAATTTTGTGAACTCTATTTCAAACTCTTCTCTTTTTGTTCACAAAGTGGGTACTCAAATTACTGGCTTTGGTTTATGTTGATGACATATTGCTCACTGGTAGTTTTCATATTTTTTTCTCACAAACATTTCTAAACTACAGGATCAATTTTCTATCAAAGATGTGGGGAATTTGCATTATTTTTTGGGTCTTGAGGTTAAGGGAAATGCAGATTCTTTTATTTTTTTATCTCAAACTAAATATGTAATTGATATGCTACATAAGCATCATATGGAAGGTGCAAAACCTTGTCAAACTCCAATTGATGCTTCAGAAAAACTTAATAAGGATGTTGTTGATTTGTTGGACAATTCCATTGAGTACAGATCTTTGGTGGGGGCATTGCATTATCTCACCTGGACTATACCGGAGATCTCCTATGCAGTTAATCTGGTCTGTCATCATATGCAGCATCCTAGAACTCCACATCTTCTTGCTGCAAAGAGGATTTAAGATACATCAAGGGTACCATTGGTTTTGGCTTACATTTTACTAGATGTGACTAGGGGTGCACAAAGGTCGGTTCGGTTCGGTTCGGTTCGGTTCTTGGTGGAACCCTGTATTTGTACCTCCCCATGGTCGGTTCTCAAATTTTGTAGTTGTACCCTGTACACTGTACCTTGGGTTCGGTTCCTGTCTGGTACCCTGTATCCTGGGTTCGGTTCCGGGTACGTACCCTGTACCCTGTTTTTTTGTTTTTTTTTTTTGCATCTAAAATTTAAATATAAATGTAAATTGTTGAAGTAAAAGAGATAGAAAGTTTAATTGTTGCTATCATTCCAATCTCATTACGAAATGTATACAATATTAACTTCCATCAAATAAACACAAAAAAGAAGAATAACCAACATAGAGTTAGAATGTAAAGGTTTTAAGGGTTTCGTAATGAGATTCAAGAAAGTAAAGATTTCGATGAAATGAATCTAATGAACTTCAAGGATCAAAAGATTCTGGCGCTGGCATAGGACCCAATAACTCTGCAACATCCATTAAGAAATGAATATTATGTTAAAGATTGAATTGATGACTAATAAAGAAAATAAAAAAAAAAGAAAAAAAATCACATTTACCTTCCTCAACATTAGAGTTATCATCTAGTATATAATCATATAAAAGATCAAGAGCAATAGGTTTTAGTAATCAACTTTGTAAAAGATCATGAGGAGGTACAGGTACAGGGTACAGGGGTAGTACCTGTACCTTGTACCCGGTTGTACTCGGTTCCCATTTTTTGTACCTGTACCCTGTACCTTGTACTCTCGGTTCGGTTCTTTTGGGGTACGGTTCCGGTCCGGTTCTTCGGTTCCGGTCGGTTCCTGTGCATCCCTAGATGTGACTCTTTTTTACTGGGATTTTCTTATGCATATTGAACATGATGTGTTGATGATACACGGTCCACTGGTGGTTACTGTATTTTTCTGGGTTCTAATGTAATATCTTGGTCTTCTAAGAAGAAGACCACTGTGGCTAGGTCTAGTACTGAGGAAAAATATATGACTCTAGCTCACAATACTTCGGAGATAGTTTGGATCTGTTATCTTCTTAAGGATATTCATTTTCCAATTTTTGGCATTCCTAAACTGGGTAGTGACAATGTCAGTTCAATCAATCTTGTTTCTAATCCTGTAATGCATTCAGGATGAAACATGTTCAATTGGATTATCATTTATTTGGAAGTTGGTGCAATCAAAGGCTTTGGATGTCTTTTATGTTCATACTTTAGACCATCTTGATGATATCTTTACCAAAGGTCTACATGGTCCAGGGTTCAAGATGCTTCGTGCCAAACTCAGTGTTGTTGCACCACTCATGAGCTTGAGGAGGGGTATTGACACAGATACTGTAGTGGTGTATGATAAATAAAGACATAGTGCAGGTTAAGCTTTTAAATAGATTTTTCCCTCTCACAGATCACACGTGTTATTCACATGTTTCTGTTCATTTCTTTATATTGCACACATGTGTATTATATGTGTTCTTTACTAAGTGTTAGTTAAGTCGGTTAATTAGAACTATAAATATCTATAATGACTTTCATTAATTGTAATGAAGCTATGCTTCTATGATTGGAAATGTATGAAGGTTATTCACCATTAACACATTGTTATTAAGTACGAGGGAGTGACATTGTTGCAAAGTTGTTATTATATTGAATTGAAGTTGTGCCGAACAGACATTTCAATTTTGGGATTGTGTCTGCATCAGACACATAGACACATAACTGGTGTCACATGCATCTATCACTAACAATTTTAACATAAATATGTAATTATAAATAGCATCACAAGTGAAAAAAAACCAAGGTGACCATATTTAACATACAAAAACTTCTCCCATATTATTATTTATAAATGAAAACCATTTGAAATAAAAATGAGACAAAAATCCCATTTCCATTTATAATGTTTAAATTTATTTTTTATTACTTTTAAAAAGGCCACTCCTACCCTTCCCTTTATACCATCTGGTTCTTCTTCTTTCCTTTCTTTTACCCTCTTTCTTCTGTCTCCTCATCCCCACCACCAGCAACAGTAGCTCCGCCGACACCAAACCAGTGAGAAAAGACAGACCAGCAGCAACAATAGCTCCATCTCCTCCATCAGCACCTCATTCTCTTTTTATTTTACTTTTATGTTCACCAACAATACCTTCACCACCCATATCTGCGACTAATAGCACCTTCATCTCCTCCACCAACACCACTAGCACCACCTTCTCTTTCTATGTCCTGATTTTACATCAACAACAACTCCTCTTCCCCCATCGCCTCCTCCTCCTTATCTTTCCCCCCCCCCCCCACCCCACCACTACATGTCCAGATTCGCCACCAACAACACCTCCTCCTCCTCCTCCTCCTTCTATCCTCTACAGACATCACCAACGCCTCCAGATCATCATCATCGAAAATCATCATAATAATAATGATACATCATCATCGTTGAAATTAGGGTTTTGTGTTGGTGAAATATCAGAAAAATGATGAAACCAAATTCAGTTTCATCATAATTCACAAAAACTAAACAATGTTGAAACCAATGTTTGTGTTGGTGAAATGTCAAAAAAATGATGAAGCCAAATTTGGTTTCATCAAATTTTACAAAAACTAAATAACGTTGAAACCAATGTTTGTGTTGGTGAAATTTCAGAAAAATGATGAAACCAAATTTAGTGTCATCAAATTTTAAAAAAAACTAAACAACGTTGAAAACAATGTTTGTGTTGGTGAAATTTCATTAAAATGATGGTACCAAATTTGGTTTTAACCAATGTCTGTGTTGGTGAAAACAGTAAGTTTTGGTGAAACCAAATTTGGTTTCGTCTGATTTTTGCCTATTTTTTATCGTGAAACCAAAGTTTTAGTGGTGAAACATTACATTTATGTTGAAACCAAATTTGTTTTCAACTAAATTTTTTCCTAGTTTATTCAGGTTGGTGCATTTGGTTTCTTCGTTGAAATTGTGTTGGTGAAATAATAATTTTATGTTGAAACCAAATTTGGTATCATCAGTTTTCTGCCTAATTTTTATCGTTAAAACCAATGTTTTAGTAATATGGTAAGTTTTTTATGGTGGTGGTGTTGGTTTGTGGTGGTGGTGTTGATGATAGTGCTGGTCGGTGGTGGTATTTGCTGGTTGGTGGTGATAGACACATTTTGGTGTCTAAATTGTTCTCAATTATCTATATTGATAGTGCTCAATTTGGTACTTATTGTGTTATTTTATGTGTTTATAGGTATTTTTGGAAAATAAACATTTGTGGAAAAATTGGCTAAAAAGTGATAAAGGCACCCCCAGGAAAATTACTAAAAGCACCCAACCGATGGATAGGGGAACCCCTTCTTCTTCACCACTTGAAATTATTTTTGGCGGGAAAATTTCACCTTCACCTGTGAAGATTTATGTACACAATTTTGAAGAGATTTAGTCGAAGAATTTTGTGGTTTTGGATTGGTACTGCCCGGTTATGATTAAATAGGGCTGGTAAGTATTTCAGAATCGAAGAAAAAGAAGTTTTCATAATTATCTCGGTAAAACAGGGAAGGGATATATTCAGAGATTTTCTGTATTATATATGGAAGTTACGCGAACCTAAACCTAAAATTTGACTAGAAAGAAGACCGAAAGGGTAACGAGCTTATTGGAAAATCTATCGAAAGGATTGTATTGGTTACTTTTTTAGCTCAACTCAAGGATCAGGAAGATTATTTTAAGTTAATTTGTGCCACCTTGTAACCCAAGGAAACTTGCCAAAGAGGTAGGGTTATCCAAGCTCCTTAGAGCTTATCCTGTAACTAATTCGGATCAGTCCAAGAGGTTTTTTAAAACTGTAACTAGTTTCCTTTAGGAAAAATAGAAGCTGGTCTAGAAATAATCTAAAAGGAGCCATCATCTTTTTTGTTTGCTAGATTCAATAAGATTGATTTGGTTGAGTCAGCCTTGCTTGTGTTTGCTTAGAATTCTCTTCCAATTAGGACTTTAAAAAAAAATATATTAGTCTTTCTAGTGTATGCCAAGACCGCTCGAGACCATCACTGAGCGAGCTTGGAAAAGAGACACTCTAGGTCGTTTGACTAGTGACAAGCCTAGGAGTTTTGTTTCTGAAAACAAGGATCTCGAAGACTTTTATCTAGAGAGCCCTTTTTTTGGAATTAATTTTGAAAACTTGACATTGTGTGGAGAAGTCACTCCTAGTCCTTTGATAGTGCCAGAAATGTCAACCTTAAAAGATTTGTTAAATCCCACTAGGACTACTCGTTCATCATGTATCAAGTTAGTTGCAATTGAAGCAAACTATAAGCTTAAACCAGGGACCATACAGATGCTCCCAATATTCTTAGGAAAAGAGAATGAAAATCTCTACTTTTACATTAGGGAATTTGAGGAAATCTGTAGTACCCTAAGAATTCACAACCTTACTGATTAAGCTTTTAGGTTGTTTTCTTTTTCCCTGAGAGACAAGGATAAATCTTGGTTATATAGTTTGCCATCTGAGTCTATCGAAACATATGAACAACTTACATCTGCCTTTTTCTCGAAGTTTTTCCCTAGGCACAAAACATCATCTCTTAGGCAACAAATTTGCACATTTTTGCAACAAGAGGGAGAATCTTTGTATAGGTATTTGGAGAGGTTCAATGATTTATTGATACAATGTCCTCATCACGTTTTAGAAAAGTTTAGGCTAGTTCAGATCCTCTATGAATGGCTAGATTATCCAACGACAACCATGGTCGAGTCTTTGTGTACAGGGGGTTTAAAAATAAAACTGTTGATAAAGCGATAACATTTTTGAATGAGATTGCCGAAAAAACCCAGCAATGAGAATATAGTAGGGAACCCCATAAAAAATTTTACTGAATAGAGTAATGTCAATAGGGTAGATAGAACTGTTGAAAATGATGCCAAATTTACAGTAATAGCAAGAAGGTTAGAAGCCTTAGAGTTGAATCAATCTAGTTATGGATTAGAGTCCAACAAGTCAGGTTTGGGAACCATCCTAATTTTTCTTGGTCTAAGGGTCAAAATCATGGTCAGACTAGTAATCCCCAAGTTCCACCATGGTTTAGTTATCTAAAGAATATACTAGAGCCAACTTACTATCAAAACCCTTCATAGAAGAAAATTACTAGCTTAGAAGAATACCTTACTATGTTAGCACAGAACCAGCTCATTTTTCAACAAGCGACTAATAAGAATTTCCATTTTAATGCCCATATTTTTGCGAATTCCAAGTTGGTCAGATAGCTAAGTCACTAAGTGAGAGAGAGAGTGGAAGGTTCCCTAGTCAACCACAACCTAATCCTAGAGGAGTTCATGAAATAACTGGTGAAAAATCATCAAACCGTGTGAATTCAATAACAACACTTAGGAGCGGTAAAACGGTAGACAATAAGGTAACCATGGCTAATAGTGAACATGATGTAGTTCACCCTTCTGAGCCAGTAGATAAAGAAACTGATAAAGTCTCTAAAAAGTCCAGTGTGATTCCTGCTAAGTCTGAAATTTTTCCAGAGCCCCATTTCCACAACTCCTCCTTCCAACAAAGAGGGAATCGATTTTAAATAAAATAACAAAAATGTTTAAGAAGATTAACATCAACATTCCATTATTAGAGGCAATTAGGGAAGTTCCTACATATGCCAAGTTCCTTAAAGATCTTTGTACACGAAAGCGTAAGCTTAATGTACATAAGAAAGCCTTTATAGTTGGTCAAGTAAGTTCAATCCTTCTGAACCAAATACCCCCTAAGTATAAAGACTCTGGATACCCCCACCATATTTTGTGTGATCGGCGATCACTTGGTTTATAAGGCATTGCTTGACTTAGGAGCTAGTGTTAACTTACTCCCGTACCATGTGTACAACTAGCTAGGTCTTGTTAAGTTGAAACCAACTAAAATAACAACCCAATTAGCGGATATGTCTTTCAAAGTCCCTCGTGGTGTCATATAGGATGTTTTGATTGAGGTTGATAGGTTTATTTATCCAATAGATTTTGTTTTTCTAGATACCCATCATGTTCAGGACCAAAATGCTCAAGTAACTGTGATTTTAGGTCGCCCGTTTAAGCCACATCTAATGATGTCTTCAACTGTAGAACCGAACGTATGAATATTATTTTTGGTAATGTGACCACTGAAATAAATGTCTTTAATGTTACTAGACAACCTTATGAGATTGATGATTTAAAAGAAATAAATATGATTAACACTTTAGTTCATGACCATTGGCACGACACCGATGATTCCCTGGATGAATTTGATGATAACATTCTCTTAAATCAGATGTGTGACGCGTCTCTAGAAGAAGCTCTCAAGTATTTTTCAGACTCTAAGGACCCTGAAATTGAAGCAATAGTTTTAGGTCTATCTGAGAGCAATAATTACCCTAAGTTTGGGGGTAGTGATGATTCTTGTGATCGTCAGGTATCCCTACTTGAAGTCCCTAACTTAGGACTCGATCTTTATGCATCTAAGGTAGTACTTGGGTCTCTTCATACTCCAAAACTCGATCCTTCTGATATTGTCCATGAGGAAATCCAGCTATTAGAGACACGTCGTTCGCCTGAATATTTTTATTTAGACACTCATATAGAGCCTAAATGGACACCCCGGATAAATCTAGTTGTCTTGAAAGAAACCTTACATGAGGTTGTGCTCCGTTATTTCTATTTGGTTATGAGGACCCGCAGTTTTTTCAGCTATTGGTATATGATTTTGAAAGGTGACTAGTCATTTTGAGGTATTTGATGTCTGGCTGAAGACTTTAAACTTAGCACTTGCTGGGAGGTAACCCATGCTCATGCGACTCGGTAATATCTTTCCTTAACTATTTTTTAACGATTGGTAATAGTTTCTCCTTGTTCATGTTTTTAATCATTTATTTTTAGAACATTGAGGACAATGTTAGATTTAAGTTTGGGGGTAAGGAAAAAACTTTAGATTGAAATATGAAACTCCAAAGTCTAGAAACTTGTGAACTATTCAGGATGACACTAACCATTCTAGGTAGATGCAAACATAGCATTTGTCTATAAGAGTTAGTGTGCTTAGCTAAATGGTCTATTCATAAAAGAACGCCTAGCTCAGGTGTTAGAAATAACATGATAGTTGTCACCATATCTCGGAGTCTATCACGACCATATCACCTTCTGTTTTTATTTCTGCTATTTTTTTTGTTTCTCTAAGTGATTTGGTGGGGCACTAGTATCGCCTTGTTATCTCCGCCAGGATGAAGTAGAGTGATTGAGATCAATCCACATTATTGTATTTTATTTAGACCAATATATATATATGATAAAAAAAGTAAATAATTGTTTTATTTTCAATAAATCGATCGCTGGGGCCCTTGTATATACCAGCTGATTCGATATTAGTATAAGGATTAAGACCACTAGGAGCGTATCTAAATCCATTAGGATTCATCATGGCATTAACCTTCAGACTGATATGGAAAACACCGTTCACCTTAGTCAAGATGTGCAAACTTCATTATCTTCATATCCATCTTCTAAATCTATTCATGTGATTAAAATTTGATAGATTCTGAGTATCGTGGTCCATTGTACAACTATCTAGGTAGAGTTTTGAATTCTTAGATGAATTTTAGTACGCTGAGTGAAAACTCGTGTATAACAATTAGATTCATATAGGTTAATGATTCCCATAGCCGAAGAATTAGTAGACAACTAAATAGCATGTTTGGTGTCTACCCTCAATCGTTCACAAGTAAAGGTTTTGTGGGTATATCTCTTGTAAACCCTCACGAGACAACACTCGCCTTCTAGGGTCACCTAGGAGTTTAACGGCTAGATGCACATGCTACGAAAGTAAGTTAGATTTTTATTTTCTAGATTAGATTTGCTCGAGGACTAGCAAATAATAAGTTTGGGGGTATTTGATATACATATTTTTTTTGTCTAAGTTGTTCTCAATTATTTATATTGATAGTGCTAAATTTGGTACTTATTGTGTTATTTTATGTGTTTGTAGGTATTTTTGGAAAATAAACATTTGTTGAAAAATTGGTTAAAAGGGTGATAAAGGAACCCCCGGAAAAATTACTAAAGGCACCCAGAAAAAATTATAAAAGCACCCAACCGATGGATAGGGGAACCCCTTCTTCTTCACCACTTGAAATTATTTTTGGCTTGAAAATTTCACTTTCACATGCGAAGATTTCTGTACACGATTTTGAAGAGATTTAGTCGGAGAATTTTGTGGTTTTGGATTGGTACAACTCTGTTACGAGGGAAGGGATATATTCCGAGATTTTCTGTGTTATATATGGAAGTTATATAAGCTCTAGGAGAAGATATTCTGATAGGATTCATATCTATCGAGTCTAAAGACTTTAGATAAACTCAGAAGACGCGTAGAGAGGATAAAAGGAGAATCAGAATTCTCATGACTTGTAAAGGAGAAAAGAAGAGAGATTTTGAGAAAATTTACCATTGATATTAGTTGTTGGGTATAAATAGGAGTGTTGGAGCTTTACGGAGGGTTTGCAGAGAGATTTTGGGAAGCTCAGTTCGAAGAAAAAAAAGTTTCAAAGAGCTGCATGTTCGAGGGAGGAAGAAGAAGAAGCAACAGAAGAAAACTGTTATAGAACTGTCACCTTTCTTTTTACCACACTAAAGAAAAATCATAGGTACAATTCCATAATCAAATCTTTAACAACAGAGAGAACAATGTATTTTTGATTCTCAAGCACTGTTTCATAACACAGATACAACGTTGCAGTTGCCTTGTTTCAATTATTTTTGATTTTTTTCTTCTTCTCAAGCACATTTGAGCCATGTTTCAATCTTTTGAGAGTCTTTTGAGTATGATGAGCTAAACCTCATCACTGGACAATGGAGGAAGCCATATTTCATGAATGAATGGTAACTATTTTGATTCTTTATGACTTTTCAACTAATTTTAAATTGATTTATTTTTTTCTAATTAGTTGTGATTTTTTTTATGGTGTATGCTGGGACATAAGAGCTTTTGATGCGCAATGCTTACGGTTTACAGTTAATGTTTTAGAAATCTACTTTTGGCAAAGAAACAAAGTCAATAAAAGAGTTATAATTGATTAAGAATCATTGTGGAAATCACTCAGAAGTGATTTGGTGGAATCCAGAGTCCAGGTTCTTCCCAACATAGTTAAAATCTTTTAACTATTTTCTAGTTTCAATCAAAATTAGGTCTAAAATGAATCTTTACAAGTCTCAGTGAACGAACTATTTTTACCACTTTTCTAAAACCATCAGGTGGTGGTGTGATAGTGCTGGTGTTGGTTGTTGGTGGTGGAGGTGTTGTTGGTTGATGGTGGTGTTGGTTTGTGGTGGTGTTTTATGTTGGTTTTGGTTTTCGTTGTTGCTGGTGTTGTTTGGTGGTGGTGCACGTTGGTGGTGGACCTGATGGTTGTTCGTGGTGCTCGGTGGTGGTGGTGCTGGTTGGTGGTTGATGCGTGTTGTAAGTGCAACAAATTACTCGATATATTTCCTACTAATTAAATAATAATATAGCGGTAGTAAGGATTGTTCCCACAGAGAGCTGTGTAATTGAGATGTTATTTATATTAGCAAAACTATAATAAAAGTAAATATGAAGGGGTTTTGTAGATTAATTAATTAAAAATAATAATAAAAACATAATAAGAAAGATGATTATGAAGTCCTTCGCCGTTACCAAACGTTAACTCGAGTAGTATACTTATCTATCTTTCGTTAGAACCATTCATCACCAACCGTAGAATAGGATCTAGATCAGTGTTATCCGTAAAACTCCTTTTATCACTGGATACGGAAGTTTTCGACTACCAGATTCTATTCAACTGAGCCACCAAGTAGTAGATCACTCAAGGTGTAACCCAATCGAATGATTTAGGCTTTGTGAATTTAGGCCGATCTCAGTCGATAAACTCTTACATCAAGGTCCACTTGCTGGTGTTATCTTCACTCGCAATTGCTCTACAGAATCCCTCTGCAAGGTCTCGTGATTTTTACTTGTGTACGAGTCGATGGACGATTACTTATCTCGTAACTCAAGACTAGCATTAAACTGATCAATAGATTAATCCAACTGTACACTTGAACAATCTAGAAACCAATCATAAACCCTAGGTCCCTAGATATAGAGAAAACAAACGATAATGATTAAAACTCTGAATAAACTTGTATTACTAATAAAGCTTCATGCTTAGAACATCCAATTCATCCATAATCAAAAAAAGGTTTAGTTACTCATAATACAAAGAAGAATAAGATGAAGAAGGATGGTGGATTCCCCTTAAAGGGGTAAACCCTAGGTTTAGATGTGGAAGATGTACTATGAGAGATATGGTTGTGTAAAGATCTCTCAAAAAGTATTGGAATTGTCTCTTATATAGGTGCCAAATTGAAGAAGTTCCCGTACTCGAATCCCGGTCGAAATAAGTTTCCAAAACTCCAAAATATGCCAAAATAGGTTTTCACGCTCAGTTTCTCGATGGCTGACCCTCCGAGAATTTATCTTTTCTCGATTGGATGACCCATCGAGAATTCTGACTTTCTAATTTATTTTTCTTCTGGATTTTCTTTTCTCGACGGCTTGACCCATCGAGAAAATTGAGTTTCTCGATGGCTTGACCCATCTAGAATTCCTGAACTTACTTTTCTTATAACTTTTTCATATGAAGTCGGAATGACCTCATTCTTTCGTCGTTGGCTTCGTTTCTTTGTTCTCTTCAATATAGTGATGATAAATCCTGAATTTGAACGAATTCCACTTGATATTTGGCTATTTTTTCTTTATAGCACTTATCTTCATGCACAATCTAATACTTTATAGCTCCTTTTTGGATGATTCACCTAATAAAAGACATAAACTACAAAATGAACGTAATATACAATAATTCACAAGAAATCTAGCAAATACTAGCATGAAATTGATACTCAAAGCATGTAAAATATGCACTTATCAGTGGTGGTTGGTGGCGGTGCTGGTTGGTGGTGGTTTTGGTTTTGGTTTTCGTTGCTGCTAGTGGTGGTTCGTGATGGTGCTCATTGGCGGTGGACCTGGTGGTTGTTAGTGGTGCTCGTTGGTGGTGGCGGTGTTGGTTGGTGGTGCTGGTTGGTGTTGGTGTTGGTGTTAGTTGGTGGTTGATGGTTGGTGGTGGTGGTTTTGCTGGTTGGTGTTGGTTGGTGGTGGTGAGTTGGTGCTGATAGTATTGGTCGTGAGAGAGATTAGATATTAAGAGTGGGGTTGATTTTTGTTTTTGTTGGGTTGAATTAATCTAAAGGGTAGTTTAGACAGATTTGTTCAAATGGGATTTTCATTTCATTTTGTTTTGGGTGGGGTTTTTATGTTACGAGGTTTGTGTTTATGGGGTTATAAGCCATGGACTATATAAATAATGCCTAAATTTTTTATTATACATGTTTATTAATTTATTGAAAAGTTTTTTATTTTCATCAGGTTGCTTGTATTATCGGGAAGTCAATATCTATATCGGATCTCCGTATTGATTTTTTTTTTTTTTAAAAGACAAAAGGGAAAATTCATTAAAACAAAAGCTTCATCAAAGATACGAAGTTTTCTTTTTTTTGATCGGTAAATTAAATGATTTGATTAAAAAAGAAGTGGGAATACAACAGATTGGAGCACAAGAAGTGACTAAAGAAAACAACAACAAAAAACAAAGAAAAATTATAGTAAGAGACCAAAAAAACCAAAGCCCAGATTAGGGAACTAATGCCACAGAGACACCCACATAAAAAAGCTCAACCCAAACAATAACCTAATTTTGAAGTCTGAAAATCCGATGAAAAGCCACTTTCATCTAAAATGCTGCCTCCATCATGGAGGTTACTGTCGCCGTCGCCGCATAATCAGCCTTTCTACTATGACCACCACCGCTACTACTAAAACCACCGTCATCAGCTCCATACTCCACTGAATTCAACTTTATACTGCTCCTTGAAAACCGTCTCTACCTCTTGCAACCAGAAACTCCATCATGATACTGACACGACCCTTGTTGGTGCTGCCACATACAACCAGAAACTCCATCATTATACCCCATACGACCCTTGTTGGTGCTGCAATATACAACCAGAAACTCCTCATTGAAACCCCAAACGACCGTTGTTGGTACTGCCACATACGACCAGAAACTCCTCCTTGATACGACCCTCAATACTGCTACCGCATACTACCCTCTATTGCAACTTTCATATACAGCCACAAGTTATTCCTTCACCACCACATCATAGATTCTTTATCTGCTCCGCCACCTTAATCACCAAAGTCTACCTCTGAATTTCTGGTCTCCAATTGCAACACAAATAGATCTATAACCTCATCAAACCAAAAAGTTATAGAAGCTAAAAGAGAAAAACCTAAGACCTAAAAAGAAAACTTAAAAAACATGAAAGAACAACAAAAGGTATGAATTGAAAAGGAGAAGATCCTTGCTCGGATCTAGTCTGAAAAGAGGCGACGGCGGTAAACTTGAACAAGAGCTAAAAGGGTTGGTGAGAGAGTCGAGTATCAATATGTCTCCGTATCCGCATTTTGTGTCTATGTCAGGTTTCCCGTTTCTGTAGAATTGAAGCGAGCACCCGAATCAACTCCAGATGAGATATGTATTCCTTTGCCCAGGTTGTATTAGATGTTGTTACATCATGCTGATGTTTTGCATCTCTCACCCTCCAAACATAACATTACATAAATTAAGACAAGATTACACCACATAGACAACAACAACAACTATCAGGCATAATTCCACAAAAATGGAAGACAGCTGCTGCATGTATATACACTTCTCATTTTCTTATAAATACTGCATAACCCTATTCTTACCGTCACCACTGAGTCTAATTGATCTGATCACACATCAATCCTGTGACTCCATTTTTTCAAACCACTTGGGGTGTATTTCTGGACCCACATGGCTGTAAAGTAAAGTCAACTTAAGGGTACTTACCATGTGACAATGTCCTACATTAACTCTACGGCTCTGATTAGTAGAGTTTAGAATCTTAGATTGCCACTAATTCTTAGGACCCGTTTACTCTTTCAAATTTGGTCCATTATTCTTGGCTCTAGTTAGGTCCATTAATTTTGGCTCTAAAGGCTAGAAACCGTTTAAACCCGATCCTTGTTTGTTTGCCTATAATAAGTCCAAGTAGTTTACTCAATTACTCTGGAAACTTTATGGCTACTTACAAACAAATATGCGACAGAGGAGATGGAGCCAAACTTTTAGCACAAACATACATATTGCATCAAGACAACTGCATTAGCTGACAAGTTAAAATAAAATAAAATAAACTCATCATTTTATGCGGCGACAAAAGATGTCACAGAGACATGCCCACCTATGGAACAGGTCCGGTGGAGTGAGTCTGCCTTGAGGTCGAACCATACCCATCGAAAGGCATGTATGCCAACCTATATAAACTTGATTATCACAAAGAATCAGCAAATATATATATATATATATATATATATTTGGCACAAATATGTCACATCTAAAGAATTGAAACAACCAGATTGGATCCCACGACCTCCCTTGCTACGCGTTTGTGATGCATAGTTACATACTACAGTACACTATTCGATACCATGTATCACTAAACCACAATTTTTGTCAAACTAAAATGTATGATAAGAAAGCACCAACTTAACGGAAATAGAATTATTTAGTGAAGATTTGTTCTTATAAAGAGTGTGTAGTTAATTTTACATTATCTAATATAAAAGCATCCATTCCCCTTCCATTATTATCAGCATTATATTTTCTCAGTATCAAACCCTCTTTCTCTCACATTTCCACTCATCTTTGAAACACTCTAATTCCATGGCAGGTTTCTCCAATACTTCAATCCACATCTCAATCTTTCTCCTTTCTCTCTGCATTCTCTGTTTAAGCTCACTATCATGGAGTAGCAGTGATAGTAATCTAGAAAGAGAAATTGATGATTACAAGAAATGGGTATCGTGGAATGTCGAAAACCATAGGAAAAAGACTAGTACTAGTTGGGAAACAAATCAAGGCATGGTTACGGCTGGGCACCGGAAAAGAAGCAGTAGAAGTGTTGTCGACTCAAAGCTAAGAAAAGCTGAGTTGCGTAGAGTGATAATGTGTGTTAGTCAAGACGGAAGCTGTGATTTCACATCTATCAGAGAGGCTATTGATTCTATTTCTTTAAACAATACAAGAAGAGTGATTTTGGATATTAAACCAGGTCTTTACAGGTAGACCTATGCACATATTAAGTTTATGTTTCTTATAAATTAATGAGAATGATGATTTTGGTTCGAGAAAAAAACACTGACAATTTCATGTTTTTGCATCATACTGCTTAGGGAGAAGATTGTTGTCCCTCTCGCAAAGCCTTTCATTACTTTCATGGGGGATTCTCAAAACCCACCTACCATAACCGGAAACGACACTGCATCCACGATAGGAGACGACGGGAGAGTATTGACCACATTTCATAGTGCGACGGTCGCGGTTAACTCTGACTACTTTGTGGCCATCAACGTAATATTTGAGGTAATAATTCATATTTTCTGTATTTATTTATTTTCAATTTTTATTTGAGGCTGAAATTCTTACCTGTCTAACAATGTAAAGTGATGTAGATGTTCCGTTTCCGTGACCATACAAAAACAAATCAAAAGCTCAAACAGCCCAGTGTTGTTGTCTTACTCAGATTCTATTCACACTATTTGGAAAAGACTCAAATACTGCTGTTTGGTTCTGATTATTTCCATACTAAAAATTGGGACAACCAGTTCAGTTACGTGTAGGCCAAACCAGTTCCAGGCTTCCAGGTCTTACTAGTCTGAGACAGATTCTCGTTCTGTCAAATATCAAACTGCTTACCAGTTGTTTCTGCAAGTGAAATTTTGTAGGACCGTATATATTTGAGAATTCGGAAACATATCAGTGTACTTTTTGATAAGAAATGGTTGTTATTATATGTAGAACACAGTTCCACATGTGACTGGAACATTAGGTGAGCAAGCAGTAGCTCTTCGGATATCCGGAAACAAAGCTGCATTCTACAATTGTACTTTCTATGGGTATCAAGACACTCTTTATGATCATAAAGGACTTCACTATTTCAAGCATTGCTTCATTCAAGGATCCGTGGACTTCATTTTCGGTTACGGTAGATCCTTATACGAGGTAACAGTTTTTTTTCTTCTTGACAACCTCCAGGGAATGGTCCGATTTGAAGTTGATAAGAATTTTGTTTTGGATACACTGTTGTAGACTTGCTATTTGAACTCAATAGCAACAAAGGTAGCATCAATGACGGCCCAAAAGAGAACAAATTCATCACTATCAAGTGGGTTCTCCTTTAAAGACAGTGTCGTAACTGGTAGTGGCCTACTATACTTGGGAAGAGCGTGGGGTGATCGTTCACGCGTTGTATTCTCATACACTTTCATGGACAAAGTTGTTCTTTCTCAAGGCTGGAATGATTGGGGAGATCAAAATCGTGAACGGTATGTAAACATTTTAGCTCAATTTTATGAGGCACTGCTTGGTATCTAGGGATTTTTTGCAAAATGCGAAATTCGCAAGCCCACCTAAGTTATAGTTTCTTGGTAAAGTTCTGCCGGAAAATAAGCCCAAAAAACACACAAAAAAAAGTAAAAAGTCATTGTTTTCAGAAAGAAAATTAGTTTGAGAGCCGCATTAGTCATTCCACATTTTTCATAATTTATAAAGGGGTAGCATTCCTAGCATTGGTACTATTCCGTATAGGATAAACAGATTCTAATCGATCATGACCGTCGGATTACTCAAATGGTAATCCTGTTAATTTTGGTACCCGCCCATATAAATCATGTATTTTAGGTCAGGAAAGAAAAAATTGGAATGGAAAATGTTCTAGTTTACTAGCCAAGAATATGACGGATGTCTCACGAAAAAAAGATTTCGCCAAAAACACATAAAAACACATCAAGAGATCCTTTAGCTATCTTCGACACATATGAATTTTGTTTGCCACTATGACGGGGGGTCTTGGGAGGGCGTCATCTCTTTGGACTGTGGTCAACCTGATAGGTCAGGCCGTAGAAGTCTAAGGGGTAGCGTCCCCTAGCAGAGTGCGAGACAACGTCTTGTCTTGAAACGGTACATCTTTCAACAAAAACTTAATTCGGTTTTGGTTTGAATTCAAGAGATGTATCGTTTTTTGATAGCCACCATTAATACTTGTTGGAGATATTTGTTGGTGAGGAACATGCATCTTGAACAGATGTAAATATCCAGAACCGGACCTGAGGCAGTGCGGCATACGACCGCACATGACTTTTTTTTTTTGAAGAAATTGAATGCCCCTTTCTATAACTCGTATGTAAGCCCAAGCCTATTAATACATGTTGGAGATATTTGTTAGTGAGGAACATGCATCTCGAACCAAATATTCAGAACCGGGTCTGAGACAGTGTGGCATTGTGACCGCATATAACTTTTTTTGGAAATCGAATACCCTTCCTATAACTCGTATGAGTTTAGCCCAAGCCCATTATTCATCTTATCAGTTACGGTTGGGTTTATTGGCCCAACCCAACCGTAATTCTTCCTGGATACAAATAAAAATGTCACCGTTTTGATCATAACTCCTTCATACGATGTCCGATTGACCTCATTTTTTTTGGGTTAGCTCCGTATTTCAATTCTCTACAAGATAGAAATGAAAAAAAATCTCAAAATATATTTATCTAATTTTACAATTGGGGTTTGAAGATTAGTTACGGTTGGGTTTGGTTGAAAACCTAACCGTAAATTTTAATTGAATCTTCATCTCCTACATTTGAAGTTACGGTTGGGTTTGTTTAATAACCCAACCCTAATATGAAGAACAAATTAGTTACGGTTGGGTTTGGTTGAAAACCCAACCGTAAATCTGGGCAAAAATGGTGTTCTTGGTGTTACGGTTGGGTTCGACATGAAACCCAACCGTAAGTTTCTCTGAACAACAAAAAATCAATCTTTCAAATCGTGATATCATCAAATTAGTTAGTGTAATTTAGTTTTATCCGGATTGTCATCACTATTACTTTCTACACATTTATTAGTATTCTTCATCACGAAATTGGAAGTTTAATCGGCGATAAAATTTTGATTCGATGGAGAAATTTGATTAAAATGGAGAAGGGGAAGATATGGAGGAGATGGAAAGATTTTAATTAAAGGATAAATTTGTTTTTTTTTTTATTGGATAAAGGGTAAAATAGACATTTAACTTTACCCCTAGGACATCCCTTAACAAAAAATTGGATCACCTCACCTCATAGAGGAGCTCCTCTATTGATATTGGAGCCCCTATATCTCCCTTCTTTAATTGTACATCCGTAGATTATTTTGAATTACTATGGCTAGTATAGATTTGTAAAAAAAATCGTCTGAATTTATTTCTCTAATTCTGGTCGAAAACCTCTTTCAATTATGACAACCTATTTCAAAAAAGATTTTTTTTTTTTTACCACGACGTCTTTTATCATAAGATATAAAAAAAAGTTGAAAGTTAAAAGATAAAATAAACATTAAAAAAATAGAAGCTAAGGGGTATAGGCACTTTATTTTCAGTAGCCATTGTAGACCGTGTTGCGTTACACCAAATGTATGTCACACAATCCAGATTTTTTTTAAAATCGCTCCGAAATTTTAGAACCCGTGTTTTTACTAGAAGAAAGGTGATATAGTAAATGATAAGATCATTATATTTTGGGCCTAATGCGCACTGGCCTACTAGACCTTTATGCCAATGGGTTCGGCTAGATTGCGAGTGATCTTATTTTATAAATTTTATTGTACTTTTTCCATCCCAAAATTATTAATTATTTTTCTTATTTGTAGAATTTTATAAACATAGAAAAATGGTAATTTTTAAAATCATTTCTTCTATTTTTTCCCTCGTATTTAATTTTTTTTTTAAATTACATATCTTTTAAACAAATTAAAGAATCAATGATTATAAGTTTTGTATCGTTACACAGCTTTAAAAAAACTATACTATAAATATAAATATAATTATTAATTATTTACAATTGGTATAAGATTTTACACCGTTGATTATAAAAAAAGATTGTATTAAAAATATATTACATAAAAAGAAGTATCAATTATTTTAGAATAAAATTTAAAAAAAAATTGATCAAGTATTTAGAAAAGAAACGAAAAGAGTGTAATTCATCAAAAATCAAAAAAAAAAATATTAGTGCATGTAATTAGCCAGGTCGAAAGACTACTATGGGGTTTGTAATTTGAAAAAACATGAAATCTTGCACACAATTGATGGATGACTAATGTAGTTAATAATGGTTGTATCGACCATGTATCACATATCGGCCCTTGAATGGAACTATATATATAATATCAACGATATAAGAATTTTTTAATTTTATCTTTTATATCGGAACGGTATATCGGTCACCTCATCGGCTTATAAAATGGGTTAGGATATTGACGTAATATTAATAGTTTTTTTTTTATTTTAACTTTTTTTCTATATAAAATCATGTTTAGGGTTGTTTGGTTATGAAGTTAAACCATGTTGTCCAAATATATAACATGTGATTTTGTTTGATTGATGTTATATTGCTTGAAATACCCTATATTAAAATTTTTGAGTAGCATAAATAATACCTATCTCAAAATTATAAAATTATAGAGTTAATTAATTGTGTACCCTCGATAAAAACGGATATAATCATTTATTTAGGTTATCTCACCTCGTCGATATAAGTCTGATATGCGATATTCTACTTTGTATATATGATATCTTTGCATTCATTATAAAATTAAATGCATGTAAAGGTTTCAATAGGGGTCTGAAAACGTTAAAAATCGTTCGAATTAGCATTTCAAATATGAAATATCCGAAAATGTAATCGAATTCGATTATTCGAAGTTTTTATCTGAAAGTGAAAATAGTCAGATACGAAGGTATCCACATTCGTATTATCCATTCTAAAATTTTATGTACAATTTATACTTACAAAAGTATATCCCCGTTTGGTTTTTAAATTTTTCTTTTTTTTCCCGTTAAAATTTAGCTAAATCCAATCATTTGTAAATACCTTTATCTTAAAGCAAAAATACAAACAATTATTTATTTTTTATCTTATGATGGAATACTATTCGTTATCCAGATACAAATTTAAAGTGAATTCGATTACATTTGTTCATATTTCGTATAAAGTTTAGATATTGTATGTTTTTTTAAAGTATGATATTATATGTTATTTTTCGCATTTAGATGTGAATTGTATATTATTTGCATCCATTTAGACAATGTATAATACTTATTTATCACTTAAATTTGTGTTTTTTGCATTTTTTCTTCTTCTAAAACATTATAGTCCAACAAACTATAAGCAATAGTTGTGCAATCTACCACACCCTTTTTTGTACCTTCTTAATGCGAGAAATCATCAATTCAAAAACTAAGAATAAACTGGAGTTGATTTTTTTTCCCTTTCGGAGATCTTTTCTCTTTTTATATTTTTAAAGCATTATGTCTTTTTTCTATAATAGAGATAAAAAATTTGCCAATTTTTTTTAATATATTTTTTATATATATTATGTTGATTTTTTTTTGTAGAATTTTCTGAACATATAAACTTCATAAAATTCTGATATACGGTTTGGAAGAGAAAAATGAACGTTGACTTTGATTGTTCCGTATGAGAACCATATAATTATTGATATGCTCCTAAAATGTCTACATGAGTGGAGTTATCACTAAAAGGCTGATGTAATGTTCTTATGATTGAGCCAATTGACATTTACTTATTTTGGCATTTAATTAGGAGCGTGTACTATGGAGAATACAAATGCAGTGGCCCAGGTGCAAATGCTACGGGGAGAGTGCCGTGGGCAAGATTGTTGAGTGACCATGAGGCTAAACCGTTCATCGGAACATACTATATTGATGGAGATGCTTGGCTCTCGAGCCAGCCTCAATAAATTCCATATGCATTTTAATTCTTTCTTCAATGAATCGCCAAAGAGCAAGGAAGGTGCTCTTGATGGCTTTAGTTTGTTTCTGAAAATCTTCAAGTACTAATTGATTTCGTTAATGTTAAGACAAAAAGTATGTGTGACGTATCTTTGATTTATCTGTTGTTTGTTCAAACGTGGACCTTTAAAACTTGTTATCTAGAAAACGCTATTGTCTTATCTTATGTCAATGTCATCATCTTAAGGGTAACGTGAAAAACGTTTCATGGAATTACACGAGAAAAAAGAAAAGTCAGCATTACACTTCGTGGAAGAAATTGTATGACTTGTCTTGCGTGCCATTGCCTTGAGCAACAACGAGTAGTGCAAGCAACAAGTTGAAACAAGTAAGAGGATAGAGTTGTCTATTTTAAAAAACTTGTTGCAAAACTGTCTGCATAAAAACCAGTATCGTTGCGAAATTTTGGTCATAAGCATAAAGTGTTGCATATTTTTTTTTATTATTATTTTTTTTTGTTTTTGAATTAGATGATATATTACTAAAAGGACAAGTAACACAAACTAACTCAAAAAGAAAGTAAATGAAAAGCAAAAAATTGACTCGCAGCCACATTGACTCGCAGCCACATGACACTGTTTCAGATAACTTCAGCAAGAAAAAAGAGGATGTTGACTTTTCATAACTAAGAGTTAATTTCTTTAGTAAGAGAATCAGGCAATACCCTTGTATTCTATTTGATCCCTAGTAATACTTCTATCAACAGAAATAAAATTACATAGAAAGTTGGGTATTGCATCAGTCAACTGTTGTGTAAGGAGGATCTTCTTGCTTCTAAAGCTAGTTTATCCGTCGTCTGATTTCCTATTATGTTGATGTGTTTAAAACCAAAAAAAAAACAACAGTGTTGTAAGATATTCATGGCTCCCTTCACTACTCTTTGATTTTACCAGGACATCAGAGATTACTTTCAACTGGTGAAGTTGATAATCTTTTATTGTCTCCTTCCATACAGATGTTCGCAAATTTCGCTCCTTGAAGGAGAGCTAAAGCTTCTTCTATTTTTGGATTTGGAGCTTTGAATACTCCTGACTTAGCTCCAGTTCTATCTCTAGTATCATTTCTCGAGATTAGACCAAAACCAACATTTAAGGAATCTGAAATCCAAGAAGCATCAAAGTTTAGTTTAAAACAATTTATAGAGGGTTTTCCCAATGGATTTGTGTTCGTGAACTTGGAATCTGATGTATAGTGTTTGTGTTTCTCTTTTCAAGGTTATTATTCCAGAAATTTAAAGTCTTTGTATGAGGATGGAGGATTGTAAAGTAGAATTTAATTTTTCTTGGAATATCCTTGTGCATGTTTTTTTTTCCTTGTGCACAGATTTCAGTTATAGAATCATTTCTGCAATCCATAGTTTATAGTATTCTTGAAAGGAAATTACATTTACACTACTCATAATCCCCCTGTAAAAGGAGGCAAAGTCCATATCAATCAAAGAAAATATGTTTTAATGATTCAGTGTCATTGTTGCAGTATATGCATCTAGTGTCTATTGATTGTGAATAGCCTCATAATTTTTGTTTAATTTGTAGTGCATCATTTAAAATTTCCAGATAAATAATTTGATCCTTTGTGGCCATTTTTTCCAGAAATTGTACCTTTCCTACGTTATATTTTGTCACACAAAGTATCATATAAGGATTTAACAGCGAAAATGTCATTCTTAGTTAATTTCCATATAGGTTTATCCTGTTCTAAGGTATTATTTGAATCTAAGAAAAAATTAATATTTAGAATTGATTGTGTGATATTCTGAGTAAATGTTGAGGTGATTATTATTGGTTCCACTTATATGTTTCAAAGTTAATCAAGTCTAAAACAAGTGTTAACGAGATGTTGTTAAAACATAGTTAATATAAAGTATTGTCTAGATCAGGTATCCATCGGTCAGTCCATATATTTATGGACTGATTAACACCAACTACCCAAGTGTGGTTCTTATGAATTAGCTTTATCTATTGCAAAATGCACTTCCACAAAAAGAGTTAGATTTATTTTTAGATCAAAGATTGAATTGTTTCTAAAATAAAATTCCTTTTAGGATTTGTACCCGCCAATCATTTGGTTTACTGATAACTTCCAAGAAATTTTTTCAATCATTGTTTGGTTCATTTTCCCTGCTTCCCTAAAGCTAAACCTTCCGGACCTATTGGTTTACAAGGAAATTACAAAATATTATGTATCCTTCTGTTGAGTTTGACTCCTTGTCCCACTAAAAATCACTCTGAATCGCATTGATTCTATCTGTTATTTTCTTTGGTAGTTTAAAATAACCCATTTGGTAAACAGACAAACTAGCAAAGACAGATTTATTTGGAACCAACTTTTTTGGTTGGTTCATGATCTTGATTTTCCAACCTTTTACCGTTTCCTCCATTTTTTGGACAATTTTATCAAAGGTTTTAACTTAAGATTTGTTAATGAACTGAGGTACCCCTAGGTAATAATGTTTTATATCAATTTTCTTGATTTTAAAAGTTTTGACATCATACTTTTTAGTTTATGATGTTTTTTCTTATTGAAAAACAAGCCTTATTTCTCAAAATTTACTAGTTGTCCAGAGGCTAGACCAAACTCTTGTAAGATATTTAAGAGGTTTTGACAACTTTGCAGATTATCCTTTATAAAAATAAGGCAGTCATCTGCAAATAGCAGGTGAAACACATACACACTATGTTTGTTTATTTTAATTCCTTGTAACAGTTTAGTGTTTTCTTTTGCAATAAGAAATCTAGAAAAAACCTCCATATATATGAGGAAAAGATGGAGATATAGGATTCCCCCTGTATAAGTCCTCTCCTAGGTTTAAAAAAGTTTTCAGCCTTTCTATTTAAGAGAACTGCTATTGAAGATGTTGAAATGCACTACATAATTAGATTACACCAGTCATTACAGAAGCCCATTGTCTTCACTACTTTTATTAGAAATTACTAACTTACTTTGTCGAAAGATTTCGACATATCAATTTTAACTCCTGAACCCTCTATTTTGGTTTTCTTATGATTCATGGCATATATTAATTCATGTGCCATAATTATATTATCTGATATCTGCCTTTGTGGAAGGAAACAAGATTGAAACGGGGAGAATAGGTTATCCAGTAAGATTTTCATCCTAGTTGTCATTAGTTTAGAAATTACTTTGTATGATATGTTGCATAGACCAATTGATATGAAGTTTATTGAAGTTTTTGGATTTTTTATTATAGGAATGAAGGTTAAAAAAGTTCTATTAAGTTGTGGATTAAGAGATTTTAGAATCCAATATCCTATACCATTGTTACTTAGGGATGTAAATTTTACCCGGTGGTCCAAGGTCCAATACTAACCGCCTTTACCCATGGAATCCCACGGGTACCAGTGGCCCGTTACGGGCTGGCCCGACCTAGCCCATTTAAATAAAATGGCGGGCAAATATCATGAGTTGAATTTCTTTGTCCGACCTTATACCCGACCCATTAGTCCGTAAATACTACCCGACCTAGTTTTCAGTTAATATTTTCCGTTTAGTTGGCCTAATTACTCATTTCTAATTTTCATCTTATGTAAAAAATATAAAATTATAAAATTATAACATAGCGAATAACCAAACTAGCCATATATTTTTTGATAAAAAAATTATTTTACTAAATACACAAAAAAAATCTACGATTTCCTTTTAACATGATTCAATCTTGAGAAAATTTAATAATTGTTTTAGTTTATAATTGCATAACTTTATTTTAAATTGAAATATTTTTTGTTATATATTTGAGGTCCATCCGGCCCTGCCGCCTAAACCCAAATTATTAAATAGGTTTGGATAAACCATAGACACTTTATTTTGCTGTAAATCCCTATCCGTCTGACCAATTTGATTTAACAAACAAACGATTAATCAGCCCGCCCTTCCCTTGCCCATTTAATTAATGGGACGGGCTACCAGGCCCGACCCAGTTTACACCCCTATCTTCTAAGAAGTATTTTCCGTGAAGCCTTAAGTCATAAGCATCTACGTCAAATTGCATTGGTCTGTTGGATTAGATTTAATCAAACAAATCAATAACACAAATAATAAAGTTGAGGATAATGTGAAGCCCGACTTAGTTTAGCGAATTTTCATTCTAAAACAAATTATACGCGTATTTACGAATTAATGAACTATACATCTCGTATAATACTTTACCACATCATCACTACCTCACCATTTTTAATTATATTTTAATCTTCCAACGTCTAATTTTTTTAAAAAAATATGGATACTTAAGGATTTTGAGCACGTGGTTATGGATATGTCAATGTAGTTCATTAATATCATTGAACCATAGTAAAAATAACATATTTTTAGAAGTTATTGTATGCCGAATTTATCTTGTCGAATTCATATCACTAAAACAAATTATACACGTACGTATACCATTCTGGATTATTGCCGAATCACGAACTGTTGACCGGATTTTTGACGAATTTGATTTTTACGAATCCGTATAATATTCGTACGTTTGTCGAATTCCGAATTGCAAACTAGGATCTGAACTCAATAGAAAATGACTTTTTTTCATGTGGCCTTGGACTAAGACGTTAGGAAGAGGGCGACAGTCGTATAAAAAGTGCAAAAAGAGAACATGGTGACAAAGCACAAAATATAAATTAAAAAATAAACAACAAGTGGCTAATCTTAGGTGGATGTCAAATAACAACATCTTTTGGTAAATCAACAAAAGCCTTGCCATGTCTTTTTTTTGACAAACAAAAAGGATTTTATTTCACAGAAAGATTGTTTACATCATTAGCTAAGAAATGAACTAGATGGAGAGGAGATGTAGACCACCATTCCTTTACATTACCATTTATTCTAACCTGCTTAGCTAGTAAGTCAGCAGGTTTGTTACACACTCTATTACATACATACATATCCAGTTAGGATGACTTTCAAACAGCTTTTTACAATTTTTAACAATAGGATAGCTCAGACAAGGAGGGAGGAGATGAGTTTGGGTTACAGTAAGGAATAAGGCTTTATTGTCAGTTTCAAATATAGCATTATGAAAATTAGTTTGATTAATCCATTGTAAAGATAACCATAAGGCATAAGCCTCAGTTTGATGAGGAGAGGATGCATAAGTGAGAGATGATTTTGCTGTTAGAAACTGACTATCTTCTTGCCTTAAGACCAAGCCTAAACCTGCAAAACAATTAAAAGTAACAAAAGAAGCATCCAAGTTAACTTTATAGAAATCAACAGGAGGTGGAGTCCAATATATAGTTTGCAAATGGTTCATACAGGATAATTCAGGTTCAGAAAGATCTATATGATTCATAGATGCATAATGCAGAATGGAATGTATTATTATATTTGGGTTTAAGGGTTCATCATTGAAGAGACACTGGCATCTGGTTTTCCAAATAGTCCATATTATGTTGATTATATGATGAAGGTGGTCATTATGAGTGTTGAAGTTGATAGGTTGATTGGGTTCATTCCAAGACAGAATCCAACTTAGTAAAGTGTTGTGTTGTTGAATTTGAGGAAGAATTTCATGATAAGTAGCACTCTAAACAACTTTATAGAATTGTTAATGAAGAAAAAGATGATCCAAGTCGTCAACATTCTATTGAGGGCATAAAATGCAGTTGGAATTTGTCACAGAAATAATATGCTGAATTCTTTGACGAACTGGGAGAATATTATGTACAATCTTCCAAAGAAAGAGCTGCACCTGTAAGGAATTTTGAGTTTCCATAAAGTCAACCAAGAACTTGCACTTATTGGTAAAGGTTGGATCTGCATTAAATCATCTTAACATAGTTTAAAGTAGACTTTGTTGTGAATTTTCCACAAGCTGTAAGAGGCCAAACTGGAAAATCTTGATTTTGAGAAACAAAGGTTATAAATTAGATGGCAGGAACTTGACTTGGATTAAATAATTGTTGTAGAAGACTTATATTCCAACCAGAAGCATTAGAATTGAACAATTGATAAACCCATTGTATATCTGTTGTATTAAGATTTCCTGACTACTAAGTTGGACCATGTTGATTAGGAATCCAATTATATGTCCAAATAGTAATAGTTCTTCCATTTCCAACTTACCATTGAGCATATTCATTAATTGTTGATCTGGTGTTTCTTAATACTATATGTCTTTCTTATCTCCTTTTATCCTGTCTTTTTTCATCTTAATTTCTTTGTCTTTATTAATATCTCAATTTTTGTTCTAATCTATTTCTCAGTTTTCAATAGATTCCTTACTTTTCTAATAGAATTTTTCTTTGCATATTTCATGAACTAATTATTTTTTGCCACCTTTGGTGTTGATGAAAGTGTTTAGCGTTGAAAACATTATATATAAAATATGAATTTTAAGGTTTTAAGAAAATAAATAGATTTTTGTTTTCTTTTATGAATGAAAAACTCATTAGTCCCAGATTAGAGAGTTTCCAATCTTAAGTTGTTTTAAGAGATATAAAATTATTAGTCCCACATCGGGGAGATCACTCTTCTTAAGTAGTACTAGGTTATTATATAAACACGCTATTTTCTCAACCTATAGAATCAATCCAAGGAAAAAGGGTTTCTTCATATTTTTGGAGAGACCAAAAGAAAAATATTTTCTATTGTTTTTCTTAAGCTTTCGCGATTTTCCTTGAGGGTTTTTTCGGAGTTGCCAAGCTCAAGTTGAGCATCTACTACGATTGCTAGTAGTAGGTGTAGTAGGGTGTTTTATCCTGGAGGCATCCGCCCTATGGATGCTATAGCATCACTCTTGAGTGTAGCCGGGCGCTAATGTCTTAAGGACAGCATGTTGAACACGTGACTCACTCTGTTTTCCAAAGTTTTGCCATGTTGCTGTTGCGGAGATCTGGGGAGCTTATCCATTTCGTCAAATCGATCACTTCCAATACAAAAGAGCTAAGTATCAATAATTTTTGTTTATTTGAAATTTCTTTATTTTGATTATTGCGCCCAACAATCTTAAGACATTAGATTTAGTAGTAATCAAAAATGAATGCTCGATTTGTGAATCGTTGACGTTGATATTATATTAGAAAACAAAGGATATTAATTGTGAAGTGAAAAACAAAATTGAGTTTTTGGTCATCTGTATATTTTAGAGTATATCTCTTAACTTAGAAGGAATTTCGACAAATCCTTTTAACCAAATATAGTAGACATCCTGATAGTTACCTTCACCAAATTTCAGAATTTTTGGAGTGGTAAAAGTACTTTTTAGGTATTTTACAAAACTGAGAAACGTTCCTGAAAAATTCTGACCGGCAGAAAAATATTGTTGACTAAATTAGTTTTTCTGGAGTAACCATGTGTTTCTTGAAAATGTGATTCGAACGAAGTTTGTAGATCTAGATGTTATCTTCAAAACTCATTTTTTATTTTCCGATTCTGAATTGTGTTTTGTGAGATATGGTGTTTGTAAAAAAGTTGCGTATGTTTTTCCAGAATATCAATAACTGTATCTAAGCTATAGATTAGTATGAGATCTTGCAACCATTTACAGTGGTACTTTTCACCTTGGATATAACATGAAAAACTGGTACTAGTGAGTGCTTTTATCCATGATAGACTTGAGATTTCAATTTAGTTGAAATATTTATCATAAACAACTTAGAGCAAGTAACGAATTGATTTTTGTGACTTAAAGTGATAATATCTTATATGTGTTAGATTAGTATCACATTGCTAATGATAAGATGTTAAATCAGTTGTGTATAAGTTATCCATTGTGTTATAAATCACTTTGATTATATGTGCTTTGTGTAGTATCAATTGGCATGAATCACATGATTGGTTAATAATTGTGTATTAGCAATTTCTATGGTGATTTCTAAATCATTTCGAATATGTTACCTTTCGTTGAAAATATGAAAATCATAATACACTAGTATACCATAGTCATATGGATAGTGAGGTATAAAGTATCTTTTAGTAACTAGTACAACAAGAAGGTTAAGTGATCAAATGTGCTTGAATTGATACGTATGTACACAAAAATTGTTTAGGGTTTTTATTACCAAGTTTTGTTACTTACTTATGATAGTGATAGTCTAATGTGAAGAGAGACTTAAGTAACTTGATAACTATGTGTTCGCAATAAATATTTTGATAAGATGATCACTTATAATATCTTGATAATTTTATATTACCTATGACGAATGAAAATATCAACTAATTTTTTGAATCCTAGTTGGTCAGAAGTTTTATCATCTTAAGTTGAATGATAAATTTAGTGTTAATCTCTGATAACTTATATTTTTTTAGTTGTGTGCTTATCTCCTCGGAATAGAGAATTGTATATACAAATTTGAATGGAACAATTGACATTCTTACTGTGTTAAGTAATTTTACTTTTCAGTGGAGATGATAAAAAGAATTGGTTGGTAAATGCCAGAAGTGCTGGAACGTGTGCTCCAGAAAAAGCATGTTTTGTCTTCTACCAGGAATGGAAAAGATTAAAAGCATTTTCATGAACAATTCAACTATCAAAATAGTTGAAGAAATAGGTAAATGATGTGTAAGGCCTGTCAGGTATGAACATTAATCAGATTATGATATCATTCTCAATATGTGCATTGTGAATTAAAACTAGTGTCAAATGCTATCTACCTAAGTTACTATGAAATGTTATACTTGGAAATATGTTCTTGTTATGCTTTGAGTGTTAGCTTAATTGAACAAGACAACAGTAGGTAAAAGGAAAAATCGTCAATGAATTGAGAATGAATACATGAGCATGTTAAATCATAATGTTGGTATAGAGTACCATTATATGGTGTGTCTTAGTTAGATGCAACCTAAAGGACACATAATTGTAGTTTTTTATGTTGAGAAATCATGATAATTGTGGGGGGACTTATGTCTCAACTGTGGGGTATAAGATGGAAACAAGTGTTTGTTTGATTTCTCAAGTAGATTCATAGAACACCCTAGACTTATATGTGCCCTACCCTGTAGACCTCAATTGTGGGGGTCGAAGGAAAGAATGAAGAGTCGACTTCTTTAGCAAATCATTGCATATGATCACCAAAACTGTAGTATGATAATTTGAAAGTTTTGAAGCTAACAACATTTAACTAAAGTAAATTTTATTGTTGAGGATGTTGAGTTCTCGACAATAGTTTTCTGAGGTCGGGTTCTCACACGAGATTGAATAAGTCAGACATAGACTTGATTTTGTGAAATTGTTGTTAGAGAATAAAGTAGTGATCTCTTGGCACATACTCACATGACTCTAAAATTACTACATCAGGCATTGTTTGCCATTATTGTCAGTATGCTACATTAGATGGATTATACATAAATGATTAGTCAAAGGTGAACAAACCTTAAGGATTTGGTTAGCGCTAGGGGTACAAACTGATTACACCTGCATATACTTGACTTGAACCAAGATGTAAGTCAATGACCTATAAATATTATTATGTGATGATGATGAATATTAGTGATGTACTCTAATGAATTTGATAGTGTATTTATACTAAATCAATTGAAGGTGCATATGTTTAGCATGCCTTTGTTACGCGTTTTACAACCACTAACAATTTTTTGTTGTTTAAAGTTTGACAGGAAACTACTATGTTGTTGAAGTGGTCTAAAGGATCAGAAAGAACCAAAATCAAATTTTGATGATATAGTTTCTGTCAAATGTGTGTTGTAAAATAGGTGTGCATGTTTCCCATTTTATCCTGGATAATTACAGGGTTGCTCTGATCACATGACCAGAAAATTGGGATGCTTGAGGTACATATTTAATTTCAAATATGTGATATATATTGCACCAATCTTTGGAGGAAGATGTAATGACCGTACTAGTAAGTAGTACATGTATCTTGTGTATGCCTTTATATGCTTTACAACCACTAGAAAACATGTGATGTTTGTGATTTGATTGAAAGACTAAGTTGTTGTAGACAAGCATGATCCAAAAGTTCATTGGAACCAGAAGAAATTCTGACGGGAATGGTCTTTGTCAAACTCGATGCGTTTAATGTGTGTTGTAGATGTGCAGTGAATTAGGTGTAAAATATACTTGTGATCCCAGAAGAATTAGTGGGATGATCTGATCAGAAATTTGAAGTACCTGAGGTACATTTTAAATGGTATATGTGCATGATACATATTACACTGACCTTAAGAGATGTTGTGATTTCAGGCTTTGGAGAATCTTAGCCTATGATGAAGGTGAATTGCTAAAACCCTTTTGTTGGGTATTCCTCTGTGACTGAAGCCTGTGTCCACCACTGCTGAAGCTCAATTTACTATGTGAGTCTAAAGTAAATGAGCAATGGAAAAGTATAGACAAACTCATAGAAGGATAATTCAGTAAGACAACTACTCTCTAATGAAGTGATTTCTGTAGACTTAGTGAAGTCAAGAGAAAAATCAGTGGATCCTTTGACGGAAGGATAATATAGAGAGATAGTTTGTTATTGCATCGAGTGGGATGGGACTTAAGCTCAAGAAATAAAATTTCCATGAAGGACACTCAACCTTAGTGACTGGAGATCCCAAGATCAAGGTTCAATGAGACAACTAATTTGTGGTAATTAAAGGTATACACTATCAAGAGAATTACATTCTCTGTCCCTCCCTATGGTGCATTGTTGTGATAGTGTGACTGCATGTGAAGGATGACTTTTAAGAAGTCTTAATGAGTTCTATAGTTTCAATTTAAGATTGAAGTGGGGTGTATCAGTAACACTCTTGATAGAACTCACCTATCTGAATGAGGAAGTGGGCCGCTTCCTATGAGAATATGAGCTGATTCTCTAGAGCATTCTGAGAAACGGGATATTTGCTCAGGGCCAAAATGAGCACAACGGCACGAGCTTGGAAGCAACCTTGGAGATATCATGCGTGGTGGTTATCGCGAATTACACCAAACGCTAGCAGTTCAAGACATCGCGTTCACTGTCTTTAGCAAGTAGTTCCGGTAATCTCTCACTAAGCAAAGGTTCAAGACCTCATGGACACCTCTGCCTAAAATGGTATTTCCTATGTTTTATGTGATTTTTGTTTTTTTATCGAGATTTAATTCATTTTGAGAAAATGAGTTTTATGTTATTTTTTATGGTCTTGGTATTACTGATACTTAGGACCTAAGGGTCACTAAGGGATCACTGGCTCATTTTCACTTTGGTGAACGGAACCTTTAGTCCCAATATGGGAAACTAAAGATGAAAGCTCTCTATACTATTATGATTTATGTAATCAATAGTATGACATTGGGGTCAACATACTTTCGTGTGAGGGAGAGGACGTTGGAATGGCTAGTATGATTTCAAATACACACGGTTTGGCTGATTGTTCGGTCAGTTCGATCGGGTCGTGGAATTTGGGTAAAATGATTTACCAAGATCTATTTATGTTTTTCATGTTTTACTTAGGTTTTTCATTCATGTGGGGGATTGTTGGAAAACAATATATATAAAATATGAATTTTAAGGTTTTAAGAAAATAAATAGATTTTTGTTTTCTTTTATGAATGAAAAACTCATTAGTCCCACATCGGAGAGTTTCCAATCTTAAGTTGTTTTAAGAGACTATATAAAATTATTAGTCCCACATCGGGGAGATCACTCTTCTTAAGTAGTACTAGGTTATTATATAAACAAGCTATTTTCTCAACCTATAGAATCAATCCAAGGAAAAAGGGTTTCTCCATATTTTTGGAGAGACCAAAAGAAAAATATTTTCTATTGTTTTTCTTAAGCTTTCGCGATTTTCCTTGAGGGTTTTTTCGGAGTTGCCAAGCTCAAGTTGACCATCTACTACGATTGCTAGTATTAGGTGTAGTAAGGTGTTTTATCCTGGAGGCATCCGCCCTGTGGAGGCTATAGCATCACTCTTGAGTGTAGCCGGGCGCTAATGTCTTAAGGACAGCGTGTTGAACACGTGACTCACTCTGTTTTCCAAAGTTTTGCCATGTGGTTGTTGCGGAGATCTAGGGAGCTTATCCGTTTCGTCAAATCGATCACTTCCAATACAAAAGAGCTAAATGTCTATAATTTTTGTTTAATTGAAATTTTTTCATTTTGATTATTACGTCCAACATATTTAGTCCCTGTTGTTGGTTTTTTCCCGGTTAGCTATACTTTTATGCAGTGGTGGTGTTTGTTTCCTATCAAGTTAATATCAATCTTCATCGAAATTATACTCATATTCAGAAACTACTGAATTCTCTAGTTTGATGATTATTATGAACAATTACTTTATCTATTATCTTTCAATTTATTACATTACCACCTGGACACCTTTACCTGAACCACCTTACTCACTTGGAACCTTTCAATATCCCAATACTAGTTCAACATATACTTCTCCTTTTTCTCATATAACTTCCATTTTCTGTTGTTATTTATCTGGTACCGCATACATTTTTTATCTGCTTCTTATTTTCAGTATGCACCATTCTAATAACTCTTCTATCAACACTTTAACTGCACAAATGGAGCAAACTGATATTCATGAAGAAACTATACATAGAAGAGTCCTGATTCATTATACTTCTGTTATGGATCAAGGAATTTTGTAATGGGAATTTGGTCTTGCTGCTAAACTTTATGCTCCAGGTTTAATGATTTGGCAAGATGCTGAAAAAGTTGCTCGACAAATTTGGCCTCACCTTAGACGTTACCAGACTTGGCAGTTTCGTATTCATAGGCCTTATATGAATATCTTTGGTATCCAACTGTTTTCTCAAGAAGATTAGAGTACTCTTCTTTTTGGTGGAGCTTGGAATTTTGATGGTTATTTAGTAGTTTTGTTAGATTGGAATCCAACAATAGATTATCATCTTTTGGATTTTTCTAGAGCTGCTTTTTGGCTTGAATATAAGTATCTTCTACCAGAATTTATGACTCCTGAAATGCTTAGGCTCATGGGTGGAATTATGGGTCATGTTCAATTAGTGGAACCAGATGGTATTAATCCCCGAAAACCAACAAATATCGAGCTCTAGTTTTGATAGATGTCAATCAACCTCAAATTACAGGCATATATGCTGCAAATGCTGCCAGAGTTACTCGCTGGATTGGTTTCTTTTACGAAAAACAACCATACAGACTTTGTCCAAACTGCAAAGTTCCAGCTCATGATGCAGAACTATGTGAGGTAAAAGCTAATCAATAATCTGAAATAGAAGAAGTTGTTCATCAATTTGGTAGTGTTCCTCTTCAGATTCATCAAACTAGAAACATTCAAGATGATACTCACCTTTATTTACAACATGGTCGACAGAGAAGATCTTTAATTCGCAAACCTAATCACTACTTCTCGACCTTTAGAGGGTATGCATATTTTATACTTTACATCCTCTAATACTGCAGTTGCTAATGAAGTTGGTAGTTCTAGTTATCACCACAAAAAAGATAGAAGTTTTAGTCATCAACCTGTTAATTTTAATGATATGGAAACAGCAACACCTTCTATGAATAATGGTAATCATGAGATGGAAGAAGATAGTCAGACTTCAGCTTTTAATCCCCCAACAATCTGGGACTTAGCACTTCAAAGAGATAATGAAGCTCAAAATCATACCAATGCGTGTGAACATGTTAGTTTTATTTCTTTTTCATATCTTATCTTTCCTTTTTGCTTGTTTTTCAACATTGTGGTTGTTTTCTCTCTTTTTTGGCATCTTTTTACTATGAAATTTTTATCCAGGAATTGGCAACCCCCATACTCGTGATTACTTCAGATATTGTATTTCTCAATATGACCCTGATTTAGTTTTTCTTTGTGAAACGAAAGCCCAAACCTCTAAGTTATTGTATATTTGAGACATATTAGATATCCCAATATTTGGTGTGATGCTTCCATTGGTCAATCTGGTGGTATTGCATTACTCTGGAAAAATGGCATTGATATTCAGTTAGGATATAATGACAGATATACTGTGCATGTCATTATCAATACCCATGATAATCACCTTCCAACTCAACTTACTTGTATGTATGGAGCACATGATACTGCTGAAAATCTTCTTAAATTGGAATTTCTTAAATCTCAAGCTGCTAACACTTTAAGCTCCTGGATTTTATTGGGTGATTTAAATTTTACTCTTGACTCAAGTGAAGTTATTAGTTGTTCTACTTCTAGAAGAAGGAATCATCATCATCAAAGACAGCCTATTAATCAAATGGGTCTTATGGACTTGGGTTATGTGGGTTCTTCTACAACTTGGTCTAACCATCGACAAGGTTCATCTCATAATGCAGCTCGTCTTGATAGAGCTTTTGGTAATTTACAATGCCTGCAACAATATCTTGTGGCTTATCTAACACATATTGCTTTTGTTGCTTCGGATCACAGCCCAATTCTTTTTATTACTGATCCAACTGAAGCTACCAAAAAGTCTCCCTTCAGAGTTTATAGATGCTGCTTTAATTTATCTTCTTGTAAGGATGCTATTGCAGAGACTTGGAACCAGAATTTCTTGGGCTCTCCTTCTTATAAAGTTTCTTGCAAGCTCAGAGCTACTCGAAAACAACTTTATCATTGGAAACAAACTACTTTTGGAAATATTGAACATCATTTACATCAAATATAACAACTTCAACATTGTTTGTCTCTTCAGATAGCTTCTTCTGATCCCCAAGTTAATCAATTACAACATCAGATGCAACAATGGCTACAGATTCAGCGTACTTTCTATCACCAACAAGCTCGAGTTCATTATATCAAGGATGCATATCGCAATACTTCTTATTTTCATTCTCAAGCTAACTACAATAAGAGAAGAAACCATATATCACCCATTTAAGATGACTTGGGTATGTGGCACAATACAAGATCTGAAATTGAACATACTATTCTCAAACATTTCACTAAAATTTCCACCTCAACAAAACCAACCACTTCAGAAGAAATTATATCCAATATCCTTCGTTGTATTACCCCTGCAATAAATGAAACTCTTACTCAAATTCCAGATTATCAAGAGATCAAAGATATTGTTTTCATGATGAATTCTTGGGCAGCACCTAGAAATGATGGATTCCAAGCAGGTTTTTATCAGCTTTATTGGGACATTGTTAGAGCAGACTTAGTGAATATGATACAAGATTTTTTCAGAACCCAATTCATGTTAAAGAATCTCAACCACACATACCAGGTACTTATTCCGAAAGTTTTGCACCCTTCTTCTCCTTCTGATTTTAGGCCAATAAGTCTTTGTAATGTCAACTACAAAATCATTTCAAAAATATTGGCAAACAGACTCAAACCCCTACTTGATACTATTATTTCTCCAACTCAAGTGGCTTATATTCCAGGAAGACATATTCAAAACAATATCATAATTGCTCATGAACTAATACACACAATGAAGAAAAAGAAAGGTAAACAAGGTTTCATTGGCTTAAAATGGGATATGTCCAAGGCCTTCGATCGTCTTGAATGGAAATTTCTTACTGATGTTCTTCAAAGGATGGGTTTTAATTCTGTCTGGATTCAAATGATTCACCAATGTATATCTACAATAAATATATCTCTTTTGATCAATGGCAAACCAATTGCTTCTTTTCATCCATCTCATGGTATTCATCAAAGTGATCCATTATCACCTTACTTATTTTTAATTGCAATGGAATCTCTTTCACTGTTGTTGGGTAATGCAGTAAATCAAGGTAATATTCATGGAGTTCATGCACATCAAGGTAATACTCATAGTCCCGTCATCCACCATTTATTTTTCGCCGACGACTGCTTACTTTTTCTTCATGCAAATCCATCTCATCTCAGGTATCTTCAGAAACTATTATCTACTTTTTCTCTTGCTTCTGGTCAGATGGTTAATATTTAGAAATCTACTATCTTCTTTAGCAAAAACATATCACCTTCTGCTAGAACTGTCATCACCAATATTTTGGGTATGAAGCAAATGGGTTTATGTGAAAAATATTTAGGCATACTTTTATTACTTCACAGATCTAGACAGAAAAATTGTCAATCTATTCAAGATAACATGTCTACCAAACTTCAAGGATGGCACAGCAAAATAGTCACTCAAGCTGGCAAAAAAAACTCAGCTTAATTCTGTATTGAGTACTATGAGCATGTACGTTCTGAAGTTACCTAAAATAACTATCAAACAAATAGATCTGACTCAAACAAATTACTGATGGACCCCTTCAAAAGACCATAAACCTTTCCACTTATTTTAGGTTTAATCATGTTGTAGATTTATTAAATACCAACTCATGTGAAGGTTAGGTTTATGGGCCTTAGGTGTCGAGACAAGCTATAGATTCTCATTCTCATTCTCATTCTCATTATCAAAAGATAGACATTTCCTGAATTCCTGCATCCTGCCTACCCACCTTAAAAAAAGAAGAGACACTTCCTCTTTATATTTAAAATAAGTATTATCCGTTAGTGGATAAGCTATTTCGATATTCGAATACTTTAACTTTTGTATTTTCATTTGAAAGAAAAAGAAAGAAAAAGAACAATTTAAAATGGATCCCTCCAGGACCAAAGAAGTTTTAAAATACTCTACTTTGGGAAAATATGGATTGTCTAACTTCGGAATTTCGAGGGACTGTTACTTTTTTTTTGTAAAGAAAATGACGATACTTCGTGAATTGAACAGAGGACTACAAAGATCTACGTTTAGTTGGGAGAAAAAAGAAGAAGGATCAATCCATCTTTTTCCCGCCCCTCTGAACGAGCATAATTTGCTAGCGTGTTTGATATCTTGTTCTTCTCTCTACCGATAAAAGTTAAGTACAGAATCGAATACAATTTAAGAGTTTTCTACAATCCGCTATTAAAGTATGACAGGCCCAAGGGCTCGAAGTCGTGGTGCCATTGACGTCGTCGATGATCGTCTTTGCATCTCCCCTAAGCAAAATGTGACTCCAGCCTTTCTCTTGTGCCCACCGGATGGTTTCTCTCAGAGCCATGGCTTCCGCCTGGTGACTAGAACCTACTCTAGCCACACCCGAAAAACCTTCAATGAAAGAGCCCTTTGGAGTACGCGTTACGGCTCCATATCCTGCTGCATAGTCAGTTATAGAATAAGACCCATCAAAATTTATAATAACATATTCTCCTGCAGAAGAAGTCCAATCTGACACAGAGCCATCTTCGGAGGTAATGGCCTTTTGGGTATAAAGCCATTGTTTCGTCTGGTTTTGAAGGGATGGAATTGATGTAGTTGTAACTCGGACCTGGTTGGTAGTGGTATTGGGTTGGAATTTCCTCTGATAAATTGGATTATTTCCTTTGATAGATTCAGTATCTATAGTTAGGAATTTCTGGGGGCAAGTGTTGGTTGGATTTTGATGATGGACTGGAGAGATTTGGCGATTGCCATTACCTGTCGAGAGGTGACTGATGGTGCATTGTGGCTGGGGAATAGGGTGGGTTTGGATGACTTTCGGATTGGACTGAAGTGTTGGAGAGATGGGGATAGTATGGTTGATATTGATGATTTGGGTATTGGGTGGGACCGTGGTCTTGGATATGATATGAAGGACAATGGTGGGGTTGGGTTTTTCCATATCAAAAATAATGTCGTACTTGTGCTTCCAGATCCGCCATAGATTATGGGAAATATATGCAATCGAAGTTTTATCTTTGAAAGAAATCATGTTGTTATGTTTATTCCAAGATTTTATCCATTCTATGATGCAATTGTAAGACAACATGTTGGTGTGCAAACTGGGCAGAGAGTTAGCCATATTTTTTTTGCTAAATCACAATGCATAAACAGATGTGTGCTAGTTTCCACATTCTTGTTACAAACTGGGCAAAGTTGGTCTTTAATATCCATATGTTTGTAAATTTTACTTCTTACTTTCAGAGTTTGTTTAACCAATTTCCAAATGAGGAGATTTATTCGGTATGGGGTTTTGATCAGCCAGATTCTTTTCCATATCCCAGGGTCAACTTGACTGGTTCTGGCTAGGGAAATGTTGTTTTGGACTAATTTTTTGTAGGTGGAAGCAACAGAAAAGGTTCCATTGGTGGTGAGTTTCCATCCCATTTCATCCCTTCCTCCCTGGAGGATCGGAATGGTAAAAATCTCATCAATTTGGATTCTGGAGAACAGATTCCTAATGATAGAGCAATTCCAAGTATTATTATCTTGGTCAATCATTTCACTAACCCGGGTGAGCCCAGAGTTTCTTTGGATTTCAGTAACTTCCTCAAGGTTCATACTTTTGAGCCAGTTGTAATCCCAGATCTTGATCTGGGTGCCATCTCCTATAACCCAGAAGTGATGATCCCGGATTATACTTATTCCCTTAAGAATGCCTCTCCAGATCCAAGTGTCTCTAGTATTTTTTTGAACTAACAACGGACTGGTGTTGGGGAAGTAACGAGTTTTTAAAACTCTCGCCCAGAGTTAAGTCTCATTATTAATGAGCCTCCAAGCGAGTTTAGTTAGCATAGCTTCATTAAACCATTTTAGATTTTTGAAGCCAAGGCCGCCCATGCTCTTCGGCTGGAAAAGAGAGTCACATGTCTCCGTCGAATGGCCTCTAATTTTGCTTTTACCAGTGTTCCAGAAATTTCTTTGGATTTTATCCATGGAATTTATTTTATTTTTTTGGCATTTCGATGCATCCCATTTGAAAATTTAGAAGAGTATTTATGACCGATTGGATCAAGGTAGCTCTTCCAGCTTGGGATAGCATTTTGGATTGCCGACCTTGAAGTTTGGTCTCCATACTCTTCAGGATGGATTCAAAAGAAAGGTTTCTAGCCTTTTTGCGGAAAAGAAAGAAGCCTATGTATCTCTCCTCTTCCTTCATTCTAGGCATGTCAAGCCAGGTTCCTATAGTTTCTTGAAACCCCTCTTCGATATTTTTACTGCAAAAAATTCCCGATTTGTTGAAATTGATGCATTTGCCACTAGCTTGGCTAAATTCCTCTAAAATGGAAAGGAGATTATTTACTTCCATCTGATTAGCCTCGATGAAGATGAGGCAGTCATCAGCAAATAGGAGATGAGAAACCGGAGGACCCGAGATAGAGATTTTGGTACCACTCAGGAAACTCATATCGTTGGCAATGTCTATCATTTTGGAAAGATCCTCCATGCAGATTATGAACAGGTATGGGGAAAGGGGATCCCCTTGTCTGATGCCTCTGGAAGGCTTGAAGAACGTACAAGGCTCTCCATTGAGAATAATGGAGTAGGTGGAGGTAGAGATGCATTGATTGATGAGGCTACACCATCTATCAGAGAAACCCATTTTTTTCATAACCGCTAGGATAAAAGACCATTTTATCCTATCGAAAGCTTTACTCATATCCAGTTTTATCCCTAATCTACCTGAGGTTCCTTTTTTCCTTTTCATTGCCTCCACAACTTCTTGGGAAATGATGACATTGTCATGGATATTTCTTGTAGGAATAAAGGACGATTGGGCCGGGATATGATTCTGTTAAGGATAGGTTTTAGTCTGTTAGCCAAAATCTTAGAGATTATTTTATAGATGGTGTTACAGAGACTAATGGGTCTGAAGTCCGCTGGGGTTTGAGGTATCTTGGTCTTGGGAATAAGGGCAATATAGGTGTTGTTTAGTTCTTTTAAAATGTAACCTGAGGTGAAAAAGGCTTTGATAGCTTTCATAACATCTTCCCTTACAATATCCCAATTGTGTTGGTAAAACCCCGTTTGGAATTCATCCGGACCAGGGGATTTCCAAGGTTTCATGCTACTAACTACACTTTGAATTTCTTCAGAGGTAGGAACCTCCAAAAGGGTTTCATTTTCATGAACAGTGATGATTGGGTTGAAAAGATGAAGAATGTTGGGATCGACTATGTTTTTACTTGTGGTGCTAATTTCTTCAAAGTGCGAGCTTAGGAGAGATCTAAGAGCCTCCTTGTTGTTAATACATTGATCATTCTTATCTTTAAGACTGACTATGTTGTTCATTTTTTTCCGGTGGTTAGTTAAAGCATGAAAAAGCTTGGTGTTCCTATCAGCATCTTTTATGAAGTATTCTCTCGATTTTTGAATCCAGAAGCTTTCCTCGTACCAATGTTCAAGCTCCTTTTCCAGTTTTTTTTGGATTTCTCTGGCACTTTCTTTAGTGCTATCTCTTAAGGGCAGAAGATTTTTCCCTATTTTTTCTATTCTATCTTCTAAGGTGCCGAAGTAGATTTTTTTCCAATGCTGGAGGGCATTTCTGGTATTTTTAAGCTTTTGGGTTAAAATGTAGGGATCTGAGCCTTGAGCTTTTGTCTGCCAGGTCTCAGCTATTTTAGACTTACAGGAATCTTCTTTTTGCCAACACTTATAGAACTTAAAATAAGATTTTAATTTCTGTTGGGTTACTTCAGTTTCTAGCAGAATCGGATTATGATCCGATCCGATGCAAGGAAGGCTTTGAATGATGGAGGATGGGAATTGAGATTCCCGTTCCTGGTTGACGAGCCCTCTATCTAATCTTTTGAGAATCAAATTCTCTTTCTCTCTTTTGTTTGACCAGGTAAAATTAGGGCCCGAATGTTTTAATTCCATGAGCCCAGCTCTTTGGATAATAGCCGGGATGTGATCAAAAGGACAATCCCAGTCCTCAGTGTGATTACTAGCATCTTCCGAAGAGAGGGTTATGTTGAGGTCCCCCAGAATGATCCAGGGAAACTCAATGTCTCTGCTCATTTCCAGAATTTTCTCCCACTGAGCTTTTTTTGGGCCGTAGAGAATTTCCCCATACAAACATGTTATATAGTTTTCTTCATCTTTAGGGCAAGTTTTTATTTTTAGGTTCACCAAATTTCTGTCCTCGTAAGTTATCGAGATATCCAGATTATCTTTCCACATTAGGGACAGACCACCCGAAAAGCCTCGAGAGGATTGGGCCCATATATTGGGATAACTGTAAGGTCTTAGGTGATTTAGAATTTTCTCCTCATTAGTCTTTGTTTCAGATAAAAAGATGATGTCTGGGTTGGTCTGCCTGATAGTATTTTTTAGATGTTGTTTGGTTTTTATTTCTCCTAGTCCTTGACGGTTCCAAGAGAGAATTTTCATGATAGAATTGGTCCAAATACGATAGAGAAAGACAATTGCGTGCACTTTTTTTGGATAAATTTCCGATTGCCTTATCAAACCCCATAAACCACGTCCGTTAGCACTCGATGCCTGTGGAGAGTTTCCTGGGTCGGAAGTGGTGAACTTGAAACTGGTTAGTCAAAGTTGGTCCCTGGCAGGTTTCCTTTTGGAGGAGCCCAGAGGAGGTGTTGAGCTTTGTTATGGATGGGCTAGGAGAAAGGATTGGGCTGTTGTGGATTTTCTGTTTGGCATGAGAATTGGGCTTGGGAGGTATGGTTGTCTTTTTATGAGAGCTACCGTTGAAACTTTTGAATTTATGGGCTTCGGTTATACCAGGGGCATAGAGAGCCGAGTTGGTTGAGTTCAGATAATGCCTAAAATTATGGCAAGAGAAACCAGATTTTTGCCGAAGATGCCTGAGAAGATTCGAAAGATACGGATTGTGGTTTCTTTTTCCACTGAAATTCCGTACGCACCCCAAAATTCTTGTTTCCAAAATTCTTAACTTAGAAATAAAGACTCTAAATTTGGAAATGTAAAACTCAATAAAAATTTGAACACCCTTCTTCGGAACTCTATCATTGTTATAAAGTCTGGTTTTGGTTAGACAATTCATGTTAAATGAATGACTGTTTGGTTTATAATGGAAGTCTTCGGAGGGAGTAAGACTAATAGATGCAGTATGACCGCACAATTTTCTGCTAATGAAAAAGAATTAATGATTTTGGGAGAGTAGAGGGATTACCTGCATAGTGTTGTTGCCAGGCTGGGTCAGCGAAGTAGCCGCTCCTGCACTTACCTTTGTGTTTCTTTCCTCTTCATGGATGTCCTGATGGTTGGGTTCCGAGTTGCTGGAGGAAGCAAGGTTTTCAGGGTTTCTTGGCCTCTTGTTCATTCTGGTTATTGGGTGAAGGTTCCAGTCTTCTGTTATTTCTCTGTTAGGGCTCATGAATATTGCTTCAGCCTGGATTATACCAGGAGAATTGTTGTTGTGAACAAATGGAGAGATGGCCATATTTGCAATGGAAGTATTGAGATTGTAGATTGAAATCCCAGTCCTGGGAATTTGAAAAGGAGGGGCAATGGGGTTAGGATCTCTATGGTTTGATCTCTCAGTGGGAGTGTAGGGATACCAGGATGTGGGGGGGAAGGTGGGTGTTGTGTGAGGTGAATTTGTGGATTATCTTTGCATCCGCATCGACTTTCTTGGCTCTTGCTATGCACAGTTCTTGGATGTGGTTAATATGGAAGCAGGCAGGACAGAGAGCTTTTGGCTTTCCTTTGAAGAAGAATTTGACCCAACTAGTTAGACCAGCACCATTACTTGTTGTGATTCTTTTTGGGATAGGTCTGTTAACATCCACCTTGGTCAGAGCTTTCACTATGCTTCCATGAGTAGGGTTCCCAATCCAGGATTATAACTTCTCCAACAATGGCTGCCATTCTTGTAGGAATTTTTCTGCCATAAAATTCTATTGGTATTTGGCTAATGTAGTTCCAGAAGTATTGGTATTGGAAGGTGATGCTTTTCTTATCTACAGAAGGATTACAGGCCTCTAAAACCATTAAGTGATCAAGGAAGGTCCAGGGTCCCGACTTGATGACCTCCTGAACATCACTAGCATCTCCAAATCTGCAAATATAGAGATTTGGACCCTGTTTTCTTATTTGTTTCAGATGAAATTTGGTCCATTTCTTGCAGAGTTCACCATTTACTTCAAAAGCTTCTAAGTTATCTTCTGCATATATTTTCCCTATTATAGAGAAATTCCAGTTGATCTCCTCAAAATCTTCTTCTTCTTCCTCACTAGGCCACTCATGAGTGACAATCACACAATCTGTTTCATCCTCCAGAGGGATTGAATCATTAGTTTCTGCAACTTTTTTTCCTTTTTCTAAGCTTCCACTATTTTCTATTGTTTGTTTCATTTGGCACAAGTTGTTTTTCACTGGATGATTCTCGGTACTCATAGTTTCCTTGATAACTAAACCAGTATTTCTCTTGGCATTTTCTCCCATTTTGGGTTTCTGATGGCTTTTGGATTTGAGAAGGAGGTTTTGTTTTCTGGAGTTGCTTTTGTGATCAGGGAATTCTGTAGAATGGGATAGAAGCCAGCGGGTAATTATGGAGAATGGGTATGGGGGTGGCCACTTTAATTTGAAGGAGCAGTATGATTTATGGAGATTTGATGTTTGCAGGTGTAGGGATTGAGATGGATTGGCCTTCTGTTCTGCTGAGATTGGGACAGGACGAAGGATTTTGGATATGGTAAGGATGTGTACGGTGGGAAACATAGCCTTACTTACTGGCTTTTTAAAGTCAGCTTCTAGGAAATGATAAAGAGGCTAGGGAGGTAGATACTCAGAAAACTTGCAGTGGAATTGGAAATGATGAAAGAGAGAACTCAAATGGACCGAAGGTTAATGTCTTTACACGAAGGGAGAAACACACTTGGACAATCACATGGAGCAAAGCTACCTGCTTAATTCAACCTGCAAAAATACTATGAAGATAGAAGAATTAGCTACTCATAAACAGAGATTTGAAGATAGAAATTGAAAGTAGTAAATACATAGCAGAAACAGATAAAGGAGAGTTAGGGCTTTTAATTTTGAAATTTGGGGAAGAGTTTAATGAAGCTTGATTTTCCGACTTTCACCAGGTTCAGACAGACACCACCTTCCTTTAATGTTAATGAGAAAGAACCCTTTCATGGAAATCAAGCAGCATTTATTCCTGGCTGTCTTTAATGGAAATCAACTCTCTCGGCTTATGCATCAATGAACTTCATGGTAGCTGTATAAACGGTAAAGATGCTGATACCATTAAGCGTTGATATTCATAATAAGAAGCAAAATGCAAAACAGTAAATCAACCTGCTACCAAAGGGTTGATTTTCATAATAAGAAGCGTCGAGGGACTGTTACTGCCCAAAGGGCAAAGATACATCTAGTTCTTTTTTGGTCATCCAGGACCAACAATCCAAATGCAAGAAATTGACTGTTAACTTCTCTCTATCACTCTATTGTCTACAGAGACACGCTATTCTCTTTTTTCAACAGGTGTCAGGACACGTTATAATGTTATATTGTAGTTGTCGTTTTAGTGGTATGCATAGGGGTGAATTTAGTGTCATCCAAATCCGATCCATCAAAACAACGGATGTTAGATTTGTATCTCTATCCAATCCATCACCCGTAGATTTGATATCCATAGATAGGCGGATGGGTGGATTAGATGTTGGAAAATCCGTAGATTTCATGTTTTTAATAGAAAAATAAAAATAATTAACATGTTAACAAAAAAACAATTTAAACATTGGTTTACTAAAATTTTAAAAATATAGTAAATTATTACAACATAACAATGTTAAAATTATAATAATGTCATGCCAATAATCAAAAGTAAAATTTAAAGAGTATTTCCAGTACTGCTTGCTTTAGGGGTGAAAATTGGGTCGGGATGGACAGCCCGACAAATTAATTAAATGGGCAAGGGCGGGGCGGGCTTAGTAATCTTTTGCTCGTTAAATCAAATGGGTCGGACAGGTAGGGATTCGCAGAAAAATAAAGTGTCCATGGCCTTCCCAAGCCTATTTAATAATTTGGGCTTGGACAGGCAGGGCCGGACAGGCCTTAAATATATAGCAAAAAGTATTTTAATTTAAAAGAAAAAAAAATTTGCACTAATAAAATAAAATAATAATAATAATAATAATAAAATTTCCTCAAGATTGAATAACGTTAAAAGGAAATTGATTTTTTCAGTGTATTTAGTAAAATAAATTATTTTTCAAAGGAATATATGGTTAGTTTGGTTATTCAGTATGTTATAGTTTTATAAATTATATTTTTTAACATAAAATGAAAATTGGAAATCATTGAGCAATTAGGCCAAGTAAATGGATAATATTAACGGAAAATTAGACGGGGTAGTATTGACGGGCTAATAGGCCGGGTATGGGATCGGGCAAAGAAATTCAACTTATGGCCTTTGCACACCCTTTTATTTAAAGGGGCTAGGTTGGGCCAACTCGTAAAGGACCGGGGGTACTCGTGAGATTCCATGGGTAAGGACGGTCGGTACTGGGTCTTGGGCCATCGGGTAACTTTTACAACTCTAGCTTGCTTGCAAATTTGATTCATCGGCACAACTAGTTTAGAATGAAAACATTAAAACTCATATAAAACCTTCAAAATACACATATATTTTTTTGTATTTTATAAATTTTCAATTTACTTTAAACATAACGGATATTGGTGTTCAATAGATTTCTAGACTTTCATCCGCACCCAATCCATTATTTAGTGGATTTTAAAAATACATCCATGTCCAGGTTGGGTGTCCATCCGTCAAACTGTCGGTGGATTGGGTCGGGTTAACGGATTTGGGTTCATATGCTCACCCATATATGCAGGCAGGAACGGGCCTAGCAAGGGGCTAAATGGGGCTATAGCTCATCACTGTTTTTAGTTTAACATGTTTTCGTTATTTAAAATTTTGTGGATTTTGGGTTTAGCCTATCATTAACTTATATAAATTCTAGTTTTTGTAGAATTTAGCCCACATTGTAAGGGTATTAGAATCAAAATCTTGATTAAAACAAAAAAAATTCTTACTCCCAACACATTTATTTCGTATTTTTCTTCTAAAATTATAAATTCATTAATTTTTTGCTATAAATTAGTATGATCATTGCATATTATGCATTCATACTAAAAAAAATTGTCGTGGCCTTTGGTCGCTTTGCCAACCACCGATATTCTAGCCCTATCCAAAAAACACCTGGGTTTGTCCTTGTGCAGGGGAGATTTTTTATGGGCTTTGTTCATACTTATGGAACATTTATTATCTAACAACATCACTGTGATTACTAAAATATAATAATACAACCATATACATTAATCATAGATAAAACATCATGATTGAAAGAATAAATCACTTGATATAAGATCATTGTTTATTTAAGATTAAATTAATTACATATGAGATAATGAATATGAAAAGCAAATGTTCTATTTGTTATTAGTCTAATTCTTTCACTTGCTTTTTTCTCGGCCCCTCTTCTGTCGTTTGAGATCAGTATTTATAAGATCTTAAAAGGATCCCACTAAATCTTATTCGTCCATCTCTGGATCTTATCTATATCTCATTATAATGTTTATCCTGAATATTTTTTATGTATCCCGCGGGATATGATGCGGGTCTTTCATGCCTTATTTGATCTCATGTTGGATGGATCGTAGACTACTTATAGTCTCATTTCTTGACTTATCTTATTTGATTACCCACGTGGATATTCCCGCATATATGATGTGTAGTATATGTTTGAACCGTTTATCTTTATTGCATGCTTGACAAGTGACTTGCGGGAATTAAGTGTCATGCTTTGATTCATTTGTCTCGCAACTTATATGATTGATACGTGACCTTCATACATAATTAAAGTCAGTTCCACGCCATTTGTCAGGTACTTGTCAATTCTTAGTTATTGTCCCGTAAATTAGGTGTCTCTCATGCAACGTTATTGTCGTTCTTGCTGCCATCTTTTATTTCAGTTTGACTGTCAGTGGAATTAATCTGAATCGTTGATGATTTTTCGAGATGTGAAAAGAGTTTTTTCCTTAGATTTTGATTTGTTACTTCTTGATCTATCGTAATTTGGTGACTCTTTCTTTGATGGTTGACACGTGTGTGGAAGAGATTCGGTATTCACAACTTTTCCCTTTTCTTTCGTATTTTACGGAGGATAGAATTTGGAAAAAAAATTATCACGTTTTTTATCAATCTTTATGCCTTCAATAAAGTTTCTCTCTCTTATTAGTGTACTTTTCTTCTTATGACAGTTTAGTTTTCGAGATTTTCATATAAAATTGAGTTTTATTAGATTCTTCAGTTATTTATTGTACTTTTCTACTATTTTTCATATTTACGCCCTCATTTGTCTTCTTCTTCATAAAGCAAAACTTTATTCTTTTTCAAAAGCTTCTTCTCAGAGAATTTTGGAACCTGATTAATTCAGTTTCTGCCCCAATTTTTTTTTTTTTATCAAAGACTTCTTTTTCTTGAGACCAAGTATCTTTCTCTTTCTGGGTTCAAGCTTTTTCTGATAGAACTTCCAATCTCATCATTGTTACAGGTATGAGTTTCGAATTTATGGTAGTTTTAATTTTATGGTTTGCTTGATGATAGTTCTTGTTGGATTTTGATGATGGGAGGACGGTAAATTGATGATTCTGATGTGCTATATTGATTTTGTTTACTTGAACTTCGACGATGAATAATGATAGTTCTGGAAAATCCATGACTTAAATTCTTTCAATTTTTGAACTTCGATGATGAAAAATGATAGTTCTGGAAAATCCATGACTTCAATTCTTTCGATTTTTTGTATGAGGAGTTGATTATCTGCTAATGTTCATACTTGATTGATAATCTTGATCTTTTTCTACTGATAAAAATCTTGAAGAATTTCTGATGTCTGGTTGATATTTGCTCGTAAAATTGTTTGTGATTGATCTTGTTCATGATTAATTTATTCTTTTCTACATCCTTGCCCATGTTCATTATTGAAGTTCAAGTTGAATCTAATACTGATTGTTATTTCCCCTGTTGATCATGACATGTAGATTTCATTATATCATGAGAGAAAGATAACAATACTTCTAATTTGTCCCGCACCAAAGTAAACAGTCTTTAGAGAATAAATCATCTCGGTATTTTGTGGATAAACCGAAGGAAGGAGGAAAATCTGGTCCATCGGATCCTCATCCCCTTAACGTGATTCATCCTGCACATGCTTTACCAAATGTTGCTATTACATCTAATGTTGCGGTCAAGAAAAATTCTTCTTGTAGGAATAAGCGGGCCAGTGATAGTTTAAGTTTCAGATTCGAAGATCTCGAGGTGTTTAAGAGAGAGCGTCATTTGATAGACTTCAAAGTTTTATTTTATGAACTCGCTGAAGGTGATGAAATAACACTTGATATGATTAGGATGTTCCCGTATAATATGAATAAGTTGTTGATATCTGCGGGCGCATTAGATGCGGGCCTAGAGCTTCCCTTATACAAGAGCGGATACTAATTTCAATATGAAGTTCTTTCGGGTCGTAACAAAGGAGATGCTCATTTTGCGGCCCCTTTTATTGCTCAGTATAACGGAAATTGGTGGCGCATGCTAAATGAGTGTCATAAACGTAGCAAAGGGGAAATAAATCTCAAAAGTTATACTCTCAATCTTGTGGAGCGTAAATATTATACCGTAGAAAATTTCCATGCTACCTATAATGATGCTATGGCTGCGAAGAATTATAAGAAATGGAGTATTAGTCCGGACCGTAGAGGTGGTGAGGGTTTTCGTCTTCTTTGGGAAATTGATAATATCAAGCCAAAAGTTATTCTCGGGACGCAGCAGGTGTTAAAAGAAAATATTTGTGATGATCACGATTTTAAGTGGTATCGTACACCCTGGTTATCGAAGGTCCTTAGATTTACGATTTTGTATAGGATATTGTGATTCATAACCTTACTTCCGGTCCTCATGTTTATTGCCCTTGGAACTTAAATTTCGATGGTTTTTCTTTCCCACATGATGAAAGGGTAAGTATAATTCTAATATTTAATTCTTTATGTTTAACTTCCTTGCTTGAAATTACTTAATTTTGGTTATCTTATACAACCTCAAATGGAAGAAGATTCTGAGAGTGATGCGGGAAAGAAGAGAAAAGACGTTGTTGCGAAAGGAAAAGTATTAATTATTTAAACAATTTTTGCGTTCCATATTGAGATTTTATTTATTGAATTGTATCCTTACTAATTAGATATTAATAGGGTCGAAAAAAGACTAAGGTTGTATCTGCTGTGCGGGAAGAAGGGGAAATTCTTGAGTCCGTAGGCGAGGAAAAAAGTGAAGGTATTGGCTCTGAGAATGATGAATCTGAAAAAGGTGACGAGGGCCAAGATATTGCACTTCAATCAACGAACCAGGAGAGAAATATATTAATTGAGACTGTAGGTTCCAAGTCCGCAGATACCCATAAGAGTTTTGAGGGTCAGTCTACTGGTGGACCTGTAAGTTCTTCTGTTGGTGCGGGAGAGACCGAAACCGATGAATTGATGAATCAGTCTATCTCTTTGGAACATGGTATGGGTATCGGTGCATCTACTTCTCAGTCTACCATTTCTCAATTTTCATTTCTTCCTCCCCAATTTCACCTCCTTTGTATGAAGATGATTTCCTTGTGCATTCTGTTAGCGAAGAAGGAGGTTCGTCTGATAAAGAGGAACCAAAGGTGACTACCACTATCATAACTAATGAAGGTGGTAATATAACTGTTATTGATGCTCCCACGAAGAATAACAATGATAGTACTTCAGACAATGATAAGGCCAAAAGAATAATAGGAGATGAGAGCCTTATTGGTGAAGAAGAAGAATATTTCCGTTGGTTCATGTCAAAAGATTTTATGTTTGTTCCGCACAATTTCCATCCTATAGAAACTGATTCTTCTGCAGTGGCATTTCTACGTGAACGTATGTAATCCCCTCCTTATGAGTCAGTGAAAGAAGCTTGGTTAAAGGATCAAGGCGAACATGTCCGTTCTTCTTTTGATATTAATCTTCCTTCTTCTCTTTCTGATGTAATTGCTCTTGCGGATGGTGCGGCATATTCTTTCCCTCAACAAGATATCTTACAGGTATATATATATATATATTACTGAATAATCAAAAAATTGTAGCTTGCCCATGGTCAAAATGCTGCCTATGTTGCGTAAAAGGAATTCATGGGCCGATCAATTAAAATGGAAGCAAAATATATGCAAGTAAAAGTAAAATTGATCAAGGCTGAAGAAGATAATGCTAGCTTGCGGGCATAATTGTTATAGAAGAATTTTACGGTACAAAATACAGAAGAGTTGAAGCGGGACAATGAGATTCTTCGTCAACAAATATTGGATCTTCAGAAGGAAGGTTCATTCTCTTTCTCTTGTTATTTTCTTCCAAAAAAAATTCTCTGAATCATATTTTATGGGATCAGCGGGAGGTTCAGACCTTATAAATAGGATGCGTGATAGAAATCAGTGGCTGACTAATCGTGTGATTGAAGTTAATGAAGAGATTGTGGGGGCCAAAGAGAAATGTAATGCGCTAATTGATGATTTGGAACGTGCAAAATTTACGCATGAAGAATTGTATAAAAAGTATCGCATATTGCATTCAAATATGCTTCATAACAAGGATGAATCCAATGCGGCTCTTTCTTGGACAAAAAATAGTGTTACCGAGGCATGGATGCGGTAGAAAAGTTGGAAGACGAAACCCGTAGGATTTTTGTGGAACGTAAAAATATTCTTGCGGAATTCTCTTCTTTCGGGTCATTCCATGATTCTTAGTATTCTTCGTATGTTGCTCAACTTATTAAGGATAGGGATGATGCGGTAGAAGATGCTCATGCTAAGGGAAATGCATTAACAAAAGATCGGTCTGAAATTTTTAGATTATTAGAAATTGTTTGTCTACGTGAAGTTGATATTCGTCATTTTCAAAAATGAACGGAAAAACTCATAAATGAGATGAATCAATTACATCACGAAGATGGATTGAAACAGGTAGAGTTAAATCGACGTCGTGGAGATCTTCGTCGTCTTACTGATAATTATAAAAAAATGTCTCATGAATATGATTATCTTGATGATGCACGGGACGCAATAGTTCATGAATTAGAAGAGTTTGAATTCTTCGCAGGAGGTATCTTATTATAATGCATAATTGTAGTTTTGATACAATTTTTTATATTACTTAATCTACAACTTTACATTATATTACATGCTTTGCGGAAAAACTCATAAATGCGACTGCAAGAGTTAAAGAAGTTGAGGGACAACTTGATACTTCAACAACTAGAGTTAGAGAAATTGAAAGAAAACTCCAGCTTGCGTCCACCAAATCAGAGGAGGTTGAAGGAAAATTGAAGCTTGCAACTATCAAAATGAGTGAAGTTGAGGGCCAACTTAAACTTGCAACTGTCAGAGTTGAAAAGGCTGAGAGAGATCTGAAGCTTCAGACTTCTAGAGCCGACAATGCGTCACATGATTTGACCATTCAACAATGACAGGTAACATATTGTAAAAATCAAGTTGCTGTGTTGGATGTCCGGGCGAGAGAAGCTGCGACCCAAGTAAATGAATTAAATCGTGAACTTGGGATTGTGCGGGCCAAAGCTGTTTGGATGAAAGCCGAAGTTGCTATAAAAGTAGCTAAATCAATTAATAATACTTTAGATGGAGTTGAGTAGGATGGATTTACCAAAAAATATCTTCGTAAAGAGATTCCAAAACATCATTATCTCAATATTAATCCTTCAATCCCTCACTAGCTGCTTTTCGTTTCTTGATTCTCATTTGAATCTTTTTGCTAAAGTTAAAATCTGATCTTTATAGGGTAGTACCTACAATATTTTGATTATATATATATATATATATATATATATATATATATATATATATATAT